>OX463857.1:19745437-20069621 GCA_949825065.1 Odontocerum albicorne
CGCTCATTTCTTCATCTTAAGCACTGCATCTTCTTTCAGTTCGTATTCTTTCCTAATGTCGTAATTTCTTATACTCGTACTGTCATACACTGTTTTTCCATACATTCCCTCAAACCCTCACATCAATTTATCAACGGCAAACACCAGCAAAGTGCGAAATCAAAATACAACCGTTTTAATATTCCGAGGAAGTGTATTACTCTATTAACTTCAGCTTATAAAAATTAAATCCACGATCTAAAGGATAATAATAATGATAATAATAGGATAATCGTTTTTCCTGTAGATTATCCAAAGTAACCAGCCTTCAAGCGCGGCAGTTATAAAATAAACATAAAGAAGCATAAGCTTTTCCAATTTGGTGATAAGAACGACGAATTCCTTGGGGGAATGCGAGGTAAGGTAATCAGTAAAAGCGATAATTTTACGAAACCGAACCCGAGATAACGATTCTTAATGCATTAAACTACATTATATAAATAATGTTGTTCCAACTGGATACAAGGGCACCTGTTTTAGTCCAATTCCCACTATTTACCTGATTTCATTAACATAATGATTAATACGAGTATTACAATGACTCGAAACACATTGCCCTGGAAAAGCTATGATACTGGTCCCGACATCGGGAATGGCAACAGGTACCAGAGAACCAAGAACCAATAGGGGCATCAATTTTTTGTCTCTACAATCTTGGATCATCGACATAAGAATATGTCGATTGACCATGTTCACAAACCAAACGGCCAAAGAAATATGGAAAAATATATAGTCGGGAATTAAATCTCAAATTCACGGTTCGACCTTAATATTAATGACTTAATCTCAACTATGTTTACTACAGAAATTAATATTTTAAGTTTTATTTCGTACTTATTTGTTTTAGTTGGTTTTTATACGCGAGTCACGTGATTTAATTATCTCGCTTGACAGTTTGGAAAGTACGAGATCCGACTCTGAATACAAATCACGAAATGTTAACGTTAGAAATAAGTATTTAGGCCTGACTATGAATTTAGACTTCGAGACAAACTGCTCGTTGGACTCGAAAAAGACTAATGGATGATTCATTGAAAGCTTCTTTAGATGCTTTGTGTTTCGAGAGAATTTTTTCTTATTTTCTTTTACCATGCATTTTATTTGAAGTAATTAGGTAAATCCTGTATCCAATATAACATAAAATAAGAAGAACCGTAACCGAAGTGACATAATATTGTCAGAACAGGCGCCCATCCCTTTGGCTAGTCAGAATAGCGGTGGGCCAGCTAGCCTCCTGGATTAAGTAGGCATTGCATGATAATAATAAGACGATATAATGAGTTTATATATTTAGAGTGATGACGGGGGAGACAGGGAGGATGGCGTGGGTGGGCACTACGGAAATTAGCTCTACGGGCCGATATAATAGATTGTACTGATAACGATCCTGACGGGAAGTGATCGCCTACAACATAATGTTACAAGACAACCGATTCCTTATATTACTTATATATCGTTACGAAAGATATCGAACGGTGTGTAGCGATATGAAACAAAGTTAATGGGGCGCAAAAATATATATACTATAACCGGATTGCACCAAAATTGAATCGAATAGTATGGATGAAGAAGCGTAAGATATATGTATATAGGAACGTCTGAAGCTCCGTTCTCTTTGCCTACCCCGACAGGGAGACGGCGTGATGGTATCAATTTATGTAATTATACCAAATAAATCATACATACATACAAATCACGTCGTTTTCCTGTCGGGGTAGGGAGAAAGGCGAGAGCGTCAGATTTTCTTTCACGATACGCATATTTTGTCTCTTCTACACCCATACACGTTCTAATAAAACTCCTACATATCCTTTATAGGTTAACAGTTGGAGCGTTGCAGTACCAAAACATTTGTGACATGATCACTCCAGTGGATCCGAAAAATTCGACGAAGGAAACGTTGGTGAAGTTATGTACCACACATTTCCATGCCATAATCGGTTTCCGAGCCTAACATAGAAAAAACAATTGTTCAGTATCTGATAAAGAATTTCGGCATTAATAAAATCACAAACTAAAAGTGTATTTCCAAACCTACAAGTGTTTCGTCCACGACTAAGTGTTCATGATATCTTGGTGTTCAGCGTGAACAAGCTAGATTTGGATTGTATTTAAAGCGTCCTAGGGGTGGAATCCTGCCCCCTCCACAATGGGTTCACCGTGCATTGCCGAATCATTATTTTATGTGTTTAACACGGCAGCCAGATGCGGCGCTAGGTATAACTGATATCCATAGTTAAAAAATAATCAATATTAAAAAAATAATTTACATAATTCTGCTAAAATGAAAGTCCACTACAGTATTTTAGTGAAAACTTCTACATATGTGTGAGATTATCGAGCGCGTGGGGCGAATGATAGTCCACTACAGTATTTTAGTGAAAACTTCTGTGTGAGATGGTCGAGCGCGTGGGGCGAATGATAGTCCACCTCAGTATTTTAGTGAAAACTTCTGTGTGAGATGGTCGAGCGCGTGGGGTGAATGAAGAAAAAAATACTAAGGTGAAAACAAACATTGTCTTCGTTTGTATCGGTAATGATTTTCCTTACATTATTTTTATATTATACAATAAATAATATATTTACAAACTAGGTCTGTTTTTTTTCTCTTGCATTTTCATTTTATGGACAAAATGTCATGAAACGATATCACATGCCTCGATTTTGAAAGAACTTGATATCTCTATAGAGGCTTTCAAGATTATAGACTCGTTGCAATATTCAGTTCTTCGGTTACATTTTGCGCAAGGAAAGCATGAAGAGACTCAATGAAAATATAGAGGGTCGCAAGAACAGAGGTAGATCACCTATGCGCTGGAGCGGTTAAGTAAAGAGTGTTACGGCCCTGTCCTTGTCAAAGGCAGTTTACTGGGAGGACTGAAGAATAATGTGAACGACATACAGCAATTTAGAGCGGGTCAAGTTCCTCAGCATTGAGATCGAAAAGCAGAAGAAGAACACTTTCACATATGATACATCACAACCTAGTGGATTTATTGCCATGTAAAAATCTTTTCTAACTAAACAAAACGATATCAAAGAAGCCTAAAGTGAAAACCAGACTGGAACCCTTTTTAATAAAATTGGGTAACAACGGGATTCGAACCCGTGATCATCGGATCGAAAGACAAGTGTCTTACCAACTAGGCTACTGAAGTCTTGATGAAACATTTAGTGGAAGGCTCTTACCTTGTAAGAATATTCTTACATCTGATATTATCCGTTCCATGTATGATATTTGTGGTCGGCTCTTCAGGACCTTTTTTTCCACTTTGCACGGATTTCTCCTGTTACACAAAGATGGGTTACCAGAGACGTCATATGTGTTATCTTAGAAGTAAAGAAATTATTTTCTAGCTATTAACTAATTTCTTTGGGTGCTAAGTTCTACTTAATGAAGGTATTAAACAAAATGTCGAAAGCCGAGTCATGTGCATTGATAAGAGAGATAAACTGCTAACATAATCGATACGGGCCAGGTCGAGGGTTCAAATGTCAATTGGCGCAAGTGTTGGTCACACATTCGGGAATGGAGGATACTTTTGTATTGTATTACTCTTTAGTTATATACAGTACAGCCTGGATGGCTCATTTCCGCGTGGCGTGAAAACCAGACCGGAATTGTTTTAAAAACCTGGGTTCCAGCGGAATTCGATCCCGCGACCTCCGGGTTGGAAGACAGCCGTCTTCGTCAACTAGACCACGGAAGTCATCCAATCATTGAGGGATTGATCCTTGCCGCAAGCGAGATAAAAGTTTCCCAGATGGATAGCTAACGTCGTTGAGGGCTGTTCACGGCAAACATCACAAAGAAGTCTAGTTAAATTTTGTCAGAAAACAATCAATTTTTGACAGAAACATAAATTCGTAAAAAATAAAAACTTTAGTAATTTCCGTAAGAAATACTGAATAATCTAAAAATATATTTTCTCTTTCATTAGCGCCATATCAAATCTCTGAAGACTTGACGATCACCAAAGCAAAAGCTTTTTCTTGACCCAGTTTAAGCAGTCGAACATTTTTTGATAATTAAAACTCGATTATACGAAATGCGTACTGTCTCACTTAAGAACCGAAACAATAATAAAAAAATACAATTTATAAAAGAGGGCACGAATTAGGTGCTCTACAGCGTAAATGGAGTTGCCGCTCCTGCATCGAGATGTTGATGAAAATCTATGGGGTTACGCTCCGCTCCCCTCCGCTGGTGACTGACCCCAGCAGTGATCGTCTCCCCTCTTAATCACATAAGCACACTGACAATTTAAATATTCTCCGATAAATCGATTCAATAATATAACACGCATAAAACACATTTATTTACTAAAAACTCACTACGCAGATCGAGTTGTAAACTCGTAAATCACATAAAAAAGACAATTATGTCGTAAATTAAAAATTATATTCACATCACTCATAAACACATAGTTAACCCTTAAGAACACTCGATGAAAGCGATACATTAAGCTTGCACAATAGAGATGAAGAAAATATACTAAACAAGTCTCATTAAATGTTAATCATTCTTTGATAAGAATATTATTTTTAAGATAAAACAAAACATTAATTGCGCGACCTTATGTTAAATCATCTGTATGATGAGATTATAAATAAAATCTTATTTACTTTATGCCTAAACAAAAGGTCATTAATAAAGAGAATTGTTAATGTATGAAGTTCGTATTAGTGAACTAACCACAGAATACACAGAAATAAAGAATTAAATCTCCCATCTCTATCGCGGAATAGAAAACAAAAGAAGGCGAATAAACACACAAATAACAATGATGATAAATGGCGGGACGGCCGTTTTCTGTTTTCAAACGTCACAAATAATGAAATAATACACACACGCGCGCGACACGACCGCGCCGATGATGTGCGCTCACTGATATTCCTCGACCGGAACACTTTATCGGAACCTACGCACCATGAAACAACAGATATGTATTAAGTATCCAATGAAAAAAACACAACTTCTAACAGGAAACATAAAACACAGAAGTGAGGTTAGGAAAGGCACGAAGTATTACTAATGTTTAAATTTATTGACTTGTATACAGATATTTACATTAAAGGCGAAATATATTAAAACACTGTCAAATTCGTTTAATCCCTATAGTTATCTTTCGGATAAAAGTGTTTGTTTATAAATTGTATTTTTTTAACGTAAGAATTATAGCGTAGTACACATCTAAACGGGTGTATGTACCGAGAGCGTCGAAGTTTGCGACGCGCGCGTTTGACGGCGCCGAATCAAAACAAACTGAACGTAAACATGAGAACAGCGGCTAAAAACGACGACACAACATTTAATAAATATAGAAACGGCACAAATATAACTTGTTACACACGTTATAATAGCGATATATCGGGATTTGTGCGAGATACGACAAAGAAACGCATCGCTTCGCCCGTTTCCCAGTTGACAATTGGTCGCGGGCGGGCGGAGTGAACTGCGGCGGGGGTGGGGCGGGGAAACGCGATGAAGGCACTTTGCAAGCGAGTCACTTTTCACGTGCACGCAGCACGGCCGGAAGGACGCGGGTCGAACGTGAAGTCGAACCGAAGACCGTGTGAACGATGAATCTCCGAAGAAAAAAATTATAATGGTTTTTGTACAGGGGGGCCGATACAATAGTTAAGGTTAAAATAGTATACGTGACATAATAGAGAAAGTTGCGTATTTATTGCAGGATAAAAGTATTAAAAATTATATATTGTCACTTACGTTCCGAGTTTATTTGAAGAAAGAACGTCCAAGAAAGATTTTAATTAGAATGTTATAAGTTTTAAACTTAAACAAGTGAATTTGAAAAAATATATAAGCATAAATATCAATTGAAACTATGAGCTGAGTTTAATATTAATTCAATCAATTTAAGTGAGTGAGAGTTCTTTGTGCTAATCATTTTACTTAATATGCCTTATTATAGTAGAAACAATACGAAATTGAAAAAAGTTATTCAGATTTTAGTATTTTATACATGTTTAATTGAAATTGCAAGAATTATGTTTTATTTCGAGATTACTATGCTCATGGTAAAAACTTAAGTAAAGTGAGTTAACTAGATGATAAAAGTTTGGTGAGAAAACAAGGACACAAACTAAAAACACCTGAAGTGAAAAACATGGCAACAAGAAATAATAAGTTGCAGAACTATACGAGTAAATATGTGCGTGACTTTTTTAAGATAGCTCATTGATTACTGAAAGAGGTACGAGTACCTATGATGAGAATATAATGCTTAAAATCCGGATGGTGAAGGGAGCGATGAGTCACCTGGAAGAGATCTAAAGGGATGAAGATTTTTATATGATGCGGAGACATGGACACTGAAGGCACGCAATAGACAAATAATTTATGCCTTCAAGATATGGTGTTGGAGGCAGTTCTTACACAATCCATGGACTGCCAAAAAAAACAATCGATCGATTATGCGTCTTTCTGTATTGTGTTGTGCAAGAAGAATCTTACGATACTTTTTTGGACAAGTCACGCGGAAGGAAGAGAACAACCTTGAATCTATTATATAATGGAGCCAAAGATTTATATAGCGAAAAGCAATAAATTTTGCTGCACGGTGGTAGATTTTGAAAAATCTACGACCGTGGATACGATATTAAATGCAAATGGCTTCGTGGCATTGCATCACCTGAAAAGCTTTATAAAAATCGAACATTTTTGACACAAGCAATCATAACCATTTGCCTCCACGATAAACCATTGTGGATAGGCAATTATTCCGAACAAGAGTGAATGGGCAATATTCCGATATGCGCACAGGGAGCATGGAGCATGGAGCAGGGAGGCCGCAGGCTCTGTGGAGGCACTAGGCACTAGGCGGAGGTGTATATTAGAGTTCCCTCGAATTCACGCATGGCCGGGAACTAAAAATACGTGATGCAACATGAGAATGGGAATGACCGACCGCTATAAGCCAGCCCTACCGCAGGGATTTACAAACTTTTATTTAGTTAAATTAACGACACTGAATCATTTGCAGATAAAAATTAAGATAATAGGTAAAACATAACGAAAATATTTTATAAAAAAAGGCTGGGAAATATGGACGGTCATTGTATTGCGCCTTTTAAACATCCTTTCAGCCCTTATAAATGTCTTCAATAGTATTTTCTTGACCAAATTGATTCCGTAACTATGATGCAATGGTTCACAGGGTCGTTATATATTATAATCAATTACTGTTGATTAGAATTATTTTGAAATTGAATAACTATTTTGTACAAGGTCTAACAATCGTCTATTTAATAAAATAAAAATGAAATACAACTAACAAAGTTTATAAACACATGTGTGATGTATATTGATGCTTTCGAAATCTAACAAAATTAATTGCATCATCAAATTTTCAAGTGATGACAATAAACAAAGAGTCATGAGCCCTTGAAACTATTAAAAGAGCAAAAATAACTGACTCAATAGTCATTTTTCTAATGCTGGCACGACATTCATTGTGTCGGTGTAAACAAGCAGATGTGTTCGGTCAAAATCAGTGGAATCAGATAAAAAGAGTGGAACATCGCGCACTTGAAATATTTCATCATAGGATTATATTTCACGAAGCTATGAACAAGACATGTTCATACATGTTCTCTTGTTCTCTTGTTTGTACCATATCTGTAAAGATACAATAGAATTAGAGGAAGATATGGTATACACATGCTCGGTCATGTGCTTTATATATAAGAATATTTATTTTATTTATATTTTGGATAGTATATATATCGTTATATATTTAATTCAATAAAACGAACTAATAACGCCCGTTAACGTTTTATGTATATTTTTTAAACTATTTTCACGTAACTGCCCGTTTCACTATGATAACAGATAAATATGTTTATCGCTCCTGTAGAATACAATTTATTAGAATGCATTAATGAACAAAAATAGCAATTGAATACGCATAAAATGTTGAACCCACCTTTTACCCGTTCTGATTGTTATAAATTGATCCATTAGGGCGGGGTAATACGATAGAGCTTTTGCCGTTGCTGGTCCTGTGGCGTGGAATGGTCTACACCTCTTAGTGTTAGAGATATAGCTTTAGAAAGCACTCAAACACAACCCTTTTTGGAAGGTATTATCTAAACTTATGACGGGATATGAACACTACACACATACACTACACTACACATAAAGCCGAATGTGTTACTATCACATATCGAAAGATATAAAAAGATTTCTTTGTAATTCGTCTTTCCTTGGTAAGTTTTCTGCGGTTTTCTTACAAAATATATTTTTATGAACAAATGCCGATACGGGAAAGAACATTCACTTCATATCCTTACACTCAACTTATTTGTTGTTAATCTGTCAATAATAATGAGTTGCTATGTCGATAATAACGGTGCTATTTATTTTTAATCTATCAATAATGATGAGTTGCTATATCAATAATAACGGTGCTATATAAATTATCCTTTTATTTTTATTGAGATAATTTAGGGAACATTTAACTGCTTTCTATGGACCAATTTTTTAGACCGAATTTAAATGAAAATTCCATTTTCTGACTTAACAATTTGTTTACAAAAAAAATATATACAGATTGTGGTATTTCAAAGTTACAAAAAAGCGTGTTTTGTGAGTTGGGTCATTTTTGCATATATGTTAAATTCATAGAGATAACAATAAAAAAGAGTTATCCGTTCCCTATTGTATTGATATATCTCTCTTAACACGTAGATCACTGATCCATATACCACTTTCAGTTCCTGGACCCCTAATAGCTAAGCATGTTTTAAAATACAGAAACAAAAATGTACGGAGACCTTAAACATCCCTTTGCTCCACACCCAGACTTAAGTATACCAGGCAATGTCAAATAAGAAAAAAAAAATAAACCGAACAGTAAATTTGTTCTTTCTAAAGAGTTAGTTAAACACTTGAGCTCAGTTGGTTAATTTGGTTTAGCGGTACGTCTACCATAATCTGAGGACGAATGGTCCTATAACAATACCGTCGGCACCATGGCGAAGGGCGCAATGCGCGGGAGGCCCTGTGTAGAGCGATCCGTTTTGTTTCGGAGCCGTCACACTGTTGAGTGCTGTGACCATCCTTCGTCCCTCCATTTACTTGCATCTGCAGGACAAGAACATCTGCAAGGCTATACAACCGTATGACAAGAACATCTGCAAGACTAGAAATCTGCTAGAGGAGAACTTTAGTTCTATTCTATTAGAAAACAAATAGTCGTATCAACATTTTACAAATTAATACAACACTTCACCTAAACCTTATTTATGACAACATCACGAACTCTTTGACCAAACTGGTGTTATTTTTTTATTATTTTCCCTTGGGTACAATCGGATATCGAATTCAAACCCCCCGGGTAGAAGATCTTCTTAACTAGGTAACCGAGATCGTCAATGCCTATCAATAGCGTATGAAAACGATGAAGTATTAATTAGATAAATTTTGATAAGCAATCTTTAATTTAATTTTCCAAACGATGGACACCGCAATGGAAATTATATGGTCAAAAATAAAAGAACAAAACAGATAGATAGACGCACAGAAAGATGAATGGGATTCCGACCCGAATGTCAGGGGGAAGTGGGAACAAGAGGTGGAGGCGACGAGGACCGCCGGCGAGGAATGTCTTCAATTCTGTTGACACGGACACCGTGGAGATATGGCTGAAGAGTACAGAGAGAAGTGGAGGCCAGGGGTCGGGACGGATTAACAGACACTCTTCGGATGCCCATGAATATAGAATAGAAATAGACCGCTACTATCGGCAAAGCTCGCCACTGGTATTACGTACTGCCCAACCTAACGGGTTGCGTAATGAAAATAAAAAGTGATGACACGAATAATTTGTCTCTTTAACGTTTTAAGCGTTATTCGAGTCGGATTATTTATTTTTATTTCCGTCTAATCGCACGGAAAAGACTTCGTGTAGAGTATCAGAACGCTTGTAGAGACTGTAGAAACATTTAAGACTTATTAAATTAACTGTATGCAAGATGTTAAATGGAAGCGACTGCGACCACTTAAAAATGTATCGATTGATTGATTTATAGCAAATAATAAGAAATACTATATCATATTGAAATTGAATAGGTTTTTAAAACGAAATTCGTCATAAAACGGGAATTCGTACATACACACCATCACCCCGTTACACTACTGAGGTAGGCAGAGAGGGCAGAGCGCTAGACTTCCATATCTCGATACACATCGTTATCATCCATACATCTTCTACGATTTCTCTGACTTTCTACGTTTCCTTCTTTCAGAATTTTTACACTTGATCCAACCATACTTTCATTGGTCTTCCCTTACCGTGCCTTCCACTCACGTTTGCACTGTATATTTGTGTGTTTAGTCTTCTTTCGTTCATTCGTTCCACGTTCCAAACTAGATCTCAACGTACACTTTTTCATCTTACTTAACACATCAGCCATCATCATCATCAGTTCACATTCATCCCTTATCAATTCATTCCGTATTCTGTCATACATTGTCACTCCATGTATAACAGAATACGAAAAAAGGAAGACAAAATAATTAGCAGACCATTAAGTGTATATAATGGAATAACGTAGTAAACACACACATCATCCCCCCGTGTCCTTTGTGGGGTAGACAGAGAAAGAAAATTTCGACACTTTTACATCCAGTCACACTCCTTTCGCGTCCTCCACATACATTTAACATTTAGTTAATGATATACGAGTAGATCATAATAATAACACGATCAAACAAACAGTACTACAATTGTCATGAAAAAGAATATAACACTTTATTTATCCGAGTATTCATAAAATATACAAGAGGTCAATAAATTCGCAAAATGAAGGGGTTAAGGAGGGAGCAGTAGTGCGCACGCGCATGTTCCGATAATATGACTCGTCATTAGTATATTTACCAAGTTTTAGTCGAATTTTGACAGTATTGTTTAAGATATCGCCGGGAGAGTAATACGTTAACATCCCAAGTATGGAAAACATTGAGTATCGCGCCCTCATTAAGTTTCTCACAAAACAAGGGAAAACACGTCAAATCATTTTGGAAGAGATGTTAGCGGTTTACGGGGACTGTTGCCCTGAAAAAAACTATGGTTTACAAGCGGTATAGTATTTTTAAGCAAGAGAATCGATTGAAGACAACCCCCGACCAGGACGGCCCCTTGAGGCCACTTCTTCTAACATCGTCAAAAAAGTAGAAAAGCTTGAGCGGGAAGATGCCCGCCTAAACAAACAACAGCTTGCAGATATGGTTGGAGTATCAACTACAACCATTTTTAATATCCTCCATCAACATCTAGGGATGTCAAAAATCAGTGCAAGGTGGGTGCCTAGAATGCTCACGTCACTTCAAAAACAACGTGTCGAATGTTCACGACATTTTTTGAACCTCTACGTTAACAAAGATTTTTGCTGTGGACTCGTACAAATTCATCGCAGGGCATATCATTCTTACAGGAAAATTCGGCATTAATCAAAGCCAGAAGTTAGTTATTCACGAACAAAAGAAATAACCATTTCAATATTAACATTTTTTTTAATTGCGATATACTCGTATATTAGGTCCTTACATATGAAATTGGCGTTTTGTTTGGGAGGAACATAAAGTTGATTTTTTTTTAATATAATATATTTATTTAATCAAAGTATGTACCATTGCTATCCATGCACTTTTGCCATCTCATAGGTAGTTCATCGATCCCTTTACTAAAAAAACCATTCGGACGGGAATCAATAAAATCTTTGAAGTCGGTTTGAACTGCCCCATCGGAGTTGAATTTTTTCCCTTGCAAGAAGTTATCCAAATTTCGAAAAAAATAGTAATCTGTTGAGGCAAGGTCCGGAGAGTACGGTGGATGTCTTAGACATTCCAATTGAAGCTCTTCTAATTTGGTAGCCGTCTGTTGTGCAGTGTGTGGTCTAGCGTTATCATGAAGCAGCAGTGGCCTAGAGCGATTAACCAGCCTCGGTTGTTTAGCAGCTAGCTTTTCCATCATGGTTTGCAGTTGCTGACAATAGACATCTGCCGTAATCGTCTGGCCAGATTTAAGAAAGCTGTAGTGAACGACACCAGCACTAGTCCACCAAACGCTCACAAGTAACTTTTTTGGAGTCAATTTTCGCTTGGGGCATGGTTTGGCTGGTTCGGCAGGGTTCAGCCATTGCGATGAGCGCTTCCGATTATCATACAGGATCCACTTTTCATCACAGGTAATGATTCGATTCAAAATCCCTTCATTATTGTGCCGGTTGAGTAATGCAACGCAGCAGTCAACGCGCGTTTGTTGATTTGCTTCACTCAATTCGTGAGGTACCCACCTTTCAAGCTTTTTCACCTTCCCAATTTGCTTCAAGTGGATTAAAACAGTTTTATCACTAACACCGCAGCCTGCAGCTAACTCGGACGTGGTTTGCGATGGATCCGCTTCCACAATAGCCTTCAATTCTTCATTATCAACTTTGGTCTCCGGCCGTCCACGGGGCTTCTTCTGCAGGTCGAAATTTCCAGAACGAAAACGTTGGAACCAAAAACGCACTGTGTTTTCTTTTGCGGCACCGTCGCCATACACATCATTAATCCTTCGAGCCGTTTCTGCAGCACTGGTGCCACGGTGGAACTCGTACTCGTAAATAAGGCGATATTTCAAGTTTTCCATTTTGTAAACTGAGTGACGCAAAGAAAAAAAACGATTGAGGAAAAAACAAATGAATTATAATTTTCGAAACACAAATACTTGAGTAAATAGCTGTATAAATTTGAATTTGGAATTCCTAACCAAAGAGAAGATATTTGAGATCAAAGTTGCCAGTACGGAAAAACGCCAATTTCATATGTAAGGACCTAATATTAATCACCTGATTGAGAAGTTTTTTAATGATTATAATAGTCAATTCAGAAAGTCAGTAAACTTGATTATAATGAGACAATAAAATATATAACGATTATAACGAGCTGCTAAAAAGAGAGCAATCAATTAGTAGAAGTTAAAAAAAAAAAAAGAATTATATGGCCCAAGTACAGTATAATGTGGATTCAGTACAGCGGTGTAACTGCAGGCGGTGAAGATAAAAATGTGTTTATGACGGGATAGCAACGGGAGGTCTACTGTCTCCCATTATATTTTCAATATATAAGATGAAAACCATCATAATCTCGTGGGCAGAAGAGTGCGCACTCTCACATTGTATATGAGCATCTACAATAAAGTAAAGGTTATACTTTAAATTCGATACGTAATATATTTTTATGAAGTATTTTTAATGTAAGTCAAAGGTCGAAGGAATATTATTATAATAACGTGCATGGAATAAAAATATATAACGGTATCGCTCTAAGGAATATATATTGTGTGTACAGTTTATTGAAATAAGTTATCTTCAGTACTCGAGAATTCTATTTTTTATATATATTGAACTCGCAAAATATTATTTCTCAATTATTAATTGTAAGTGTTAACGTGTTACATCTGGCGGGCTTGTTGATATACAGAAATTTCTTCCAGCCTTTCATCTCATATTGGATACATTAAACTTTTAAATCCTATTCTAATAAACATTCTAATGTGGGTGGATATATACTGTCTTTAGAAAGAAAGAAATCGCAGAAGGCTGTTAGTTTACTAGATGTGCAAAAAGCCTCGGGCGTCTACGAGTGGTTGTCAATAAGAAAATTATTCGTATGTTATACACAACTAATATAAAGTTATTGTGTTGTTAACAAGTCGCTTAGATTCAAGTTTTAAATCTCAAAACGTTTACCCAACAATCAGTTTCCAATTAATGGTCTTCGAGTTAAAAAAACATTTTTATCAATATTGTGTTACACGTCACATTTAAATATTAAAAGACGAGGAAGGTACTCGTACTCGTAGGTCAGCGGAACCTTGACAATCAAGTTCCCGCACAAAGTGGGACTCGTTTTAAATTCGATAACACTATATGGCGTATCTAAGAAATCCAATATGATTTAAATATGGTAAAATCGAGCAATTTTATTGTTTTTTTTTTTTTTTTACTTGGCGAATTTATTGCCATGTGGCAATCTCTTCCAACCAACCATAAATATGTTTTTATAGGCCCTAAGTGTTAACCAGACTGGAATCCTATTTAAAAAAAATCTGGGTTCCAGCGGGGATCGAACCCGCAACCTCCGGATCGGCAGACATGTGTCTTACTACCAGGCCATGGAGGTCGTCGTATTGTTTATAATTGTCGTATTGTTTATAATTTAAGAAATTTACTTTCAAAACTTTTAACTCGATCACGTGATTCTATCTCTTAAATGGGAGCTGTTATGCGGCGTAAAGAAATAACTTTGAATTGGAGTTACAGCCTTTTTTAAATAATAGTATTTATTTTTTAAATTAACCAAATTTTATTTAAAGACACTAGGTTAAAGCCAAATAATAATTTCAAAAACCAATGTATCATCAAAACCATTGACGTGTTTAAATCTGATGGAGAGAATAAGCTAAGTACAGTTTGATGTGCCTGGACCACATCTGACATAGCTATTTTAATTATTAAATTAAAATACAAACAACAGAGAAACATTAACTCTTACAGTATTTAGGAAAAGGTCAGGTGTAATAGAAAAAGTAATATAATACCGAATACCTTTTCAACAGGCCGTGCTGCTGCTGCTAGCAATGTTTCATATATAATACTACATAAAGTTACTTACAAATGGAAAACAACTAAAATGTGTGAAACAGTATAAACGTTGAAGACTTTTCTAGCCTAACTGGTGAAACGCCTATGTGCAGACTAAATAAACAGCAATCTAGTTTTCAGTTAAGACTTTTTAACGTCTTTCTGAATACGGAATAAAGTTATTAGGGATATGTATGAACTTAAGGCTTATGTGTTAAGTTAGATGAAGAAGGGCACTCTGAGATGGTTTGGTCACGTGTAACGAATGAATAAAAGAAGAATAACAAACTATTTATACAGTGCAAACGTAAGGCGATGGTGTGGTAAGGGAAGACCAAGAAAAATATGATCGGATCAAGGGTATGATATTTTGAAAAAAGGAAACGTAAAAAGTTAGAGAAATCGTAGGAGTTGTATGAGGTGTATGGATGTACAAGAGGCGAAGAATGTGTGTTGAGATAAGAAAGTCTGGCGCTTTGTTCTCTCGACCTACCTCGGCAGAGAAAGGGTGTGATGGTATTTAATATATTTCTGGTTGGGTGGAAAAGGTTTACTATATGGCAATTAATCCGCCAGGTTATATGTATAGTATACGACGAAGTAAATAAAATGTACTGACTGATATTTCTAGTTTAATTTATTTTTTAAATTGTCGATTTTTTTATATGAACGCACAACAAGAATTTTCAATATTACACATCCAAAAAATCTTAACAAACGCCATTCTTTTGTCTTCATATTTAAACAAAAGAGAATTTTGTTTGAAATGTTATGTTATATAATTTCAAATCAAACCTCAAAAGGTTGATTCTCGTTGGCGTTAAGTTAAAAAAGGGTCGATGTTTTAAATATAAAAGAAATTGAGTCAAGGAACTCTGACCTTTATGTAATCAGTAATTCTATTAATACGCGCAAAATATCAGTAACAACTGTACCCTTTTAACAAAAATGTCAAGCGGAGTTATGCTATTTAAATACATAATAAATATTATACAAATTAGATCATATATATAGGTACATATGTTAGGAAATGCCCCTGCTATTATCTATATTATCTATGGTATTTTTTCCATGTCTACTCGACACACATTTTTAACGCCTTTAGATTTTCTTGAGTTTCAGTTTGCAGTTTGTACCTATGCAAAAAAAATGTTTTAATTATTTTTGCCAAGTAGTTATCTTTATATTTATTTATTTCTACTCCGATCAACTTATATTGTATATCATTTGGAAATCCATCTTAAAAGCTTTAAAATAACCCTAATATTTGTCTTTACCATAAGAAACATTTTTAATGGGGCACTAAAACATATACATATACTCGAATCGGGCAGCATCAAAATCTGCTAAGTCCACAATAATATTTTTGGTGCAAACTTTGATGTATGAGAGTAAAACGTGGACGTTGAAAAAGACAGAGAATGTAGATATACATTATACATGGAGTGACAGGATATGACAGAATACGAAATGAAGTGAAAAGGGATGAATTTGAAGTTAATGTGGAACGAAATGGTGTGATAGTATGTATGTAACATACTTTATATGTATTCCCAAACACGCGGATATTTGCATTGTTGATGTATTTAAAAAAATCTCGCCACAAAAATAGAAGAATTGTAGAATTTAAAGAAGGAAGGTAGATTTATTATTATTTTAATCATAATTATTTCACGTGGAATGATCCCTGTATAACAAAATATGTTTAGATTCGTTTGAAATCATAAAGAATTTTAATTAATAAATTGTAAATAGCGTTTTTTTTTTCGTTTTTCAGTTTTTTTCTCTGCCACATAGGGTTTGACCGAAGACATAAACTGCTAATAAAACGACACGTCCGTATATGTCTGACCTGAGTCAACGCATTTACTGACCCGTCATAATAATAATAATAATAATAATGGACAATTAACACAGCGTATTTAGTGAGCAGACTGGCCTCGAGCACTTCTATTCTAGAATCGAATCCAATATTATGTTATCAATGGATTAAAAATAATATAAGTTGAATGGAAAAGATAGGAAGGTGGCGGCTGTGGCCATTATATATGGTACTTACCCGTGTCTGTATATATTAAGAAAAAAAATTATGAAAATACCCTTAATAATTATTTTAAAATTACAATTTATATAGCGCCGTCTAGAGAGCGTACTGTCTCCTCAAAAGCGCTCAAGCTATCACAAACGTAAGTTTAAAACAAAAATATTTTTCACCCACGTGATTCTATTTTCTATGGGGAAAGTTTCGAGTCCTAATACGGATGTTTTCTCAATTCAGATCTTTAACACAAATCTTCAGGTTAATTGAAAAAGATTGTTATGAAAAAGCAAATATGCCCTCTAAAGCGTTATAGAAAACAATATGTGATGCATAACAGTACAATCGTAAAAAAGAGTCTTTCAAAAAGAAACAAATAAGAAATATCCATAACAAAAGATACCAACATTTGTGTAAAGAAAAAAATATCAACGGGTAAATAAGCAAATTATAACAATCACTCATAATAGTTGCAGATAAAAATTTAATTCATTGATTTTTTTACATCACTACTTACGGGGAAAATAATATAGAACCAAGCAATCACCCTCAGTGCAACACCACTGGCTTGAGACGTGTACAAACATAATAAAATAAAACGTATCGAAAAGCGAAGTCATTACGTATACAAAATCCCATATAATATATCTCGAGCGGCAGAATGCAAAACCGATGTGCATCCACTTCGGAAGCGCTCGGCTGTTTCCGCCTCTAATCGCGCATTATAAATGATTCATGAGACCACATACTATATTAAAAATATTATAAAATGGGACATTAACAGACTACTTTTTAAGCATTATACAATTGGTTTAATTTTCAATTTCACTCGAGTCATTAACTATCCATTTAGCTCTCAATGAACGTTATCAATTTATCATTACTCACTAACTGCTAGCTGGGAACACTCAAATTTAGGTAAATAGACTTAAGAAAAATACTGCTGAATTATTAATTTATTTTCTTTCGTTCTTGACGTACAATATCATTTATTTGAATAATATATATGATATATCATCGAACGTTAATGTAACATAAAAGAAAATAAATAATTTTACGTTGATTTTTCATTTTAACTATAACTTTAATATTACAAATAAAGCGTTTAATATTTCCGATGAAAACGTTTATCGTTATTCAATAAAAAACAAATCTACCAATCGATCAAAAATTCTGAGATGTGACAAACATAGCAATTTTTTGTCATATTGGTGAATTTCACAACGATTTTTATATAAAGCATTTAATATTCCAAACGATTCTATTACGGGTTTAAGGGAATAATAAAGACGAGAAAAATAGTTCGTTTAAGGACAGTTTGTTTAAACAGAGCAATTCAACCATGTAAGAGTGATTTATAAAGACAATTTTGCCAGAAAATAGCTCGTAAGAGATTGTCCCATTTCTAAATAAACTCAATGTCACCTTACAAATGGTATACAATGCATTCGTTGCAATGTATGAGTGCCGGTGAACTGATGAGCCAGTGTATGTGTAACATCGTGACAGCGATGTCCATACGATACGATTTAGGAGATAAGCAAATAATCGCGCATCGAAAGGCGTCAATCATACGTGGGTAATTGAAATCAACCAATGGAAAATGTTTAGACACTTTAGCTAATTAACGACCATTCTGGTTGGCATGATTGATTTATTACCATCTGTCTGTAACTCGGTGGTATTTAGAGCCCCGACAGACAAAGCAGCTGTAAAAAAACTCAAAAACGATATTTTCTCATTTCTGGAATTAACCAGACTGTCAATGTAGTTTTTTTTTGCCAATAATGGAAATAATATTTTAGTGCGAAGGTATGAGGAAAAATTAAAGTTTATGTAAAGATAATGACAGGAAAATGTTAATTGGGAAAAACTATTTGCATCAGGATAAAAAGCTTTGACAGAGTGCACGTATTTTCTTGATAACATTTTATAATATTTTACAATAACATTGCATTCAGTCACATAATTCGTTTGTTCTATTTCCAAAATATTTGTTCGATTCCCGTTAAAAGTAAAGTTCTTTTTTATATTGTTATAATATTAATTATCTTGTTATAATATTAACTATTTTATATTGTTATAATAACTATTGTTTTATAGTCCACATCAGCCATGGCCAAACTTTTATCTAGGCGGGCCATAATCTGTCCAACGGGACCGTCGCAGGCCAGAGGATAAAACAATACAAAAGTGAAATCAAACGAATGATTATATATTTATTACAAATTAATACACTTCCTATTATTTTGATATTAATCGACATAATCGGTGAAAACAATGAAACTGCTTTGTATCATCCATCAAGTTAACAACTTTAATATTCCTCTCGTAATAGATCTTCGTAGCATTGCAAATCTCAAATTCTAGTTGAATATTAACTGGAGTGGAATCAAAATTTGAAGAAAAGTAGTCAAGAATGATTGATAAAATGTTTTTAATGCCTTGAAAACGTAAAATTTTCGTTAAAACAAAATAACGGATTGAACCGATTAGAGATGAATGAATGGTCCATTATAATGGACACAGAGTTCATATGCACTTTGTAAACAACTTTGTGATATATTTCTGTTTTTTTTTATAACAAATGAAATGTAGGATACTGTATTGTCGACTTAGAACGTTTTGGGCGCCATCTATCTAAACTTATACGACATAATTTAGCATTTAATGTAAATAAGCACAAGCAAGAATATTTTTTTTAAAACCATATAATTAATTCAGGTCTGAGGAGGTTGAGAAGGCTGATCTGACGAATAATGATGAAAAACGACTTATATAAGAAATATACAGTGCAAATGCGAATAGAAAACGTGGTAAAGAAATACCCAGGAAAGTGCGGTTGGATCAAGTTAATGGTATTTTGATATAAGGAAATGTAAAAAGTTCGAGAAATCGTAGGATTTATACGAGGTGTTTGGTTGTAGAAGAGGCGAAATATGCGAGTCGCGATTGAAAAGTATGGCGCTATCTCATCTCTGCCTACGCTGACAGGTAAACAATTTGATGGAATGCATGCATGTAAGAATAATTCCACAATCCTGGAATGAAAATAAAATCAATAACTGACTGCTCAGGTTTATGTTAGTAACTTCCAAAGAACAAGGAGGACAGTCTCCTTAATTGCCCTCAGGGTTATCGACCCCGGTTAGAAATTGATTTTCCGAAATAAGGCCGGAGCGACCAATATCACGAGTACGAGTATAATGCCCCATTTCGTTAAGACATTGCGGGGGAATTCGTCTGTACACAAGGCTAAATGTACACCTGTCATAGAATAGTGGGGTTTATTGTTAAACAGGTGTTCGAAACCTTTTGTATTACACTTTCTTTGTATACAGTAAAACTTTGAGATTTTATCATGTGGCAACCTCTTCCAGCCGATAAGATTTAAAAAAAACTCAAGTTGGTTAGTTGGGAGAGATTGCCATCTGACAATAAGCCTGACAGATTGTTTTTACAAACGAGTGTTAAATAAATAAATAAGTGAAAACCTTTGGTGCACTGCGGGCTGTCTATAATATTTTTAGATGGTCACGTATTATACTCGTATTATGCGTAAGCACATACATGCATACCAACACGCCATATCACTGTCGGGATAGGTCGAGAGGATAGAGCGCACGACTTTCCAATCTCAAGACACACTCTTAGCACTTTCTCATATTCTACGATTTCTTTGACTTTCTACATTTTCTTGTTTCAAAATCCAACTATACTATAACATACTTCCCTTGGTCTTCCCCTCAGACGCCTTCCACTTATATTTATTTACACTGTATAATGAATGTGAATATCATTTGTTGCATTCTGGTGAGAATGTAATATGTGTAATTGCATACAATAATATACATATAGTACATATCAACACGCCGTATCTATTGACGAGTACGCAGAGATAACAAATCTCCAAATTTTCATATCCAAGTACACAACTTTCGCTTCCTCCATTCCCTTCGCGATTGCATCCATACAACTCGTCATGCACAATATTTTACTATTAATACTTCTGACTTTACCTTTTTTCAAAATCCGGTTTATTTGATCTAGTTACGTTTCTCTCGGTCTACCAAGACCACACACACCTTGCATTTCCGATGTGTACTATATATTCGTTTAGTAATTCTTTCATCATTCATACTTATATATTGTTTATGATTGTTTCTTTAAATTCATTCTTTGTGTTGTAATGTTTGAAGCACTCACTCCTTGTTTTTAAATTTTTTTTATAAGGTACACTGCACCGTTTATTTATTGTATTTTTATGACTTTTGTTGTATACAATGCAATCTGGCAGGCTTTTGCCATGTGGCAATATGTTCCAACCAATCAGAAAGATGTTTAAGAGGTCTTAAGTGAAAACAAGACTGGAATCCTTTTTTTTTAAATGGGTTTCAACGGGAATCGAACCCGTAACTTCCACCTCCGGGATGGGAGACAAGCGTCTTAGCAAACATGTCACGGAGGTCATCCATTAATTAGAAAACATGTAAATAAAACTGTACTGAAAGAGTGCCTATGTATTTCGTGCGTTTATGTCAATACATGTAAATATGTTCATAATCAAATTCAGGCATTTGTATGGTAAAACATATGTTCAAACAGTATATTGACATGCCTTAGGTGTTATTTGGAAAAATACTATAATATATTTGTTTTCAGTGTCCTTTTTTATAGTATAACGATGTAGGCTTCATTCATCTCTTTAAACTGGGTAATGGCAAATCGGGAGGGCTGTTTCTTTTACGAATAGTATGATGAACTTTAATTAATGTATATTTTTTTGCTTCGTATTGTTATCAACAAACAAGATCATTATTAAACATTTTTTTAATTGTAAATAGTATCAACGGAGGTAGTCGACATTTTGTATTTTTTTAAAAGTGATTTCACATGCGAAAACTGACCTCTTTCAACAGCCTACACAAGTGTGGTTATTAATGTCCCCTGCCACGTGCAACCTTCCGTTTTATTCCACCATAATTGATCTTGCAAAGATAAAGATCATTCTGATATAGTTTGGGTAGGTGGAATGAATTAATGAAGAAGACAAGCAAAACAATGACTACAAATGTGAGTAGAAAGCGTGGTAGGAGGAAGATCAAGGAAAGTAGGAATCGTAAGAGCTGTATAAGAAGGTATATGGATGAAGACTACGCCTCTAACCCACTACTTTCCTATCTTTAACACAACTTATGTGTGTACGAGTACATATTATATATATTTTAAATCTGTCAATAATAGTAAGTTCAAATCCTGAGTAAGACCACCCTAGAGGAGACTGCTCTCTAAACAAATCCTGAGTAAGACCACCCTAGAGGAGACTGCTCTCTAAACAAATCCTGAGTAAGACCACCCTAGAGGAGACTGCTCTCTAAACAAATCCTGAGTGAGACCACCCTAGAGGAGACTGCTCTCTAAACAAATCCTGAGTAAGACCACCCTAGAGGAGACTGCTCTCTAAACAAATCCTGAGTAAGACCACCCTAGAGGAGACTGCTCTCTAAACAAATCCTGAGTAAGACCACCCTAGAGGAGACTTCTCTCTAAACAAATCCTAAGTAAGACCACCCTAGACGAGACTGCTCTCTAAACAAATCCTGAGTAAGACCACCCTAGAAGAGGCTGCTCTCTAAACGGCGCAATATAAATTGTCTTTTTTATTATACAATAGTAATTATTAAAGGGAAAGATGTGTGTCGCGAAAGAGAAGTGTGGTTAATTATTAATCCGCAACTATAAACGCAATGTTGCGTTTCCCTGGTACAGGACAGAGAATGTGTACTATATATGTTGCACGACAAAGTGCACAGCACAGAAGAGTCAAAACAGACCAGTAATAATGCAGAGGACCGACCGACAGGCCTAATTATAAATATCACGTTACCACCTCCGTTCTCCCGCCCCGCCCATTGTGTGGCATCAAGAGGGGGAGCGGACACAGACATGAGTATGGACCAAACCGTGGCGCGAAACCGGAGACTTCCCGTAGATTAATTATGCTATAGTATCAGACAAACAGATATATCAATCGGATGATGTCATCTCTAAAAAGCGTATCATCTATCGTACACATAAATACATACCATCACGCCAACTCCCTATCGGGGTAAGCAGATAGGAGGCAGCGCCAGACTTTCCTATCGCAAAACACATATTTCGCCTCTTCTACACTTTCACATACAGCTCCTACGATTCCTCTGACTTTTTAAATTTCCTTATTTCAAAATATTAAACACTTGAACCAACCATACTTTCCTTGGCATTTCTCTATCACGGCTTTCATTCACCTTGACACTATATATTTGTTTTTATTACTTCTTCATTCATTCGTTCCATGTGCCCAAACCATGTCAGAGTAATCTTCTTCATCTTGCTCAACACGTCAGTTTTAAGTAAACACTTATCCCTAATCACTTAATTACGTATTCTGTCATACATAGTCAGCTCATGTATTCTTCTCAAGGACGCACTTCTACAGCATTTATTCGGCTCTTTTTAGTCTTGTTCTACGTCCACGTTTCCCTCCCATATATCAATGTTACTACTAATACACTGTTGTGGAATCTCATCTTGGCAGATATTGATACTGTCCGATTCGAGTATATATGTTTTAGTGCCCCATTTGCCCCATGTTTCGTAACACTACACGCCACTCAGTTTCCCTCGTAACTATTCCATCATCTGAGAAAATACTAGTATATTATCGAATGAAATGTATATTTCGATCATTTTCTTTAATAATACAATCAAATTTATTGTCATTTTGAGAATCCTTGAATCTAGCTGAATACGGTTGAACGTACGTTAGTTTGAGTGCGCGCATACGTACGCTTTCCAATTTCCATTCTTTTGCGTGTGGTCAGTCATTTCCAGCGAGAACAGATTCGAGTCGACAAAACAAAGTAATGCGTAAAAAGTGCCGGGCGCTCCGTTGAATTGAAAAAAGACATTGAGTGAATGAGGGTTATCTTTTAACGGAGTCTCGGGTGGCTTTTACCTTGATTTTCTGCTAACGTACAAACACATTTAATCAGGGCCACCCCAAAAGCATACAGCCAGAAAGCGATTTTTTTTCACCATTCCTGTATTATTTTATAAAAATATTCTAAATGTGTAATTCTTTATCATTTCATGGCCGAAGCAAGGTACTTTGATTCTAAAAAATAAAAATCGCTCTTATAAAATTACGTTTGGATAAAAATATTTTTAAAAACTAAAATGTTCTGTATTTCAGTTCTGAAGTTTATATAATATTATGTACTGTTAGAAAATGCATTTATAGAGCGAAATAGGCCTCTTATTTATTGTATTTTAATAGTATTTCACAATTCGTTTGAAAATCAATAGAAAATATTATTATGAAAACGAACCAACTTAACTAAAAATGTATTCGTGGATGTGTTAAAACGCATTTATTTCGAACTTAACGGGCAAATAATGAAAAAGGAAATGATAAACGTGTACTATATATATGACAAACTCAATTAGTCGATCTTCTGTAATGGCTGGTTTTACCGAATGGAATTAACTCATTAGTTATTCGATTCGAGTCGGCAGCTGCGTACATAGTGGATTTCAAGAGGTTTCTTATTAGTCTTAGAGATACTACAATAGTTTATTTTGTTATACAATATTTGTTAGTGTAAGATAAATATAATTTTAACAATGACAATATGATGTCCGTGTGCGTCACACACACATTACGTAGTAAACACAGCTCTGAATTTGACTTTTGCGCAAGCGCACTTTGTGCTCGTGACGTCACAAGATGGCCGACTAGGCGGGAAGGTGGAAAGGGCTTTACGTGACGTATGCCTTCAAGTCTCGTCTCCGATATAACGGGGCATATAGTAAAAGTGCAATTTTCCTTTTTATTACGGAGCAGAAAACCGCTCAGAAAAAATACGCACCTTTTAGTGCCGTCACAATAAATAATTTTCCGGTCAACGATTCGATATGTGCGGTGCGGCCATTACGGCTGTGAAATAGTAGTAGCGGGAAGGAGAAACACTACGCGATGAAATGGACGAGTTTGTGTAAAAAAGAACCAAGCCACAACCGCTTCCTGCTTTGATATAGCAATTTGAGGTAATGGAGATAGGCGGTTTTTCTGTCGTTTTATTGTATTTGATTTAATCCACAACGTGGTTTTGAATGTCCATATTAATTTCAAGTATCATTATCATCGTCATTTTGTCAGATTATAATAGTTTTTTAACCCTTTGTGAGTTTTCTTCAACAAAAGTCCTCAATATATTCTTGAGTGGTGCCGGTGCCATTCACGCTTAGAACACCTAACAATATAATATGTTGTATGTACATAACTCTCGCAGGAAGGAATCTCGAGATGGTTTGGCCACATTTAGAGAATGAGTTACGAAAGACTCGATTGTCTATTCGTATGAAAGTGTGTAACTAATTGCTGTTCCACACAATTACAAAAATCTTGTGTGCTATTTTCCAAATCATGGAGTACATTTTTGCTGAGCATTTTCTAATTCAATGAAGTCCCAACTAATAGGCAGTTTTTGAAAAGTTCATAAAATGGCTATATCGAATTTATATTATATTATGAAACACAAAACTTTGTAGTCAAAATTGTTATTATTGATGTTTCCTATAAACATTAACCAGTAAATAAAATTATATGCACAAATCTAAGAGGACTTTTAAATGGTTTGGGTATGTAGAACAAATGATTGAAGAAAGCCAAACAAAACATATACGATATATACTGCAAATATGAGTGGAAAGCTTGGTAGAAGAAATTACAGTTAGATCAAGTGAATTATATTTTGAAAGAAATAATTGTTAAAAATCAAAGAAATCATTTCCCGTAATCTTGAAAAATGTTGAGCGTATGTGGATAGCTAATGCAAATATGGCCAAATGCCATTAGAAGGCGCTGGAGAGAGACGGAGACTCGACAATATTAATGTGCGATGGGGTCGTAAATGGCTGGGAATTGATATTTTGCGCGATTGATTGTATTAGCTTTAATGACAAACGATACGTACACATTTCCGTATTTATCAGAAGAGTGCTATCTGCAGGTTTAAAGGTATACCTCGCATGTGTTTATCTGTTTTACAATAAAAAAAATATCGCTAGTTTTATATATATTACATTTCGCTTCAAATTTCCAAATATCATTTGGGCAGAGTTTTAATTCTAACAACATAACGACCAAGTGATACGCAAACAATATAATTTTTATAAAACAAAAATATATAGCAAAAATATCACGTGTCCGCTATTTATTCATTGTTATTTGTCTAAATTAACATGATATGTTACAAACAGTTTTATAAGATTAATTTTGATTAAGTTACTTGTACTTATATTTTTTAAGAAAAGTTTGTCAGGTTTTCACTTAAGACTTGCTCAACGCCTTTGTGGTTGTTTGGAAGAGATTACCACATGGCAACAAACCCGCCAAATTATATTGTAATCAACGAAAATGTTATGCAATACAATGACTAAGAACCTAATACATATATGTTTTTAAATGGTACTAATGATTTAATAAAATGTAACTCATTAATTTTAAACAGAAAAAATATACATGTATAATAGAATATGTGTGTCATCATACAATATATATATGTTATAATATAAACACTGCACATGATCCATCTTAAGAGTGAACAAGGCAAGAGAGAGCATGATGAAATTTATTGTATTTTCTTGCAATGTACTGTCGATTTCGACCGATAAAATAATACATATTAAAAATTTTATGCGCATCACAACACAAAATATTAACATGATCTATACAAAATAACAATCAAATGAAGTTAACACATACCACCACATAGACAAGCACACAACAGGTCAAGGCCTAGGGGCTCAGGGCTGTATCTCACGCACAATAAAAAAAAACAACGTACACACTAAAAAACATAAACAAAAATTCACTCGCATAATTCCTCCATTCAGTAGATAAAGCAAAACACAATTTAAAAAAGATTCAATATATTTTAGCCGGACTTTAACAATTTTCATACCGGTAAGCCCTAGAATCCTTGGGACGTTAGTTTACCATAATACAATACTACATAAACTGCACAAAGATAACTCGATCAAATACATTTCACAGACTACTGAAACAATTGTATTATACCAGTTTATCCGCATTTGACGTGGATGATTCACTTAAGTGACCTCTACATATTGGCCTAACAGAAAAAAAACTTATGGAGTTACTCATCTTTCTTTGAATTACCAAATGATTCAAACATTTTCGTGATAACAAAAAAAAACATTTGTTAAATAAAATTACAGCAGCGAAATTGATTAAAAATTATGTTTATTTAAGAAGTTTCCATTCATACGTCTCGCACCCTTCAACTTATCCGAAGTATTGATTTAGACCAAAGATTCCCAAAGTGGTATATATGGACCCCCAAGGGACGATTTAGACTTGCAGGGGGTCTATGTAAGCGAGAAAAGAAAATGGGAGTGCACGAGATGTAAATAGGCGTCCACGTGAGTGGATCCCATTTAGATAGATCATCAATATTTAGGCGTTCCGTAAATGTCTTATTACACCTAACACAGATTGTGTGTACATAATACGAGTACTTACATTAGACATAGAAAATACTTATATAAAGAAATTGAATGCAAATCACTGAACGTGGAGATTTAAGACTATGTTATACTCGTATATACGAGTATATGTTACCTCACTAATTTGAACCCAAATATCGAACCATTGCTATCAGAGCATCAGGTTCATCCCTATCATTAACAGTATTATTTTATGTAAGGATTTTACTAGGTTTTGATTTGTTTCGTTCCAAAGCTAAATATTTACTTGCATTTTGTGTCTTTTCAATAAAGGTATGAATAAAAATTGTACGTTTTTCTTTTTTTACAATTGTCCACTCTGCAAAAAACCTTATCAAGGTGAACAGCACTTTGTCAGCCTACAAAAATACATTTGAAGTTTATAAGTTTAGGAAAATTCAATATTAGGCAGGCAGGGGGCTACGGAAAACAAAAAAATCGGCAAGTGGTCTACGGGGCGAAAAAGTTTGGAAAACTATGATTTAGACATATTGAAATGCGTAGCGTGTTTTCGGCCCTTATAATCAAGTCTTAGGGAGAACCACTGGAAAAGGCACGGAAATCTTTCTTAATCCCACTTGTAAGCCGCAAATGAAGAGGTAACGGCATGAAAAGAGCCAACAACACTCGCACACGTCTAGCGCGTGCGATTTTATTACGAAACTAACACTTTTGTCAGATTGGGACCATATTTTATTCGAGTACCATTGGGATTCGAACCCGAAACACGCGGGTCAAGTGCCTTACCAACTAGGTCACGGAGGTACTTAGGTCACAAAGAGGTTGGAAACGAAAAAAGATGCAAAAATAATTGAACTGGTAATTAAATAATGTTTTGGAGAAGACTGGTGTGTAGCGTATTAAGCGGAATAAAGATGACCACTATGAGATGATATGGGCGTGTAGATCATGATCACCATCACGCCATGTATATTGAAGAAGGCAGCCAAAACAGATCTCCACTTCATTCTATGCTGGCAAACACATATCTTTCATTTCTGTTACGTTAATTCTTCTCGCCATGAATACTGTCATATTAAAAAGGCTTTTAAATATTTCCTCTTCCAATATTTAATTCATTTGGTCGTAACACGTTTTCTAGGTATTGCCAAACTTATCGAGTCTTTTAAACTAGTTGTTTAGATCATTTTTGTAAATCTTTCATCATTCATATGTTTATAACTTGTCTAACCATCTCATAGCATTGTATCTTCTATTCTTTCCTGGTGTCCTCATTCCTTATTCATACATAGTTTTATCGGGCATCGTAGGCAACGCTCTTATTTCAATTGAATTTGTCTTACATTCATCACATTTTTTAAATGAAAATTAAAATCTAGTAAGCGTCTTAACTTTTTTTATTTCGAGGTTATAAGAAGTTTGAGTAATGTGGTAGAAGAAAACCAAGGAAAATATGGCTTGATCAAGTAAATTATAAGAAGAACAGAATGATATTGGGGACGTATGTAGAGCGCGTTTTAATCTTCAAATGTGAACGATATTTTCAGGTCATAGCAAATTTGACCTGCATCTGGGCGTGGGATGGCCTGTCTGAGAACGTTTAGAGAAACCTCCCTCAAAGGGGAGCAGAAATGTGTAAAAATAACCTAAGGGGGGAAAACAGGCAGTTCCTTCCCCCCATCACAACTCCCACGCGATACGTAAGCGAGAGTGACGCCTTCGGGGTGAAATCCACACATTTTCCGTCGTGTGTTCGTAGGAATTGCTTCTGAATGGTAACACCGGCCATGTTGCATGCTTTCGAGTGAAATTTGGATTAAAAACAAAACTGACATGTTGAATTAAGAATCATGACAGAAAACAGTATTTTAGGTAGAAAGTTTTAATAAGGAAGTATTCTGTCTCCGTGTCTATTGATTATTTATATTGATTTATGTTTGATACATGCAAGGACACATATTTTTTTACTTATACTTTGGTTGTATACGACCTAGCGGATATATTGCTATGTGGCAATTTCTTTCTCAATCAACTATAAAGATGTAAACCAAACTGGAACCCATAACCTTCGGGTCGGAAGACAGATGTTTTACCAACTAGATCACGGAGTTTGTCATGAGGTCACGGATGCCAGAAATTGTAAGTTTTTATGACAAGTTGTATTTTTTTGGAAGTCATTACGAAAGATTTACTTGCAAAAACGCCAATAACAATAGGGCAAGATGAAATTGAAATTGAACATGTCTTAGTATGTACCATTCTACTATTAATTATTTGAGGACGATTTCTGCAGATTGTCTGGGAAGAAGTTTGTCTTCCTCCCAGGGATTTCATCACCGATTACCAATAATACCCGAAAAAGTTTTCAGTGTGTGGTAAAAAGTTTGCCGATGAGATTAATGTGACCTCTCCAGGTGCGTTTCTACTGCCAACACGTAAGTCAATGAACTGTGAAATACATACCTACTCTAAAGCAAGGGCACACTTTATATCCATATCGCAAGCCTCACTTTAGGGGTTTAAAGTCCAAAGGGTCGATTGATGGAGCAGAAGTCCATATTATATTGTATTGTTGTATACGTAATAAATTTATGAGATAATTTATTTATTTTAGATACAGTAGACTCAATTTTTTTAGTTAATCCACAACCAGTTATATAGGACCCCAGATAATCGAAAGTCGATTGTATACAGGTAAAATCCAATTACACACAAAGCTGAAAGATAAATATGTACTGTTTACAGCATCAAATAAGAAATTCCAACCAACCAGGATGTTGAAGAAACCTTAAATGAAAACTCGAATGGAAAACTTTAAAAAAAATCTGAGTACCAACGGGACTCGAACCCTCAATCTTTGACCTGGAAAACAGGAGTCTTAACAACTAGGTCACGGAGTATGTCTACCGACGAATAATATAACAGTATTAATGAACAGATATTTGAAAAACTTATGTAAAAAAGAGGGAAAACAGTAGCGGGAATAAAAATGACCGTGAGGTAAAGCGCTATTTTTTATTTTCATTGAAAGAAAAACAAGAGTTTTTAATCAAGTGTTGTAAGTGAATTCTCGCAAACGTATCGCAAAATCTCGGCAAGGATTACAAATAATTTATTCAAGTTTTCGGAAACTCCGAACAGAAATACTACGGCCATTCCAGGAACTGAGAATACATAAACGTAATACGCAAAACGGGGGAGCTCAACAAATCGGAACTGAGGGGCAAAATATATTTTTTTATATTAAAAAATGTATTTATTGTCATGTGTAAAATGTAAGTAATATGGAGGCCAAGACAAGCAAGGATTCAAGTGTATACTATTTTGAAAGAAGAAAATTGAAAAAGTAAGAGAAATCGTAGGATACGTATAAGTGTGTGGATCGTAGGATAGGCATAAGTGTGTAGAGGTGAAATATGTATGGCATGATCGATAAGTCTGGCGCTATCTCTTCTTGGTCTACCCCGACAGGGACACAGCATGATGGTATGAACATAAGTAATGTATTAAATAAGCAACATATTAATTACGAAAGTGTTTTAAGTGCCGATATTAATTACGCAAGTGCCGAAAAACCGCCATAAACTTAGGTGCAAACGTCACTAAAAAATCAAAATAAAATCACAAATGTTATTGTATTACACTTTCGTTGTAGACACAACATCCTGGTGGCTCATTGCCATGTGGCAATCTCTTCCACAAACCAAAAAAAAAGTTAGACAAACCTAGATTGAAAAGTAGACTAGAATCCATTTTTTCAAAAAATTCTAGGTTTCAACGGGAATCGAACTCGCAAACCCGGGTTGCAAGACAGAGGTCTTACCAAGTTGCCCACCGAACTCGTCAAAGAACCAGAGGTTTCTTGCAATGCGGCAATATCTTTCAACCAATCAGCAAGATGATAAAGAGACCTTCAGTGAAAACCAAGTTGGACCCTTTTATAAAATTCTGTGTTTTTTAAATTCATTGGGAACTGAGCCCGCAGCCCCCAGGTTGGAGGACAGGTGTCTTCATCAATTAGGCCACGGAGGATATATAAAATGCAAGCAATGTATTTGACTAATGTTAATGTGTAACTTCGCCAGAGTAAAAAACAGCTAAAAAGTTCTGTGACACTCACAAACAAAAGACTTACAAAATTATCAAATGTTTAACCACAAATTTTATGCGTAGGTATATTATACGAAAATATATGTCTAATGGTAATTATGTGAAAAATTGATATAATTGAATGCTTTTGATTGGTTTAGCGTCAAGTGGAAAGGAAACGTTCAACCATTAATACGAATAAGACTATTTAATGAATCACGTAAATAATTTTATTGCATTTCACTTATGTTATATAACGTACTCGTACAACCTAGCAATGTATGACAGAATAAGGAATTATGACATAAAAAAAGATTGCAGATGTAAAGAAGATACAATGGTTGAAATATAGAAACAACCATTGAGATGGTTCGAACACAAAGAAAGAACAAATGATGAAAATTTACAAAAAATAATCTACACAAGTAGTAAACAAGTTATCGTACGAAAAGTTTGGGAAGACCTAGAAAAATGTGGCATGATTAATTAATCAAATTCGGAAAGAGTAAAAAATCTCGGAAATAGGAAAGTATGCATGACGAGATGTATGGATGTAGCAGAAGCGAAGATCTGAACTTTCTGCATTAAATAATAGAAACACGACGTGATGGTGAGTAACCTAAGCGTTCCATCTAGTGTACGGAGGTGTTCATGTTTGCAGGTGATTATTGTTTAAAAAAGTAAAAAGCCCATAAGAAAATAATAATTAAAAAAAACCAAGTGAGATAATAAAACCACGAGACCAAAAGCTCATATATGATAATATTATATAAGCTGAAAGATAAATATGTACCGTGACAAAATGCCCGTAAATAAAAAACCCATATGGCACAAAAAGCTCAAAAGTGGAAGAGAAACGATATTTTCCGCTTGGAAGAAAAAAATATGTTTTCGTGTCTGCGGGCCATTGTTTGTATATACCAGTAATAAGCCTCTATCACAAACAATTGCGTTCTTCGTTCAATCTGATACTTCCTAAAACTGTGACGTACATATTGGAGTATCAATTGTGGCCGGAGAGGGGGGAATGTAAACAAACCAAAATAGATAACTCCAAGGGGCGATGGGGGAGGATATTGCCTCTTCATCCCCCAGCTACCGCTGGCATGGCAACTGAGGATGTGACGCGAGCCACCCCTGGTCTTCAGGTATCTATCTATCTATCTCCTGAAAAAGTATCGGGTGACAAGCGCTGTATATCAGCTATAGTCTGAAAGAAAGGGGTTTCCAACCTTCCGTGGGATTAAGAATGTTTAGATTCATCAAAATGAAATAAGAGTCAAGGACCAGGAGAATAATGTCTCGTGAGATAGTTGAAGGATTGTATACATTATGTATCAAAAGTGTCGTCCTTAAAATTGTCTGGATATCTTTATCAACGCTGGGTATGTTAGTTAGGATATGCAAGTTGTTGATTTAACATAAACATATATATTTTAATCACAAAAAATATTTTTTAAACTACTTCCTTAGTCAAGACTACAACGTTTAGTAACTTAGTCGAGTCAACCAAAATGAGCTTTGATTGCAAATCCAATCGTGTTGACAACACCAGAACTAATATATCCTATCAGCCCAGAAATATACAACTGGGACGGCATGGGGGCTTCTCTTCTATAGGTCTTCAGAGCAGCTAACGAGCAACAGTGTGCAAACCATCAGGTATGGCATAGATAAAATGTCATCACACATGCATAGTAGGATCTCAGCGTTAATCCTCCATATGAGGAGATTATCTTTTTATTTACCCATGAGGGTGCGTAGGCGATTTAGATACCTGCATATTACCCATGGTAAGTGGTGTCCATTCGGCAGGCACTCCGACGGATCTATGTCAAGCTTTCAGTTATAGCTTTCCATAAATCGACACTAGCAATGGACTTTGATGACTTCACTTATAAAAATTATCCTGAAAAACCCCGAGCGTAGTTACACCGATATCTTGAAACAAAGTCCTCAGCTGCTTCAAACATCGAAAAAGATGCGAGAAGAGATTGCCGATAAAGAGTTTTCGCAGATTAATGAAACAAATAAAAAGTTGTAATTTCACTATCGTGGTACGTAGAGAGGTCAGAAACAAATGGTGGAGAAAATATCGGCCAACAGTGGATTTTGCATATACAAGCATTATCTACTAGCTCTCAACTGCTTTGGAATGGCCGGAAACCGCTTAACAGGACGACATATCAAAATGTGGAATATTGCGTGATGGATCGACTCCCTCTCCCTGTGTATGCGATGAGCAGCAGTCTATGCGACACTTGCACTGCAGAATCTAATAAGCTCGGCATCTTGCACCGAACGACTTCGCGGAACGGCCAGTGATGTCTAGGTGGTAGAATTTTGGAAGGAAATAATTTAGTGCCTTGGACACTATAAGAAGAAGAATATCATTTTTTCTAAGAATTGTCTCGTTTTATTTCCATTATACTCTTGATATCCATCTGGCATGCTTCCTTCCACAAACATTCGTTTCGGTGAAAGTTACCCCCAACTTTCACTTCTAATTTCTTCACTATAAAACACCTCAGTGTTTTTCTCCATCTCGTTTAATACATCCGGTTTTAAGAATATATCAAAGAAACAACATACGAGGAGATTTAGCATATACTTATCTAGAATAGAATTATGTTCCAAGTATTGAATATGGGATGAGATAACTATAAACTAGACCAAAAAGAGCCCCACATGTCGAAGAACAAAGTCGATCAGAAGGTGAGCGTATTGCATGAATTGCAGACCCAAAAATAGGATACTCTGATGGCGGTTCAGCGTCACCGCGCGATGGTTCGAGTCCCGATATAGCGGCTGTGACGTCACCTGCCCCAGTTACTGTAAGAGCGGCGAGGGCGGGGGCGTGACGCGTATGTGCGCGTCATCATCTCAGATGTGTGACGATTCAAACTACGTTAGGCTGTTTTGTTTTGCCATTCTCACTGCTCTGTTTGTTTGTTTCTTTACTGCAGTTATTGTATTATGATTCGAAAGTTTTCTGTATTCCTAGTTCTTATATTTAACATATTCTCTTGTCTTATAATGTGCAAAACTACGAGTATACTTAAAATGGTCTTGGGCACTACCATCCTACCCACTCAATACCTTACATTCAGCTTATTAATATTTTAAATCGTTGAACAACAGTGAGTTTGAGTCTCTAGTTGGTGTGCCCTTGAGGATAGTTTGCTCTCTAAACGGCGCTATATACTTTTATTATATACAGTACAACCTAGCGGGTTTCTTGTCACATGGCAATCTCTTCAAATTAATGAGACTACAACCAATCAATAATATATTCAAATATCTAAATATGAAAAAAAAATGCAATTTTTTGGTTCACCCCAAGATTCGAACCCGAAGATAAGCATCCTACCTCTAGACCAGATTGTCGTCGTTAGTAATAATGTTGATACAAGTTTTGTATCACACTTTCGTGGTATACAATACAAATTAGCGGGTTTATTGACATGTGACAATCTTTTCCAGACAACCAGAAAGGTTTTCATGAAAACTGAAGTGATAACTAGATTGGAATATTTTTTTTTGTAAATTTTGATTCCTGTGGGAATCGAACCCAAATCCCCGAGTTGAAAGACAGGCGTCTTACCAACAAGGCGCCTAAGGATGTCTTGTATTGCTAGTTCTTAAATTAATAATATTTTCCTTTACATCTAGACCACCTAATGTACGGAAGTTTGTACGCAAAGCGACATTTGACATGGTTTTTGGCTCCATGATTGAATTCATAGAATCTCTTTATAAATAACATATATAGTAAAGATATCTCAAAAATGTACATACACTTTGAATTATTATACATTCAGCATTTGTTAAGGTATATTTGACATTGAAAACTTCAAATTAAAGAGCACAGACTTAGATTTTTTTAGTTATCGCAAGTGTTTAAATTGATGGTCGTTCTGTTCCAAGCACTGCTAATTACGTAAAATCACAAAAATGTGAATCATTTTGTTTTGGTATTTTGGTGCATTCTCTTTCAATGGACACTCTCAATTAATTAAATGTTGCCGGTATTGTGCCATTAACTTAATCTTTGATGAGTCCCCATAAAAAAAATACAATGGTGTGAGATCTGGAGAGCGCGGGGGATATTGAATGCTACATCTACGTCCAATCCATCTATAAGGCAAATGTCCATCAAGATAGGCTCTCACATTACGATGGTAGTGGGAAGGTGCGCCATTTTGCTGGAAATAAAAGTCCTCCTCATCTCAAACCTGCTCACGATTGTGTGGTATGGTATGACTAATTCCTGCAGCAAATTCAAGTAATCGGCGCGGTATAAAAGTGTGTATACATTTTTTAGGACACCTCATATTATGACAGTAAACATTGGTGTTCGCATCGACAGCATTCTGCCATTGATTTCAGATAAATATTGATTACATTGTCAGCCACTTCTTATCGTATATAGTATTTATTATAGAAAATCAAACTATGATAGTTGTAATACAAATATCTTATGTGTATATTTGTGATTGTCAATTAAGAGTTTTGTCACTAAAAGATAAGATAAATCAAATTTGCTTCGAATTTTGATAAACTCGATAGTTTGTTCAAGATAGTAAATGATGTTTACCAACTGCAATAGAATAAAGAGGTCCGATTGGTTTAACATATCGGTGCCAATTCAATGGAACTTCAGAGAATCAGTAAATAAATATTTATCATACATACGCCATATTTAGAGAACTGTTATTTTTATCCGATCATTTCTTACTCAAACATCAAATAAGCTTTCTAAACACTTTTCTCGCGACTTTTAGTAACCAAACCCGACGAATTTTATTAGAATTTCAGTTTCCCGATTTTTGAACTTTATATAATAATTAAAGGACATTAAATATGAAGGAGCTCTCATTTCTTACGTTGATCTGTTTGACTGACTTTGTCGACAAATACTTTTCAGTAATTTGTTTTACATGGTCATAGATAAAATATATTATATAATTTGTTGAATAATTGAAACTATCAAAAGTTAAAAAGACTCACGTTGCTTGGGGGGCATGGCTGCCTTAGTTTCCGAGGGCCCGTTGATCTGGGGTATGGTGTCGTTCATCTAAAGGAAAAATATAATAAATTAGTAGGTACATAATAATTTGTCTCACATAACAATACTTCGTTACACAATATCACCCCTTCAAGAGCGGTTAAGTTTGTATGCTGTAGAAATTTTCCTTTAATTTCTACATTAAATTATGCAATAGGCGAATGATTTGTTTGTCCACTACTTTTGTAACAAGATTTATCGAAACTTGCAAAATCAGAAAAGGGTATCGTCACTAAGGTATCTCAGCACGAGTTATATGTGGCACGGTAGTCGTCCTTGCATTAATTAAAGCCTGTTACATCAGGTACATATGCTACCGTTCCGGTTATCAGTCCGGTTTTCTCCCAGGTTGTCAGGTCCGGTTCCTGTCTGATCAGGTTCCCACCCGAAAAGTTCAGTGTAAAGGTTAGTAACACATTGGAACGAATTATTTGTTTTAACAAAAAAAGTATATTCTAAGTTATCACTCACTCAGAATAGTGTATAGTTGAATGTTATGTCCTGTATGTATCTCTCTTTATACACAAGTGTATGTCCAACGTCGTAAGACAGAATATTTAGGGCATACGATACGCAGACCAAAATGTTATACGCACCATTTCTAAAACAGTTATGAAGGGAATCGTTGGTTGGGTAGGAAGAGGCTCGCCTGACTGATGGACGATTAGTTTATATGTGCAGTATTGCCATCCTGTTCTCCATTAGAATCGGACTCCTCGTCAGCACAGTTGTGCACTCAAAACCTATTCCGTTTTCACATATTCCAGGGGCGTTGGCTAGTCTAATATAAAAAAAACGGTCTAAAGACAGATCCACGAGGAACCCCATTTTTTACAAGTTCCTCATAGAAATGATATTTTAGTCACATTCTTTAGACATAGAAGATTGAAACGTCTTAAATCTAAGAATTAAAATAAAATTATTCCGATACATAAATTGTAAATAAACAAAAAAAAATAACTAATTGAATGGTTGAATTAAAATAGGCACTAAGTATCAAAAAAAAAATAAGTATGCAGTTTCGTTCTATATGCCATATATGTTAGAATGAAACTGCAAATTTTTTTTTGTTGTACTTAGTACCTATTTTACTTCAACCATTCAATAGTATCCTACGCCAGCCAAGTTTTTTTTTATGTATTCAACGTGAATCACGGTTATTGATCGAACTACGTCATTGATCATTCTTAGGAGAGCAAGTATTAACAAAGATAATTGACAAGAATACAGTAGAAGTAAGATGGACGAGTTACCTTTTGCACGGCAGCGATGTTAAAGTTGAACTTCGACTCCATTTCTTTCCTCGGGGTGGCTGCAATGGCTGTCAGCGGGGTTACGGATTTCATCTCCTAAGATAAGAAAAATAATACAAAATTAAATCAATTCACCAGTATTATCTTATTCATATTTAATTAATTGTAATATTAGAGTTGTCGAGTGACAAAAGTCGCTATAAAGATGTATGCAAAATACAAGGAGGTATAATTTACTTAAATGGATATGTTAGCAAATAAAGGTATACCCATATACATAATTAATTCAATGATAAAATCAGAAAAGAGTTATTCTCCGAGTAGAAATATAAAAAATTGAGTTACTATAATAGAAATAATAACTTACCTTGAGGATGTTTTCAATGGGTGGAACGCCGTTTGGATCGACCAGATTCTAAAAACAAAAAAGGATTTTTATTTATATGATTAAACTCGATTACCACAGTCAGTGCTTTAGAAAAATTAGACGAAATATTTTTGAAATAATCATACTGCTTACAGATTAAAGACCGGTAGTAACGAAATCAAGTACTTAAAGAGGATTATCGAATGGCACTAAAACATAAGAAACAAAGTAAACGAGGCGCTAAAACATATTCTAGAACTGTAGCAAAATATATAAGATCCACAAGAGTATTTAACTGTTGTGGATCCAGGATGTCCACAACAGTATTTAAATAGCAATTTTGATATATAGGATTGGAATGTGGAGGTGGAAAATATAGAAAGTAGACGAATAAATGGTGTAGAAATGCGGAGACTGAAAGGAATACATGGGGTGATAATGTATGACAGAAAACGTGATTAGGGATGAATATGAACTTAAGACTGATGTGTTGAGTAAGACGAAGATCACTGTGCGATGGTTTGGGCATATAGAATAAATAAATAAAGACGAAAAAAAAACAAATACAGTGCAAATGTAAGTGGAAGGCGTTATAGAAGAACAAGGAAAGTATGGTTCGATCAAGTAAATTATATTTTGAAAGAAGAAAACGTTAAACATCAGAGAAATCGTAGGAGTTGTATGAGAAGATGTATGAATGTAGAAAAGGCGAAGGATGTGTGTCGAGATAGGAAAGTCTGGCGTTCAGTCTTCTCTACCTGCCCCGACAGGGAAACGGCTTAATGGTATGTACACATATGTAGCTTTCAACAAAAGCATGGTACCACAACAAAGGTTATTGAGTGCCTAATTTCTAGAAAATTATTTAAATAGTTCTATTCATAAATCATTGAATTTATTCATAAATTAAAAAAATAAAATAATAATTAATAAAAAAGACCAACAATCAAACTATTTAATAAACTAATTTCACCCAATTAGGCTGGAAATCATCCGAGATGCTTGCGAGATGCGAGCTGGAACTTTAGGGAAGTTGTTCTGACAGGCAACGTCACCTAAAGACGAGCCTAAACCGTTTGGTGGATAAATAAAGAATAGGCGTGCCATTCTTTCGATGATTGTTGGTCGATTTTTATTTTCTTACCGGCGGTGTCTTCCCATTGTGGAAGGGCGGCGGCGGTGGTCTCGGGTGGAGGTTGTGCGGACCACTCTCGGGCACCTGAGCAACAAAATAAATAATCAAATATGTATATAATAGATGCACACATATTATTCGCTAATCTTTAAAAAAATCAAAGACAGACGCAAAAGGTAAAATTTAAACACATTTAAAACAAAAACGCAAGTTAAAAGAAATTAGGTTCAACGGTAAAAATACGAAAACCAATTAAGCCGTCGAGGGCTAAGCAAAATACGCTTTTGTGGACTTCGGTGGCTTCGGACTCGAAGTAATTATGTATATCCACAAAATTGTATACATATGCACGCACTTGTACTCGACGTCTTTCCACAATAACGATATAAATTGTAAAATTTTCTATTGTGGATAATAATAAAAAAGGATCCCATCCTTACAACCATTTTTATTTATTTATTCGAAATATTAAAAAAGCATAATCCTATACATTTTTAAAATATCAAGCAAGTCAAAATACATATTTCACAAATCATAAAAAATCATTCCATGCACGCCTATACAAAGTGACGATATGCTTCTGGAAATATCTCAGAACAGGAAAAATGCAGGATGATTTTTTTTCAATACACCCATATACTATTTTGACAATTTCACGTGGCCCGAACGCCATCTTCAAGTATGATACAAAACTAAATTCAATATAAATGGTTCGTATCTTAGATATACTTAAATGCACTGGACTACTGGATAGAATTGACGATTTGTATTGAATGGAAACGCTCTTGCGAAGAAGCGGTACGAGTAAATCGAATGTGTATACCGAGGCGAATCCAGAAAATGAGAAAGAGGGAAAGGGTAGAAAAGCATTCAGTGTTGTCGACTTCTTGAAAGGGGTTGCATGACAACAGAGATTATATTGGTTAACGATAATAAACGGCGCAACAAATATAATATGACATGAAATTTATTTCAATATACATATTTAGTGAACAAGATCAGTTAGAACGTTTTCGTGATGTACAACTAATATTTTTTTAAAAACATTGACTAAAACAACTTACGAGACTGAATTAATGTTAATATCTTGCCATGAAAACAAAATTGTGTTAAACCCATAAATGTGATTGGAAACATAAAAATTCTAAACAAGATGGTACAAAGTAAAGGCTCTAAGGCACCAAATATTTTTGTATCATATTTATGGTTGATTTTATATGTTAAAACATTGGATGCCAAAATTGGCAATAGAAATTTTATTTTATTCCGTACAAGACAAATATTCTTTGTATCCACAACGCGGTTGTGAGTGAGTTTTTTCTTTGCCTTTCTCTTGACAATTTTTCAAAGGAGTCAGAACTTCCAAGGCGCACTAACCCGTCATGGATGACATAAAAGTTATTAATTACTCTCTAGGAATAACAAACAATGTTTAGTGTATAATGTAACTTGTTAATCCGAATGTCAAATTTATTATTATATGTTTATAGAAGGATATTTTTGCTGTTTTAAAAAAAACAGTCTTAAGAGTCCGGAAAGCGTAAAAGGGTTCATTATTGAGTACAAATATCTCCGTTGAGATTAGGACCGATTAAATGCCAGTATTTTTGAGAGCTTCAAAGTTATTTATTGATCGCACACTAAAGAGGGTGAAATTAGATCAATTTGACGGATTTTGCAAAATGGCAGAATTTTGTGATCGTGTATTAGCAGCTCTACTATATTTAAAACAAATCACACGCGCGGAAGTTAACTTAATTTGTAAACCGCTCAGTCAAAAGATGGGTTGGCGTTATCGACCGAAAACTGTCTAATAATATCGCACAACTAGGCGAGATTTGTCATTTAAAAAATGTTATTCCTTGAGAGATAAAATGACGCGTACCATTTATACGGGCCGATGGATGAGGATTTGATTCGACTATTTTGGGAGCGCTCTGAATCACTCTTGATGCATTCCTCTTGCATGTAACACTGTTACGATTTCGAAATGAACACATTATAAACAATAATAGTTTTTGTAAACGAAAATATATTTATGCGCATAGTTTTCAATGTATGTTTCGGTAAAATTTAATAAAATGCCTTATTCATAACTTATTTTCACTAAAAAAAATTGGTAACTTAGCTGCGCTTTGACAGATTGCTTTTCTATTTGCGGGAGTGCGCTTTCTACCCGGGTTTCTTCTAGGCATGTATTATTCTTCTAAATGTGATGAGGGATATGAGGATCTCTTCCCATATCTTAAGATCGCTGACAGGAGTAACGTCTAATCCAAGTTTATCGGATAATGTGTGGTTTAATGATTTGTTTAAACTGGCAATATCGGATAATGTGTGGTTTAATGATTTGTTTAAACTGGCAATATCGGATAATGTGTGGTTTAATGATTTGTTTAAACTGGCAATATCGGATAATGTGCGGTTTAATGATTTGTTTAAACTGGCAATATCGGATAATGTGTGGTTTAATGATTTGTTTAAACTGGCAATATCGGATAATGTGTGGTTTAATGATTTGTTTAAACTGGCAATAACTAGAACTAACTTGTCAAGTGCTCGTTCATTGTTTCGCGGGTTGTCACTTTTGAATAAGGCATCAGATATTGACATCTTCAAAATTTCAGAAAACGTTTTTAACGAAAATATATTGAGATTTCTCAGTCAGTTGTTCTGAGTAAGCAATTATTTCTTAAAATCTTTAATAAATTACTTTGTACATACATGCCATCTCCCTGTAGGGGTATGCAGAGAGAACAGAGCGCCAGACTTTCATATCTCGACAAACACATCCTTAGCTTCTTCTATCCATACATCTCACACAACTTAAACAATTTATTTGAGTTTGATGTTTTATCTTATTTCCATACAACTTATAAGATTATTCTGAATTTCTATCTTTCCTTCTTTCAGAATATCATTCACACGATCCAACCACACTTTCTTTGGTTTTCTTTGTTATTTCACTAATTAAATTAATATGGGGTTTAGGAAGTTAAAGTCGAATCTTTGATAAATAAATAATATCTTGCTTAATTAATATTTATTTCAAGCTCTGTGTCATCGGGAGTATAAACCTTATAATATATGTAAGTTACATACTACAATTATATGTAAGTTACATACTACAATTATATGTAAGTTACATACTTCAATTATAATATATGTAAGTTACGATTCAACAAAATGTATTGGTCAACTGAGCTTAAGTGATGCCACCTTAGTTTCAAATCCATCAAAATGTATTGGTCAACAGAGCTCAAGTGATGCCACCTTAGTTTCAAATCCATCAAAATGTATTGGTCAACAGAGCTCAAGTGATGCCACCTTAGTTTCAAATCCATCAAAATATATTGGTCAACAGAGCTCAAGTGATGCCACCTTAGTTTCAAATCCATCAAAATGTATTGGTCAACAGAGCTCAAGTGATGCCACCTTAGTTTCAAATCCATCAAAATATATTGGTCAACAGAGCTCAAGTGATGCCACCTTAGTTTCAAATCCATCAAAATATATTGGTCAACAGAGCTCAAGTGATGCCACCTTAGTTTCAAATCCATCAAAATAAATCAAATTATATTTGAAGCACACAGCATTAGGCTTCCCTTTTTAAAATTTGAATATAGCGATATTTGATTAATTGGATCCACCCCAAACGCGTTAATAATGACATCTTCTGTATAAATAAGGTTTTTTTCTAATCGATGTTATTTTTTTATACATTGACTTAAGAAGAGAGAATAATTTTTAGATAATTTGGTATAGCGCTGTTTCCCTTTCATTATGATCACGATCACCTCAAGAGCGCCTCCTAATTAGTTCAACAATAAAATAAGGGTGGTTGAGGGACACCAATGTCGCTAACAAGAGCGACATCCGATTATCTAGCATATAAGCCACATACAATTCTAATAATGCTGGCACAAATTATAATTTTAATAGTGCTGGCACAAACGATAATTATCGTTGTGTAGGTGGATTACCAATTTAAAAAAATGAGATAATAGTTTTTTTTCTTGCATTTGTTTTCGAGTAGAAAAGGAGCAGATTTTCACATTAATTAAAGAAGTTATCCGTTAACATTATTAATGCCAGCTCTTAAGATTAGCCTGTTGTACTATATACATCGAAGGGCTCCCCCCGCTCCGTCCCCCGTTTCGTGGTAATTATCGAATAATTGCTTTTCCAAAAATATCATCTGACTTTTCCTGCAACGGCCCACCAAATTCTATAAAATGACTTGTTAATTTTTAACTAATCTCTCTCCTTGGGGAGGAGGAACTAATTAATTGGCGTCAACTCCGCTCGAGTGTCTGATAATCCTGGCAGTTAAATAGAAAGATCTTATCGCTTTCTACGAAACTATACTATATTCATACGGTGACTTTTTCACTTTTGTAAAAAAAACAAAGAAGAAATTGGCTATGAAGGGGGTTGGAGAAAAATTAATATATAATATTCATTGTGCCATTGAGTATTTTTTATCTATAATTTTTTTAGTTATCCAAATAAATGTAAGACATGGTTTTCCCCCGTTTTCGGTAAAGCACTGAGATGGTTTAGGCATATAGAACTAATGAATTAAAAGAAACTTACAAAATGCATAAATTCTGTAATTTACTCCATAAAAGCTCATAAAACGCGATGCATTTTTCGCTAACAGCTTTAATCAGTTAAAATGTGGTATTTGGTTATTTTTTTCATACATACGTCAATTTGGATAAGTCCATCTTATAATGTTATTGTAATTAGGAGAGATTGCAACATGACAATAAATTCTCAAGTTAGCAAAAAATAATTTAAATGATTTGTGAAAAAAAGCTAATACGGTATTGGTAAAAAAATAACTACTTTACTCGTACAATAAGAAAAATCCTTTTTTACAGGCATAGCAAAAGATTATTTAGAACCAGAAAATAGCGTTAAAATATTGTAATACGGTTTATGATTTTTATATTTCCTTTGTTTGGCGTTAAATATGCTTTAGTATGTTGAATATCCTTACAAAACGTATAAAACATTGTATCAAATAGATTCGACAAATGTTATTTTATAAAAGGTTTCATATTGATAAAAGAAAAAGAAATGAAACTTAAAACTCTCTTTCTGACTCGGTAAAGGACAAAGGATTTAATATGAAAGTTAAAGGGGAAAATATATATTCCAATACAACCTTCTAGGGATGAAAAGCGGACATAAAGGTGTTGTGAGATCTTTTTATACAACGAATCTAGATCAGTCTTGAGTATACGCGAATCATTAATCTCAATTTGCCAAAGTTTATTTATCTATTGTATATTGAGCGTAACCAAAATTAGGACGAACAAAATAAGCAAGTTCAGAACCAATTGTACGAGTATGATCACCAGCTACGAGTAGTAAATCTAGTAAAAGTTTCATAACGAGAGCGCAAGAATTGAAGTTTCCTTCTGTTAATGGGCGTTCCCTGAAGTGGAAAGAAAAACATCTGACGAGAGGGTGAAGTTCACCGAAAACGTGGCACCTGAAGACACCTGGAGACAATTTGCTTTGGGCCACTTAGAGAACTCTGGATAGACTCCAAGTGAGCGTGACTAGATACAAGACGAGCCTGTAGAAATGTGGTTATGGGGCTATATGATCGGAGCGAGAGCGGATTGATGCGAATGATAGATCGATCTCTATTACATTACCGCTGAAAACATGGCAAAAATAACAATTGATGGTCTGGACACGAAAATAAATCACATAAAGAAAACAATACAGGAGGACATAAAAAAACGTTTTCAACAGACGTAATTCTGAAAATTAACGAAAAAGTTTTTTAAAAGAAAGATATTAACTTCAGGGTGAGACAGGTTTATTTTTGTCTGTAGTATAAGTTTTTCCTTCATTTAAACAAAAATCACAAATTATAAATGATCGAAATATCTGTTGTCATATTAAATTCACTAAATATACATACCAGTAATTATTTAAAAGGAAAAATCATAAGTTAAAATAAGAACTGCTAAAGAGGAAAAAAGAGTGTATAGAGGAAGGAGTCAATCATACATGTACAAAATTAATGCATGATGACAGATATATCAAATTAATTTTAAAAAAGATCTCTGAGAGACCAAGGAATAAAAAACATAAAAGAAGAACTCGCGATCGAATCAACAGTTGAACAGAAAATTCTCAGTTGAGCCGGCTGGGATATAAAGAATTCACCACAAATACTGCCCATAGAAATATTTTGTTTGAAAACCAAGGAAGAGCTGAAGAAAGCAGGCGGAGGAGTTTTGAAGACATAATGCGGCTTAAACCGACACAAGTCAGTGAAGCGCAACGTAGGATGGTTCCACACACAGAGAATGGGCACCAGAAACTCATATGGTAAGGGGAAGAAAAGAGAGAAGAATAACGTAAGAAATTTAATTTATGACCTCCGTGGCCTAGTCGAAAAGACTAAGAGTTTTCCGATGTGGGATTTGCGGATACGATTCCCGTCGATACCAAGAATTTCTCGATTGTTCCAGTCTGGTTTTTACTCAAAGCCTCGTCAACATATTTCTGTTTTTTTTCGAAGACATTGCCATATGCAAACAAAACCGCAAGGTTGTATATAACGAAAGTGTAATACAATACTAAAAAAAAGTTGAAGCAATTGAATTCTGAACACAAAAATAGCGAAAAAAAACTTTAAAATATTACGAGTATGTCAGGATATAATGAAACATAGATCCGTTATCTATTTACCCACTAAAGAGAGGGAATGATGGTGATCATAAAATATTACGAGTATGTCAGGATATAATGAAACATAGATCCGTTATCTATTTACCCCACTAAAGAGAGGGAATGATGGTGATCATAAAATATTACGAGTATGTCAGGATATAATGAAACATAGATCCGTTATCTATTTACCCCACTAAAGAGAGGGAATGATGGTGATCATAAAATATTACGAGTATGTCAGGATATAATGAAACATAGATCTGTTATCTATTTACCCCACTAAAGAGAGGGAATGATGGTGATCATAAAATATTACGAGTATGTCAGGATATAATGAAACATAGATCTGTTATCTATTTAGCCCACTAAAGAGAGGGAATGATGGTGATCATAAAATATTACGAGTATGTCAGGATATAATGAAACATAGATCTGTTATCTATTTAGCCCACTAAAGAGAGGGAATGATGGTGATCATAAAATAAAAAGATAAACTCGTGTTTAACAGTGAAGCGTCACCGTGTAATCCCCGCGGACTCGGAGGTATTGATGGAGATCCCAACGACAACAATGACATGATTAAACGATCGGCACAAAGCAAAAGGCAACCTAGACGCGTGGCCTTACTCCTCGCATCGCAATTTCCATGTCCTTTCGTCTGGGCTGGTTACGGCGGCAGTCAGCTCGCCCCTGACCCATATCTCGTAATCCCGCCTAACTAACTAACCATGTACCTGACTGGTTGTGTGAAATGGTACAGATACCTAAACTTCTTCGATGTCAACACTCGTTTCATTAGAAAAGAGGACAATACATTGATTATAAAATACGCTGTTTTTATTATTTCGAATGGTGCGTTCTCTGTAGGCGTTTAATCGATCAATTTGATGCATTAATGCCGTGCGCGAACAGCTTGCGAAGTCTAGTTTGGTAAGACGCTAGTTTTCCATCCGGGGGTTTCGAGTTCGATGGTACCCAAAAAAGAACACCAATCTAGTTAAATAATTAGTCTAGTAACAATACACGCACGCGCTCGACTTATTCGAGTGTTGTTGCCTTTTCACATACGGTAATATTTCCAACGTAGTCTTTCCTAGCGCATAAAATTTCTCTGGAATGTCGGATGGCTAACGTATTGTCACTTTTTGAAAGACGCTACGATAGAGGAAAACACTTTTGGAGCGATTTCGGCCCCTCACTAACGGAATACACTTTTGTTGAAAATTTCATTTATTGCATATACATAACATAGCAACTTCTCTAACTTCGTGCCTTACCTTCGTTCAAACTTTAATTCACGTGTTTAAATTATTTTTTGGGGTTTATGGCCTTTGTTGAGTTGGCTCGCATTAAAACAGGTTTTTCAAAGGCGTTGAAGTCTTCATCCTCAAATTAGGGCGTTGTTTAAAAATATTACCGGATATGTTTTTGACAGTAAATTAGGCAATGTTTTTTTTTACATCGACCTAAGAACAAACGATGCGACGCCTTCGAAACGTTGGCCATCACTTAAGTCAACACAGCAACGACTACGCAAAAACATTTTGAATAAGAGGAAAACTGTCGTTAAAATATTCGAACATTATTTACTTGATTCAAACTTAGTTTTTTTTAATGTCATATCATCAGCAACACAATAAAGATTGAGTACCGCATGTTCGATCATCAAGTAGTCCATCAAAAAATTAACATAGCGATGTTTTGAGTGGTTTTAAAGCGGGGAATTACATTGTGGCTGGCCGTTCTGGTTAGTTGTATGGTGCTTGCTGGTGTGGTATGGTAACATTACGGAGTTATTCATCATAAATCTAGCGTCACAATCAATGTAATGGCAATAAATAGTGTCATGTGTTGTATGTGGTAAACTGTTGTCTTGACAGATAATAACAATTCATACATTTGTATGTTATGGTACTGTTCTACTTATGAGGATTGGTGATTCAGACATATTAAAAATCATAGCTGGGAAACAGTATTATCTTCGGTTTCATGAATCGAGTCACAGGGTTCAGAACTCGAAGTTAATAATACTATTACTAATATAAGTGACGAGACAACAACACTCGCGCAGGTCTAGCGCTTATGAATATTGTTACCAAACGAACACTTACCAGACTGGAACCCCTTTTATATTTTCCAGGTACCACCGGGAGGAAGTCAAGCGTCTTACAAACAAGGCCGCAGTGGTCGTTGAAGAATAACACTTATTCTTCTTCTTCATCTTATTTTAGGCATGTTGGCCTGTTATGGTCCTGCATCATTGATTGCCTCTTGCGACGTCGACTGCCAGCTGTCTTTCCATATTTTGGGAGGTCGTCCTGGAGGTCTGCTTGCTTGGGGGATACTGTCCCTGGACATTCTTACGGCTCTTGGTTCCGCCATTCTGGATACGTGTTCGTTCCAGAACCTTTTTCTCTGTCGTCCCCATCTGACAATATCTTCAATTTCGCACGTCCTTCAGATTTCTGTGTTTCGTACTCTATGACTTATGGTTTTGCCAGCGATACTCCTAAGTACCTTCATTTCGCTGGTTCGAAGGAGATTTTTAGTTCTGAATAACACACGATAAATAAAAACGAAAGAAACTATACTTGGGGGAAAGGTAGACAAACAACAAATTGAAGTTAATTTTTTTTAAATATCACGGGTGACTAATATGGAACAGGGCACATTATTGCAATGTTTTTTTGCAAGTAGATAACAATCATTGTGAAACATTTGACCAAGGATCTATAATCCATCACGATAAAAGTCGATTGTCGTATACAAAGGACGTATAGGCATGTAAAGGGAAGACATTTGTGTGTGGTTTGAAGATTAAATATATTTTTTTTTGACTTGATACAAAAATGTTCAAGCTTACCTTCGCGTAAGGTTGCATCCGATGCGATGGTCTGCCATTCTGTGCTGATGCGTGGTGGGGCTTCTTAAATTCAACACTTCGCGGAGGACCACCTGCGAAAAAAAAACAAATTAATACAAAATATTTTAGACTTTTATGAATAACATATATTTCAGGCAGTTATTCCCAACCAAGATCGTCGAGAGTTTTAAAAAAGGTTGCAAAAATCATAATAATGTAATATATGGTATTGCAAATTCGTCATAAGGCTTACTCAGTGAAGTGGTTCCCTATATACACAAAATAGTTATTTTTTACATTGTTCTGCACTCGTACTTTACGTTTCGTACTAACGTAAACATTCAGATGTTTTATGAGAAAATGTATGGATGCAGAAGAGGCGAAGAATGTGTGTCGAGATAGGAAAGTCTGGCGCTCGGTCCTCTCTGTCTATACCGACAGGGAAATGGCGTTATATGTTTTTATATAAGAATATTCAAAGCGAGATGTACGAACGTGGCAGAAGCAAAATATGTGTGCTAGGATATAATGAAGTGAAGATTTGTTTTCTCTGCCAACGTGAAAAGAGGGTCATTGCGTGATGGTGATTATGATGATGACACCATTGGGTTAGATCGTTTTAGCTTAAGTCCAACTTTAGTATGTGTCCAACGGACATGCGGAAACAATAAATTCCTCTCACGACAGGGTGATGAAGGCCAAAGCGACATTATCCAATGACGTCCCCAATCCCCAGGTTGATATTATATTATGATCATTATTTGACGAGTAATTAAAAATCACACTCCACGACACACGCCGATAGCGGCGGAACACGGCATGCACGCTGTTAACACGAAAATTAATTAACTTAATTATTACGTGAACATTCCGCTAATGAGAGGCAGAATCAAAATGGTCCACATTACATATTTTTGGAAAAAAAAAAGCAGTCACAGAACATATCATTAGAAATGTGGAAATCTGAAGAACACTTTCATAAGTCGACAATTCTATAGTATGTATTTCTGCAGCTGATCGGGTAACCTATAGAGCAAGTCGACGGTTTCAAATATCTAGGAAACTTAATAACTCGTGACCTTGGCTCGTGAGATAGAGAAGTTAGATGCCGAATCGAAATGGCACGTGCAAGATTTCTCAGCATAAAAATTGAACAAGACGGAGGAAGGAGAATAAATATTTATACGATTGTTAAGCGTATGGCTTTGAACTGTCACTTTTGTTACCTAATACAATTTCTTCCGTATCATGGCAAAAAAAACAATGGACGGGATATATCATACAAATGCCAGAAACAAGACTTCTCTTATTGAATTTAAAGGCACTTAGGATCATCACAATCGTCATTACCACTACAATCTGGATCGGAACTTTGGCGTCTTCAGGATCTGTCATCACTTCTTTCGACCAAAAGTATCCTCATCTCAAGAAATTTAGCAATCATCTTAGCTATAATGTATCTTCTTTGTTCGAGAGGATCGCTGAACAGAGCTTTATCCGAGAGGATCGCTGAACAGAGCTTTGTCCGAGAGGATCGCTGAACAGAGCTTTTTTTGCTAAGTAGCTAACTTGCATGCGATGTAGTTATCCTATCTAGCGTAGTTGAGCATATTTTAAGTTATCCAATCAAAACTACAATTTGGAACAGGACTTAGGCGACTTCAGAATTTGTTATCACTTGTCTGGAAAAATAGCATCCACATCTCAAGTAAATGGATCGTTTCAGCTACTCCCTTCGTCCGACAAGATCGCTGAATGGTACCTTTTTTTATTAGGTAGCTTTCCTGTATGCGATGTAGTTGTCCCCCCAGCACAGTCTATATTATTTTAAGTTTCCTAATCAGATAATAAAGAAAATAACACTAAAGTAAGAAAGTTAGCGCATGTTTTTCGATTCCTCCTCTTGTATTATAAGCATCATAAGTTAAGGATGGGCGCAAGGAGATCCCGGCACGTACGAGGTAGTCGATAAAACTGGCGAGATCCTCCAGTTAAAGGCGGGATATAAACAGGACATTATTTTCTTGCCGCTTGCCAATTCGTATAACATTCTTGGTCCTTTGGAAAAGTCGTAAAGAAACTGCCAGTTTAGTATTAACATTTACTCGATGTCTTCTGAATACAACGTTTGTTTATTTTTATTTCCAAACATATTTTTTATATACAGGCAATCTACCCACACTAGATTTGTGCCATCACTGTTAAAGTAAAAAATTATATTAGAAGAAAGTCAGTATAATAACTTAGACGAATTTAAAGTGTCGATTGGTTAAATTTTAAATAAATCACAATCGATATACCATACATATATAAATGAAAAAGTTCTTCGAAAAAAATAAGAAACGCAACATTCGTTGGAGACGGCATTCAATAAAAGAAATCATTCATTTAAAGAACAATTCCATAAACGTGACTCGCAATCATGCAGTAGGGCCCATCCGCAAGCGACACATGTGCGCACACACAATCTTATCAACAGTCACTTTTTTTGTACATTAAAATCAGGAAATGTTTATTAAGGACAGATTTTTTGTGTAACTTATCTAAAATTTAAATGAACCACTGATCTCACTTTTTCTTAATATAAACTATTCACATTAAAAAAGTTATTTCTTATATTCTAGCATTAAAATTTGTCAATTAGTAAAATGACACGATTCAGCAAAGATTGATACTGTATATTTTGGTTCACTTTCGGAAAAGTTTATTAATGTATTATATAGCAGTTCTTGTAATGCAAGTACATTATATATTTTATGCAGTCATCTTACTAATTTATAATAACGATAAGATATAAATTTACAGAGAAAATAGTTTATGAAGTCCGTTGTGTAAAAGAAGACATCTGTGGAGAAAAGTGGACGGAAGTAGATTAATTAATAAAAATGTGTATCGTATTGTGGTTCAAGTCAGCAATACTAGTAAACCTAAAAACGACTGATCGTTTTTTTTTAGTTTTTTCATATTTCCAGAGTACGACTGAAATCTTAAGTCGTAGGAATGTGAAATTGAAAAATCTAATATTGTTAAACGAGAACAAAAATATCCAAAAGTTACCGGTCTTCACAAGTACGAGTATATATGGGCAGATACTACGCTTAACACATGTTCAGGGAATATTAGTTAAAATTTGATACTTCTACCCTCAACGGAGGTCAACTAGAGCTGAAAGAAAACATGTTGTTTCGTTATATTCTGCAATGTTGAAAACTGAATATCGTGCGGTTATTAAGTATCTTTTAAAAGAAGAGAAAAGCCAGGCAGAAATTAAACGACGTTAAGATGCTGGCGTCTGCCCATACGCCCCCTCTAACTTGTTCAGGCCAAAGACTTTTGAACCTGAGTATGTTCAAAGATGTACAAGGTTATTTTTATAAAACTCAAACAATATCAATAGATATGGCAGAATGAACCTTAAGCCTATTCTGCTAAATGTGATTTAAATCTAGCTTCCTGTTTTGGATAGATACAGGCAACAACATAAGCAGGTATAATCAAAATTGCCGTGTAGAGGGCGCGCGCTATTCTGGCTAGGTGGGCGCTTCTTGCGTGTTTCATGTATTAAATGATGTTTTTTTAACACTGCCCTCACAATCAAGGCTGCTTTTGAAATGTCGGCCGTCATTTAATTCAACTATATACAACTCTGAAGTTGTATAAAGATGTCTAGAAAGACAACAAAGAAACTGTTGTTTATGACGTGTTCAAGGTCTTGCAACTTGGATTTATTTGGAGCGGATATCCATATTCTGTATTGAAAAACAGTGTTTTTGGATATTTTTTATGAATTATTAAATGTCAGTATCACATTTTGCAATGCCTTAAATAATTAGATACTGGTGAAGGGTAGTTACCTGGTGCAGGACTCGCTGGCTCGCCGTAGACCCCGATGGAAGAATTGGGGTCATCGAGGAACTGCCTCATGTAGCGGTAGTCCCCGAGCTTGCTCTGGATCTGTTGTGTCCAGCGGTCCGTAGCCGCCGGACTCACCTGCACACACAATATATTTTACAAATGCTCGAACGAAAGTCATAGATTCGATACAAAACACTAATCGTCAGTTAATAGCGAATATAATAACTTATTTATTTAATTGGTTCACGACACAAGTGTCTTTTACAAAACATGTACAATAAATAAATGCACATAAAAAAAACTTGATTCAAATACTTAAAATGATCGATAAAATTAAAAAAGATTGTCTTAGATTAACATAAAAATACAATAAAAAGAAGTAATAATTACTTTAAATTAATTTTGTATGTTTAAATTGAATATATGTATGCATATTATATTGTATATTACAAAATATTATCAAATCTAGTCGAGTACACTAACGTAACAGTGGAACACATTTTATAGGGGGGAAAGTTTGTATGATTTAATTGTTCCATCAATAGTAATCGTTGTATTAGTTGAATTAGTTCCATCAATTAGTTGAAGCTTCTAGAATCACTAGAGTAGGCGCAGTACTCGCGGCTTGTCATCGCACGTGTCTAAAAACTACCCCACACGTGGAGGGCAACAATATTCGCACACATTTAGTCTAGAGTGTGCGAATAATGTTATCACACAAACTCTTTCACCAGACACGGACCTATCTTTCGGGTACCATCGGGAATCGAACCCAAAGCCCAGAGGGTGGAAGTCAAACGTCTTATCAACTAGATCACGGAGATCGTCAATTTTAAGGCAATATACCGGCTATGTATCTTTTTCATTTCATTCATATTATCATAATAGATAGCCAGCACAAATGTTGTTAATATCTTTATCAAGTTTAACTGACACATGTTCGTATTAGTCAAATAAAACCAACATTAACTAACTACTCTTTTTTTCATACTCTCTTTGGTTTTCGCAACCACCATCTGTAATAAAACTTAAAATAAAGAAGTGTTAAAGTATCACAAAATTCTGCATTAAATACAAAGACACACATCGAAATAGTTATAATGACATTTTTTATTGTTTTCTTTGAAGTTAATACATATGAATGGTTGAATTAAAATAGGCACTAAGTACCAAAAAAAACTAAGTATGCAGTTTCGTTCTATATATCATATATAATGAAACTGCATAGTTAGTTTTTTTGGTACTTAGTGCCTATTTTAATTCAACCATTCATATGTCCTCAGTGAGATACAGGGAAGGCTAGTTTATTGGGAACACGACAAATGAAACGCAACAAATCCAGATCCATTAAAATTGTGTGTCCAAATTAAATAACCTGTTGTTTTTTTTCGCAAATTATATATATTTCTTGTCATGTGTAAAATAAATAAATAAAAATAAAAAATATTACATGGTCCCAAATTACCTAAATGTGTTTTTTTGGAACAATTAGAATTTCCTGAATCAGAAAAAAATATTCAAATTTATTAAATATATCGGTCTGTAGTAAAACTGAAATACTCGTAATAAACTTCCATCGGCGCAGTGCAGTGCCCTGATGGTGACGGATAAGCAAGCACGTCACGTTATCTCATACCCTCGGGGTGCACTCGACCAAATGGTGTGCGATTAGGTACTTAGTCAACAATATGCAGCCTGATCAAATAACTATTTTGCACTATCCTATGTCAATAAAAATATGACAAATTATATAGGAACATATTATGAAAGTTTTGTTTTTTTGATAATGTACAAATATATCTTGAGAAATTTATAATACAATATAATAATTAACTTTCCTATTTTTTTATAATTTAACATGATTCTAAAATTGATGAATGAATTTACTTTCAATAGGTATTTTTTTTTGGTTTTGGTTTCAATATTCCCAGATTGTTAAATATTAATGTTTATAACTATTTATTATGGACGTGTTGAGTTTTGTCCTATCATTTTTCCAAAGTGGTGTATTCTTCATTCATATTGTTTTTCTATTTGCATTGAGTGGGTGAATTATGCGAGTGAATATTTTGTTTTTTTTTTTCTAAACGGTTTTCTTTATGTTGTTTTTTGATAGTCCTTTCTTTATGTTGTTTTTTGATAGTCCTTTCTTTATGTTGTTTTTAGATAGTCCTTTCTTTATGTTGTTTTTTGATAGTCCTTACATGAGCGAGACAACGCCCTGGACCTTGACCTGCTGTGCGTATGCTTCTTTTGCTTATAATTTTGTATCGATACGCACTATAAATTTAAAAAATTAAATTGGCTGTGCATTATAAGAAAATGTAATAAATTCAAATAATATATTTTATTGCAGTCATGCGAGAACCAACTCTTAAACAATAATTACCCGATAATGCGTATGGATTGATTGGGGATTAAGTATATTGATACAATCTTCTTCTTCAGGTACCGTCTCATATCGGAGGTTGCCCACTATCATTGCAACCCTTACCCTATTGACTGCAGTCCGGAACTCTGTAGAATTGCACTGAAACCACTCACGAAAGTTCTTAAGCCAAGAGATGCGGCGCCTTCCTCTGCCTCGTTTGCCATTTATCTTTCCATGGATGATCAGTCGATAGAATGTATCTTGAGCCTCTTATTATTATAATATGTTATATATGATCGAGATACTGCAGCCTGTAAAACTTCACAGTTTTAAGCAGTTCTCGGTCCTTATACATACCAGCAAGCACTTCCACATCTGTAACACGATCTGTCCAAAGAATCTTGAAGATACGCCTGTAGATCAAGATCGTAAAAGTATCCATCCTAGTGACTGCTATAATGGATATATTTAATATTGATGTCAACATATTCAAAATAAATTTGTTTGAAATTGTTTCTCCTCTACAAGTAGACAATATTGCAAATGTCATTTGATATTGTTTCCTCTACAAGTAGACAATATTGCAAATGTCATTTGATATTGTTTCCTCTACAAATATACAATATTGCAAATGTAATTTTTAATAAATAGCTAATAAATTAGTATTATTGTTTGTTTACTTTTGTATAAATGTTATGTTTACTTGTGTTGTAAATTTTCTTATTTTACTGGCAATGTAAAAGTTCCACGAACGTGCATATAAAAAAAAATTAATAATAAATATATGAGTGATTATGGTCGATTGTGGGTACATTTACTTTGTCTTTAAATCCTTTTTAAGATTTTAAAGCAACTTTATTTTAAAGTATATGAATGTAGAACAGGTGAAGGATGTGTATCAAGAAATGAATATCTGGCGCTCTGTCCTATGCCTGCCCCGACAGGGAAATTCCGAGATGGTATGTATGGATTATCGCTTTGCAAAAAAATAGAATTAATGATGTTAGAGATTCTTTATGTTTGGGTCTACTCTTTTAAATCTAAGTGATGCACTTATCAATGTGCAAAGAATTCAAGAAGCTCTCCTTTGTTGACGCTACCATCGAAGTGCAGAAGAGAAAGCTTTTTTCTTGTCGCAGGGAATGAAAATTGCTTACACACTGAAGAAACGAAAGTTAATTATTGTTGAATCCGGCTAATCTTCTTTGACCAGACTGGCGCGATATGTCAATAAATCGCCATTTTGCGGCCGATGTAAGACAAACTGTAATAATTCAGCAGCTTCCCCGTACATCCTATTGTTTCTTTCAGAAGAGAGAGAAGCGTTTTTTTTTCGGTCCCAGCATCATTTGGAGTGGTGCCAAACGGGTATTAATGAGAACTAATGCTATTATTTCTCGTTATGTGGTCGTGACTGTGATTAAGCCTTATCTACCAATGATTTAGAAGTGTGTTGAATTATTCTGGCATGGCATAGCGAGTCTACTTAGCAAATAAGAACGTAATTATGCAAAAAGGATAAAATCTACAAAATACTTTTTTTTTATTTATTTGAAATACGGAATAAGTATAGATTAATAAGATGAAGAAGAGCACGCTGAAATGGTAAGGGCATATGGAATGAATGAATGAATGAAGAAATACTAACAAAATATATATACAGTGCAAATGTTAGTGGAAGGCGTGTGAAAGACAGACTAAATAAAGTATAGTTGGATCAAGTTTATGATATTGCGAAAGAGGGAAACGTAGAAAATCAGAGAAATCGTAGAAGTTGTATGAGAAGGTGTACGGATGTGGAGGAGGCTAAGGATGTGTGTCGAAATAAGAAAAAGTTGCGCTCTGTTCTCTCTGCTTTCCCCGACAGCGAAATAGCGTAATGGTGTGTATATTTTTTTTTATATACACATATGTAATACAAGAAAAAGTAAAGATCTACTTATAAACATGTCGCGATCGAATCGTAGATCGTGATCAATTGGTTGGGTACCCGACCCCTGCAATCAATTATGGATTAGACATTTCTTACAAAAAACGCGTATACAACATGCAGTCAGGTTGAGTACATCCATCTTGAGTTTTATCATTTATGAAACTCAATTTCAATTATTGTTCCGACAACATCTATGAGATAAACGAAGGCCTGGCTGATAAGCGGGTGACGCCGGAGAGTAAAAACAATAATTCCCAGAAAATAAAGATATACTATATCATTGAAATACGTGATTAAAATTGTCTTATGATAGTAAAAAAATAAAGAAGGATTGAACCCATTTTGAGTACAAGACATAAATTATAGAAGAAATAAGAAATAGTTCAAATTAAAAACAAATGCGAGGTTTTCGAAGGATATCTGGTTTATAATGTTTGAGAGTAAGGTGCTAAAATTATGGTGAACATTGTATCAGTGCCAACATTGATGTATGGAAGTGACACGACGACGTCGAAAATTAACTTATGGAGTCGATTTAATGAGGTGGAAATTTGATGTGTCGATGTATGACAGAATAAGAAATGTAATAATTAAAGATAATGTGAGCTAAAAATTGAAGTGTAAATTAAGGTGAAAAAGAGCATGTGCAGATGGTTTGGACATGTTGAATGAAAGATGGACGAAAAATATCGATTTTGCAAACATAAATGAAAGTAGTGGTAGACAAGAACTTGAAAAATATAGTTGCACTAAATGAAATTTTGAAAGGACTGTTAAGAAGTGAGAGAAACAGTAGCTGTATGGATGTGGAAGCGAAATAAATAAATAAATCGTGATAGGAAAGTTTGGACTCAGTTCTCTCTGCTTACCCCAAAATGAAAAAGACAAAACTCCACACGATAGATACCTCAACACATAACATAGGTATCTATAAAAAGGTAAATATTTCGGGATTTACCGAAAGAAAGCGGCTTTGATTGAAGTCAAAAATAACTTTGTTTTCTCCCAGAAAGAAGAACCGAGTCTCAATACGACAAAATCTCTCGATTATCGAGACACAATAGAGAATATTTGGCAACATTGTCAGACCACCTCAACAGGGACAGGGAACAGGTAACACTTGGCGAGGATCTCAACAAAAACAACATAATTAATACGTTCAAAGGATGACCTAAACGATACCCGTAAAATTCTAACAGTATTAATGTTCTTTTCGGCTATCGAAGCAAACAAGACGGTATACAGATATTTTATTCAACACGATTTTAAATCACTAGGATTTATCGTCGAACTGGATCGACAGAAATAATTTCATAGGACGAGCATTTATGCGATAAATATTCAAACCGCGTGATCGACTATTATTGTCAACCATATAGTGGATGGAAAACGATTGTACGTGTATTGGTTTATAGTGTACAAGCTACTGCACTTCAGCAAGCACAGTCTTGGCAGATTATAACCCAAAGATTCATGACGATCGGAAGGTTTAATCTGCTACCAAAGTTGGCCAGACAAAGTTTTACGAGTATACGACTCTATTTTGTATTGCTTAATATTTTATAAAAAAATATGATAAGCAGCATATAAGCTACAGGAAAACATAAATTCAGATATATGGTAAAACTAGTACAGCTCCTGCGATTTCTCTACTACAACTCCTGCGAGTTCTCTACGACAACTCCTCGAGTTCTCTACGACAACCCCTCGATTTCTCTACTACAACTGCGATTTCTCTACTACAACTCCTGCGAGTTCTCTACGACAACTCCTCGAGTTCTCTACGACAACCCCTCGATTTCTCTACTACAACTCCTACGATTTCTCTAACTTTTTTACATTTCCTTTTTCTAAAATATCATTCACTTGATCTAGCCATAGTTTCCTTGGTCTTTCTGAACCACACATTCCACTCACATTAGTACTGTATGGTACTGTATCTTGTTGGTCTTTCTTCATTCTACATGTCCATCTCAGTGTGCTCTTATTCAACTTACATAAGACATCAGTCTTTAATTCGCATTCCCCCCTAACACTTTCATTACGTATTCTGTCATTGGTTTGTAACTGATTCCAGAGTTTCACTGCATGGACGGACAGTAAAGGACGACTTAAAAAAGAGGAGCGGTGAACTGGAAAGGCCAATAAACAATCTCTGTTTGAGCGAAGCGCTAATCCATGATCCATTTTACCTGTCTGAGGAAATGAAATATCAGTTGTATGGAACTACAATATTTAAAATACACACTAAATCAAATGAGTATTTTTTGTACAGTGCTACACATAGTCAACTTTGGGGACAAGCAAAAGAAACAAACGACTTCTATATTAAGACTAATTTTATTCCTGAGTTGTATTTGATTAACAATTCTGTTCTATACAGTACAACTTGACAGATTAAAGAGGTCTTAAGTGAAAACGTGACTGAACCCCTTTGAAAATACATTGGGTCCAAACGAAAATCGAGCCCACAACCTCTGGGTTGAAAGACAGGCATCTAACCAGCAATTTCACGAAAGTCGTCTAAGTTGAGATGTGTTAGACTGGTGGAGTTAATGAGCCGATTCATTGACAGATATGGTACGCAACATGTGTTACAGAACCCGGCTCGGTTGCGTCATACGCTGATTAGTCCGTGTTTACATAGTGGACGTCACAATGTCCGTTCTCAGCAGAACTAATTCGACGCCGATAGTGTCTCAACACTTCAGCAGCCGACACACTTGATAGCGTCCACATCGCTGACGTAGTCGATATTACCCGACATCGATGTTGTGATACCCATTATCGGCAAGCGGATACCACCTTATCAATTTCAATTTGTGAAAAATAATAAGGAGAAATATGCATTGAGGAACAACACCAAAATAATATGTATCAAATTGTTTCCCGACTGTGAGAATTACTTAGAAAAAAAAATGTATTTACTTCAAAATTAATTTTTCAAGACGGTAAAACGAATATACGACTTTTTTGGGAGGTCTTATTAAGAGACCGATTATATATAAGGTATCTTTATGGTTCGTCTTCCCTTAGTATTTTTTTTGCTTCTTTTTTAAACAAACATGTATTTATAAACGTATACGCAGATCCGGGGAAATACCTAATCTAATGACCGCAGCGACTACCTTCTTATCCCTACATTCAACTCATATACATTTATTTTGTAATATTTCTAATCTGTAAATAATAGTGGTTTTGAATTCCAAGTAACAACGTCCTTGAGGAGTGTCTACTCTCTAAACCGCGCTATATAAATTGTTCTTTTATTTTTATTATAGAAGTATATAGACGCCAAGAATTAGAACTATTACTGATGAAAGACTTGCAAAAACATGCAAGAAAAGGAACTAACATATTGGGCATGTTGGCAAAGAGAATAACAAAAGACTTGAGAAGCTGAAGTAGTTGAGAGAAAAAGAGCAATAGGATGGTCTTCTATAATATGGACGGGCCAAATAAAGGAGTTAACAGGATCCTCTTTAAACGCTGCATTCAATATGACCCAGGTCTGTGATATATGGAGACAAACGGTGCATCAAGTTCCAGACATAGCAGAAAACCACAACGCACCGGGAAATGGCGTGATGGTGTATCTACTTACATCATTTGTTGTTCTCAATTAGTTGCTTTTGATGAGAATTTTATAAGAAGATAAATATATAAGTAGTAATTTCGCAATTATTTTGACTGTTTCTTTTTCAGGAATAAAATATTTACGTGAATAAACTTTCAAAAAGGGTGATTACATTGTTTCTTATCATATTGGGTCACGAATTAAAATAAAGTCGGTTGGCATTTTGAAAGGGTCGAAAAATAGTGTTACCAATATAAGAAATATATTTAGTATTGTTATATATAAAATGTATTAAATTGTTATGTGATTTATAATATAAATCTTTACACGAGTCTCGAAACCAAAACGAATACCCTAATCTGGGTCACGGTTCAAAAATGTTTATTAACACTGGATTATTAGAAACGAAGAAGGATAAATCAAATTAAAATAATAGTACGAAAAAAAATCAACAAGTTTATAAACCAAAACGACTTAACGTTATCACGAGAAAAAAAATATCAGAGAGCAAATATATTTATTGAAACGAATCTCGCTCATAAAAAAAACTGCGATAAGCCAAGAAGAGGGAAGGTCACCCGCTGGCCTCGTTACATCTTTTGTTGACAAAATCAAATGACTGAGCCCGATACAGACGCACTCGGGGAGAGAATACACTTTCTTTTATTGTTGCGCCTTAATGTTCGCCAGTGTTTGGCGCGCTTTTCCGACCCGTTCGCGCCAAACAGACGGACTATGAAGCATTAAATTAAACCGCCGTCAAAGTTTTCCGCGAGAAAGTTTTGGTGCGCAATTTTATTTTCCGTTGTCCCCATTTCCGGGCGCCATCTTCTTCGTGCTGTGAATATTTTACTTTTGAAATCTTCTTCACTGGACAAAGCTCCACACGATCTGTTATTTATTACATACATATATTATAGTCAAATTTCTGAAGTGTTATATAGGGACGACCTCCGGCGAGTAGATGGCGAGTATCCTGTCTTCCAGCCTGGGGATTGCAAGTTCGATATCTGTCAGAACCAAAAAAAAAAGAATTCTAGTCTGGTTTTTATGACATCTTTCTGGTTGGTTGGAAGAGATTGTTACATAGCAATAAGCTCATCCAGGTTGTACTATAACCATATACAACGAAAGTGTCACACAATATAAGAGTTTAGTTTTTCTTTCAATTTTGTTTAAAATAATCACTGACTGTGATTTCGATATAGTTGAAATTAAGACTGTATCTAAAAAAAGTCATTATTTGTGTACACATTGTGCATCTGGCGGGTTTATTGCTATTCATTTTTTCCTACCAACCAACTCGTCTTGGATAATTCAACTGTTTTAATCCATGAAAGATTTTACAAAAAAGAAAGAAAAATAATCGTTTAAATTTAAGATAAAAATAAATTAATGACCAATCTTTATCAATAATGGATGCACTAGAAGAAAGAAATTCGTTAAAAAATAAGGAATGGAAACAATGGGAATAGTTTTTCAACAATCTCTTAAACGTAAAAAAGGATGGTGCACATTTGATAAATTTTGTAAGTTCGTTTCACAGTCGCTTACCAATTTTAAAAAACTTGAGTAAATGGTGCCGTTTTCAAGACTTAACTATTAGAGTTTTGACGTTTACAACTCATCTACGAGTATACAATCAGTATAAAAGGTATGAGAAGTTTGGTAAGACCTGTAAAAACGTGACACGGCCAAACGAATAAAATTCTGAAAGACTGAATAGCCTTTGTAATATGCGAATATGCATGACGATGTGTATGGAAGCGGCAGAAGGGAAATATGTTTGCTAGGTTCGAACGAAGTGGATGTCTGTTCTCTATGCCTGCCTCAATAGAGGCATGGCGTGATAGTGACTATTATAACTCCTATGCAATGTTTGCTGTTGTAATTTTTATTATTACAACTTCTATGAAGTTTTTCTTGTCTCGCTCTCGTTTATTTTATCTGAAAATTCGGTAACCCAAATAGATAAAACAAATAAGAAACCAAATTAAGGGATTTTCACAGAAAATCACTTGATTCATGTATTGATTTATGATGTATTTCTTCTGCCTTCTTTCATACACTGACAATTTACAAGTTTTCCTTCACGCACGTGTATCAATTGCAATTATTTGACTATTCTTCTTCTTCTACCAATTCTCAGCTTCATTGTCAAACTTTAAGATGGACCACTGGAAAAAGAAAACACAGACAAGCTGCAAGTTCTGAAGCTCCTTGATCTACGAGTATATGCAACAGGATATGCCTATCACGAATTGCCTTACGTAGTCACCTCTGGTGACAACAAGTTCAAGTGTCATTATAATCGCACGGGTAATGGACATTAATTCATATTATTTTAACTTGTTTCCAAAACGTCCTTCTTTATTTTGGCTAAACAAAACTAAAAGTAGGTAAGTAAGTGGTGCAATAGACTTTCTGGTGATGTGTGTATTAGCGGTTTGATATATACACGTCGGTAGATAACGAAGCTAGCATGCGATTAGATGGACGGCAGGCCGCTCGATGCGCGAAAGTGCAAGGCCAAACCTACACATAGCATATACAAGCAGCAATATTCTATTTTACAGCGGGAACAATTAGATACAGATAATTGCACCTTATCTACTCGCTGCTCGGTAATCTTAAAAGGTTTACAGGCTACGAATAATTCACCAATAAATCTTACACTTAGATATATTGTGTCTAAACCTGTGTGTAAAATTAGAACAGGGTTCTAACTTACTCTTTTAGAGGAGTCGTGTAACATCATCACCAATGCCTTCAATGATTGACGACTTCCTTGACCTAGTTAGTAAAGTTGGAATTCCATCATTTCGTTTCGGTTTCGATTCTCGGTGGTACACGTCAAAATTGAAATATTCAAGTTTGGTAAAACAATATCAAAATTGGAATCTCGACAAAGGTTTGTTTGTAGATCGTCCGCCCTTGATACGTTTTCTGCGGCTTTCTTACCAAATATATTTTTCTGAACATATGCAGATGCGGGGAAGTACCTAATCTAATGTCCACAGTCACTACCTCTCTATCCTTACGTTCAACATATATATTTATTTTTAATCTGTCAACAATAGTGGGTTTGAATCCCATGTTCCCAATTCCAAGCACCCATGAGAAGAGATTGCTCTCTAAAACGGCACTATATAAATAATCCTTTTATTTTTATTATTACACTTTTGTTATGTACAGTGAATTCTAGTGGGCTTATTGCCACGTGGTTATCTCTTCTTACCAACCAGAAAGATGTTCAAAAGGTCTTCAGTGAAAACCAGACCGGAATCTTTTTTTTTATCTCACTACCAACGGGAATCGAACCCGCAACCCCGGGGTTGCAGAACAGACGTCTCACCAGCTAGGCTTGTCATGTATTCATATTGAAGAGTAATTGCAGCTTGGCAACCCTACTCGCGAGGTAGAAACACAGAATGTGCAGCTGAGCTAACGGGAGGTGAACCTTGACATTCATTCCGAGCCGTAATGCGGTAGAAGAGCCGTGATGCGGTATTTTTATGCACCTTTTTATATACGAGTGCATATCGGAAATTATATCGTTGCCACCAATGCAAAAAGATCGACTACGCTGGATCTGGTTGAATAATTCTATTTCTCTTTCTCACACAGAGCAAGACTCCAAGGATCAAGCCCCCGGTTGTGGTTTTCCAAAAGAGTTTAATTCGAGATGTTATTTCTAAGGCCAAGATTCACAGTCTGGTCAAAATACTAACGTCTAACCTTAACATTTCGTGATTTGTATTCAGATTAGGACCTAATGTGCTTCAAACTTTAAAGTGAGATAATTAAACCACGTGACTCCCATATTTCAGGTAGCTACGACAAATTTGTACGAAATTTAACATAAAATACTCATTTCTTCAATAAAAAAAAACGTTTAGATTTAGAAATAAGTATTAAGGTTGGACTAAAAATTCGAGTTCAAGAGTATTCAATGCCTTAAACTTCAAGAGTATTCAAGATAATTTTCGACGTCCTCGTGTTACTTCCAAACATCAATGTTGCCACTGACACAATGTTGTGAACTATAATTTTAGCACCTTACTCTCAAACATTATAAACCAGATATCCTTCGAAAATGATCTGGCAACGCACTACATGGCGGAATTATGTTTTTTGCATTTTCCTCTAAGTGTTTCATTCATTTCATAAATGCATACGGTACCCTTCAAGTTATCTGAATGGTAGCGCGGGCATATTGAAGAGCGTGGCCGGGAGATACCATTGTCTTCAGCTCCATTTATCGTGCTTCGGGTTAACAACAATTTGAAAAAGACAATTAACTCGTAGGAAACCAGACCTGTACCTTTTTTTATTTTCTTTTGGATATCATCGAGAATTGAACCCGGAACCTCCGGGTGCAAGACAAGTGTATTATTTAATATGACAAGGAGGTCTAGTACCCTTCACATATACGAATTGTTGATACAGACAAGTTGAATATGTATATACGAGTATATATCAAATTGATCAAATGCTAAGGAAGAGTGAAAAGTCTTAAAAATAGGATAGATTGGAAATAAAGTTATATGGACGTGACATAATCGAAAGATGTATGACAAGATACAAATATGCGGAAACTACTTCTCTCTCTGTTAAATAAAGACATGTCATGATTGGGATTATATTAAAAATTGACTCGCGTCTCATTAAATACCGCTACATAAGCGATTTTTATCAATCTTAAGACGATTGAAATAAAACCGATCAAACTAAGTAAAATTTTCTTTACATTTAACCATTTTTCACCAAGTACACCACACCAAACAAGCGACATTCACCGATCTTCATTAATTTGGAGTCCTCGAGTACGCGAATCGTTCCCTGAAATATATTTTATATCTCCATTCTGAAAGCAATCAGGCAGGCAGCAACGTCTAATTGTTAATAGAGTTGGCTCAGTGCCTATTTCGATATGTGAACATGAAATATAGCTAGTCATTTATTCAAAGTGGCATGAATCAAATTAACTATGGTAACAATGTGTACTGCGAAGAGCATGTAGAAGCAAGAGTCAATAAAATGGCAGAATATTTTTACACGAAGCTAAAATAAAAAAAGAAAACAAAAAAGATTATTTCGAGTTTGGCAAAGATAGTGATTGAAAGTGACACAATGTAGTTGGTCGTGATATACTATACAGTAAGAAGATACGGAATTATCCAATAAAAAGTTGCACTAACTTTCGGCTTCGAAAAAGAAAAAAATATTTTATAGTACAAAGGTTTTAATTTGAACGATTTTTTTTTCGTTTTTATATATTTATATGTTAGCAATAAATTTAAGTATGGTTGAAATGAAAAAAAATGTAAATGTAAGTCAATTAGATTAGAAATTAAATATGTATTGTTTCTTGGTTTTATGCATAAGCTTAAGGTTAACCTTTTAAAAAATATATATATTACTGCTTATTTATAGTCATTTTTATATTACATATACAGTAGTTTATGTGTTCGGGAGTATGAGCTGAAATGTTTGGTGTCCTTGCGGCCGAGCTCGCCCTCCTAATGGTGGAGGTGAGTCTCGGCAGATATGGTGTAGTGGGATGAGCCCGAACCTTTTGGTGGGTTTTCTCTTGAATGCGTTGTCTTTTCCGTTGCCTTAGAATGTATGTGATTATTTTTGCATGCTATATTTTTATCGGTGAACCTATTATCGTATTAACTGAATTGACTGCTTATTTCAAGTTATTATTTATTTTTGTTTTTTTTTATATTTATAATACATGTACAAGGGTTTGGGTTGAAAACATCTAAAGTCCTCGCGGCCGGGCTCGTACTCTATTGGTGGGAGTGTATCTTGACTAGAGGGATGTTATGAGATGAGCCCAGACCTTTTGATAGCTTTTCTCTTAAACCTATTTTCTTCGAAATTAACTTGAAATATGTTTGTAATTCCAGAATATATGTATATATGTACATACTATGTTATGTTGCTATCAATAAACCTATATTTATTATTTATATAACTATTGTAAATAAATAAATATATTTGAGTGTCGACAAAAGATTTATCTTACGAGTATGTACGAATATTTGAAGAATTCCCATCCATTTTTGGTCTGGTAGCCATGGCCATCAATTCTAATGAATATTATATACATATTTGTATGAAACAGATTTAACATTGATAAGCGCAACAGGTCGCTCGACAGATATGATAAATATGCTAAAATACTGGGAGGAAATGAATAACTTAGCGATTCATACTGCGTTTTGCATTACATGCATCCAACACGGAGACATGAATAGCTGTTCTATTTAACAGAGCACACCTGTTTAGATTTTAGTGTTCAATCTAAAAAGATACACGTTATTGCGCTTTTTTATATTCCTTACGACAAAAATTGGCAATAACAAAAGCCACAATTCTAGAATTACTATACGGATAATTGATTTATGTTATATATTTCAATGAATATGCAAATATAATGAAATGAAATATATGCCTTCAATCGGAGATAGATAATATTGGTGTGCATTGATTTAACTCATTATACTCGTATATTGAGCCCGGCTAGTGCTTATTTTTTCGATCCGGCAAATCATTCAGCCTTCTCTCGTATTAAGATTAGACATGAACAAGAATCTATCTATCACTCGAGTATTATTACTATACGAGATGACCGACCTGTCGTCTTACGAGTATGTATTATTATTATAAAACAAATATTGGATTGAACCTTATATTGCATACCATATATGGTTCAATTCAATATTTGTTTTATAAGGATTCTCTTTATTCCTAGTTTTCTTGAAAGCCTGAGATGTTACTCGGATTAAAATGAAACTTTGTAGTGAGAAATTACTCGACGTTAAGAGATACTGAAAATATCTCAAACAAAATTGTTTAATCTGTCGGAAGGAAACAAAGTTATAAAAATACCAAGGAAACGAGGACAAGGTATAAAGTTACTGGGTGAGATATTTAGCGAAAATTTTGACAGGTAACTTGAGACTAATATGAAAAGATAACACGAAATAATGTATATGGAAAATTAACGGTGACCATAACTCTTGGAGACTCAGATGCTTTATTTTAGATGAACTAAATTCAGGGAAATTTCATAGATAATCCAAGTTAAGGAAATTAAATACTCGTACATACCCAATCTGGTAATAGTGTTCCAGGAAATCCCCAATATGCAGATAGAAAGTAACCACCAAGAAAAACATATCTGACATGGTATCAAATAGAAAATGGCGAGTTCATAAGCCGGTATGCTTATTATTAACGATAATTTTAAACAATGAAATCTAGAGGAAGCATTGGACTGTGGAGATTCATTTACATCAGACTGGCACTTTCAGTGGAATATGACTTTAAAATAAGATATAGAAAACAGGATGTCAACAATGAATAATAAACCAGAATATTGAATAACTATAATTTTTGGAAGACATTAAGATTATAATGGTCAAATAATGACAAGGGAAGGTAAATAAAATTTCGAAAATTCCGATGTATTTTTGAAATCCCCGCATAAATCACGTAAGTAGATTGTTTGAGTTGCAAAAAAGTGGTCGCCTCAGTTTGGAGTGACCCGAGTCCTACTGAGGAAACCCTTGAAGAACTCCGCCAGCCAGCTGTCAGTGCCGATGTCACCTCTTGAGTCAATACAGTCCCACAATATTACAGTGGAGAAGCGATAAATTATTACTGAAATCTCTCAAACTCCTCTCCCACTCAACTAGCCACTGTGACCGGTGTCATTTTGATAGCATAATATCTACTGACGGATGACAGCTGGTAAACAGTCGATTGCGGGTATCATTACTGGTTGACAGACTTTCAGTAATATTCACGTTGATAGATACCCCACGCATATATATGATATGATCAGCATTTACATAATATTGCAGTTTTGGTGTTGAGTATTCACTATTTATAAGAAAAGCAGCGAATTGTCTAAAAAAGTGAGGAAAGACAGTTGCTCGATTTGAAATATTTATGCTTCGGTATTTTTCGGCTGCTTTCGTATTTTCCACAATTATATGATAACAATTAATGAAATGAAAAAGGTTGTTAATTTTAATTCATTTTAAGCGATTTTAAGATATTTTTTTTGTATATTTATGTATTGTAGACAAATGTTGTAAAATTTCATTCATAACTTTTAGATATAATTTAATACTATAAAAATGGTGCTGAAACGTGTTTTTTTTTTAACTGAAAATTTGATGCTTCTTGATAAATGTTATTATATGAATTACGAAGGCAGAGAAACCCAGAATAATTACAGGAGAACATTAATATACATATGGGTGATTGTATAGATGGTGCAAAGAGAAACATACATGTTTCTCTGAAATATTGTATCAGAAAAGTTATGTAAAAAAAAGATAAGCGTAGAACGCGTATACAAATATGTAAATAACTAAAAAAACACACTTCAAATGGTTGGATAACCCAAGAACTTATATACTATTTCAGTTGACCTAGAAAAGGGCACATTTTAAATATAAAGATGATTTCATTCGTGTTATCAAATTACCATTGTTGGATGCTGTGGCGGAAACAAACACTAACAACAAGCGAAAATCTTACATTTATCAAAAATTTCGCCTTCAACTATGTGAAACTCAATATTGGAATATTTAACAATAAATTACTTTGTTATTCTACTAATTATTGTGCATTAATTCCCACTACATGTGTTTCTACTTCATATTCCGAGGTTCTTTTCGAGGAAGAGAGCCTCGGGATACGAGGTAAAACATGTGTAGCGGGGATTAATGTAATTAGTAAAATAACAAAATAAAATAATGTTAAATATTTAAAAACCTTGAAACTTATTGATTGCCATTTGTTTAAACATATAATAAATATAACTTAAATATAACTTCGCAAGTGTATATAACTATTATTTGAAAAACTAACTTACCCCTTTTTATAGAAACGATAAACTTAATAACTAAAGCAAGATTTTATATATTGTACTAAAGCAGTGGCTATTCTAGGATAGTTTCAGTAAGTGGTCATCTACATCAAGAACAGGTATGCACTTTCTCGATCCATCGTTAATTAACCATAGGGCTTACCTTAACAGGCGGTTGAAAGAGTGGCACGGTGCGGTCCGGTACGGGATGGTTCGGTACGGGGCGCCCCGCTACGGGGTGCGTAGGTACGGTGTGGCCCTGTTCGGTGCGGCCCGGTACAGTGCACACAGGTGCGGGGGGGTTTGGTATGGGGTGCCCCGGTACGGTGTGGCTCGGTTCGATGCGGCCCCGTACGGTGCACCCCGGTGCGGGGGGGCCTGGTACGGGGCGCCCCGGCACGGGACGCCCCGGTACGGTGTGGTCTGGTTCGGTGCGGCCCGGTACGGTGCACTCCGGTGCGGGGCGGTCCGGTACGGTGCGGCTCGGTACGGAGCACCCTAGTGCGGTGGGGCTCGGTACGGAGCACCCTGGTGCGGTGGGGCTCGGTACGGAGCACCCTGGTGTGGTGGGGCCCGGTACGGAGCACCCTGGTGCGGTGGGGCCCGGTACGGAGCACCCTGGTGCGGTGGGGCCCGGTACGGAGCACCCTGGTGCGGGGCGGCCCGGTACGGGACTGCCTGGTACGGGGCGCCCCGGCACGGTGCGGCCCTTCATGGTGGTGGTGGTGGTGCTGTAGATTATCGAGAACGCGAAACGACACTTACCCTGACCGGCGGCTTGAACACCGGGAGGGCCTCCTGGAGGTCGCTTCCCTGCGAGGACATCTGCGCGCGGGCTTGCCGCTCCCTCTCGCGCAGACTATCTCGCTCCACGCTGGAACAAAAACAGACAATTTCTATCAGAATCCATTAGAAAAACAATTATTAATTGCAAAAAAAAAAATGACAGAAAAAGCACAAAAACATTTCAGAATGCTTGATCAACAATACAATCAATAAATCACTATCCATCTTTGACATCACAATCCAGAGATTTTGTATCCCTTGCAAGTTTATTTATCAATGCGGCGACCTCATGCTATGTCAATTCGACATTTTGAAGTGATTTAAAGAGACAGATAAAGAAATGTACAAAATAAGCGGAAAATACTTGTTTCTACAGAGAAGTATTACAACGCGATAAAGTGCAATATAATATAGAGTATACTAGTTCTCAAAACCTTTGAGAGAAATATGTTCCTCAAAAAATACGATCCAATTTATGACATTCGCGCGTGGAGACAGAGGTATAACGAAGATCTCTACACCCTGTACGGCGAAGCCATCGTAGCAAAAGTTATAAAAATTGCTCGACTGCGCTGGCTTGAGAACTTAAACCGCATGCAGGACAGGACAATGATCCTGCAAGGAAGGCTTCGAGCGACCCGATGGTTCATACAGAGGAGAGATCAAAGCTAAATTTGCTGAATGGTGCGACAGAAAACTGTAGAACATTGGATAGAACCAATTAGAGAAGGAATGCTGCTGAGAGATATGTGTCAATAAAATTTACGGCAACCAAGACTCATCCTGGGTGATACGGCTGATGATAATGATAATTGAGTAAACAACTTAAAAGAATGCCTAACGCTTAATTAAATTTAATTTTTAAAATAAAAATTGGCACAGGAAACCAACTGACGTTACTTATTATAATTCTGAATTAAATCCTCGAAGGGGTCGCCAGATGTAAATTAAACAAGCAAAGATGGGTTTCTTGAATTGAAAGTAACAAAAAAATCTAAGAAGATACACAACTCACAACAGATGTTAACTTGTTTTTATTCAAGTTGATCGTCGAATCATGTTAGAGTTGTTGTAAATTTTGTAGTCAATAATTTCCGAAAAGAACTCCATTCAGCCTTACATCGGTTTATCTTCGGCCCGATTTGGCTAATCCGTTGAAGTGGCCTCAAAGGATAGTTTTACTGAGCACTGGCAATTTGTTAGAATGTTTGAAGTCGAGACCTTAAGCTGCTTTACGGGTATATTAACTGCGCTGCGAGTAACTTCCCGTCTCCCGTAAATTCCCGGACCTTAAGTCCGTCGTCGCTACTATTCTTTTCACATGCAGGTATGTTGCCACCCGATGAGTTTTTTTGTCGAATTCCTTCATCACCACTATGTGAAGTTGCGCTCGTAGACAAATAAAAAATATTTTGATATTCTAGTGTAGATCACGTTGGATGGGGTATTATATTTTATCCCCCATAACAGCATGGGTGGTGGTGGGATCGAACTGAGTTTCAAAGTCTATCTCTAATTGTAAAGTAAAATATTTAAGGGTTGAAATTAGTAAGGTAAAGGGTCGATAAATGATATATGAATGAAGTCTGGCAATAAGTGAAGGCAACGTTAGGAATGACGCAGTGCTTCTGAATGTTTCCTACTGGTCCACCAGCGTATAACTTATAGTATAGAGTTGCCTGAAGACACATGGTGAGAAAAACATTAAACCAAGATGGTATGCAATGCCATAGGATATAATGGGAGAATTAGTCATTTATTCAGTCTTTTCGATTTTATTTGATCGAGAGTTATTCTTAATAGAACTAAAATGTTAAAATATTGTATAAAAAGTGAAAATCCATATCCTAAGTTCGCTAGTTTATATTTTATTTGTTATTTGCAAAAGCTATGATAAAATCGTATAGTGGTTGAAATTTTTAACAACGAGCCTCGCCTAAGACAAGCTACACACAAAATGTTTATGTATTTTGATTTCTTCAATAATTTGATGGATTAAAAAAACGGTTATAGCGAACGACATCCGTAGTAAATGAATAGTAAAAAATAAGAACTGCTTACTTATATAACATCCACAAATTGAATGAAACGTCACGTGAACTGCAGCTATCTGCGGCCACGTGAAATGACGGCCCACACAGAAGGATCGGTCAAACTGTGTTCAATTTTCATAATTATATTGTATAATGCTTTATTGTACAAAGAAAAACTTGGTGGACTTACTTCTACGTGGTATTGTTTTCCTGTCCACCATATAAGAAATTTGTTTACGGAAAAACAAAACTGGAACATTTTTGTTCACCATCAGGAATATTTATGATTAACATAATGAACGATAGTTAAAATTTAATAAAATCTAAAACTATTTTGTGGGTGGATTGTTTTTGGACAAATAAATAATGTATTATTAAGTGATGGGTTTATTGCCTTGTAGTAATTTCTTCTGACCAACCAGAAAGATGTTAATGAGGCATTGAGTGGATAACAAGACCTGGACCCTTTATAATGAACAGTTTTATCGGTTATAATATTTTTTTGAGGACCGTATATCTTCCGTAAACCTCTCCATCAGTCTACTTTTATCAAAATATCTCCTTCCACTCATTCCTCAGTCTACCTCTGTATTCACTTCAGATATATACATTTGTTTCGTAAGCCTTCCGCAACCCATTCCCATTTTCCCAATGTGTCCAAACCATCTTAAGATGCCATTCTTAATTCTCCTTTTTTAATATTTTTAATAATATACTCGTATATTGCTTATTTAATACACAAAGTACACGTCACTGATACGGGAAGAAATTAATGTTATAAAAATTCATTAAAAATAGCTTTTCTTGTTTATTGGTGCATTTTTTTGGAAATGAACATTTGCTTTCTAGTGGCAACTGATACGGAAACTATTAGGAAAATTCGTAAAATGATTGTTAGACTAGAAGTGATTAGGGATGAATGTGAACTTAATATATTGAGTACGATGAAGAAGAGCACCCTGAAATAGTATGGGAAAGTGGAACAAATATAAAGTGTAAAAGTGAGTGGAAGGCGTGTGAACGGAAGACGAAGGAAAGTATGGATGGATCAAGTTAACGATATTTTAAAAGAAGGAAACTTATAAATGCAGATAAATCTTAAAAGTTGTATGAGGTATATACTCGTAAATGTAGAAGGGGCAAAAGATGTGTGTAGAGATAGGAAAGTCAAGCGCCCTCTCCTTTCTGCCTACTCCGATAGGGAGACAGCGTGATGGTATGTGATGGCAAAATAATTCGTCTAGTAACAGTACTCATATGCGATAGTTGCGTGCGTGCGTGCTTGCTTGCTTCACGCAGTGGAATATTGCTAAGACGTCTTACGCGCCTACTCGCGGTTCTAAGCCCAAATGTTCGATTAATGGGGCCTAAGACATTTTTTTCTCCCAGCTACGCTATTTAATGAATGAATAAAAGACGAAAGTCTGGCGTTATGTCTCATCTGTCTACCCTGACAAGGAAATGATGTGATGGTATGTGTATATGTATTATTTTAAAAAAATACTAGAATAAAGTCATGAGTGATTTGAGTGTTTGACCGTATCATCATGAAATGTGTATTTTTGAGGCATACAGTTTTATTCTTTAAGACGCTTTAACGATAATATGGGAAGTTGGAAGATTTTTTTTAACAATATAAACACAACAAGGCAATAAAAAGGTAATGAGACAGTCGCGACTGAACTGAGGCAGCGGCCAATTAACTACTCCGCGGTTGGGCTGTTGGGAAGACGCACTGCCACTGCCCAGTCTGGCAGGTCATCCACCTGTTTGCATATTCTTGCTGGGAAAAGAAACACATTGACAACCTCCCAGGGGCGACTTCAAAGGGGCGGAAACGCGCAAAGTTACACGTAGTCTTCGGTTAATTTCTTCTTCTTAAGGTCCTATCGGAGGTAGGCCACCATCGTGGCAATAATTATTCTATTCACTGCAGTCCGGAACAACTCAGCACTTAACAAACAGTTTCGGAGGTATCACAATTTATGATTGTATATGATCTAAGTAGCGTAGATCGTACTGGATGGGAACTTATTTTGTCCTCCGAAACAGCGTGAGTGGTGGTGAAATCGAACTGAACCGATTGTATATTAACACTACGTCACATGATTCGATTAATCCACTGTTCATAAAAACAAATAGAATCATGATGTTAATTCAGTTAACATTTTATTTGTGTCAAAATGCCGTGTGCAGCTTAAGGAATCACTTGAAAACAACTCTTTTCAGGAAATCTCATCAACATTTATGATTATATATGAACACTACACCTCAAACTTTACTATCACATATCGGAAGATCTATAACGGTTATTTGTAGTTCGTCTGCCCTTGATAAGTTTTCGACGATATTCTTAGCAAATACATATGTTTCTATGGGCAAATGTAGATGTGGGGAAGTACATTATAACAATACCTTCCTATCTTTTCACTCAACTTGTGAGTTTTATTTTGTAATATTTTTAATCTGCCAATAGTGGTGGGTTCGAGTTCTGAGTTGGAAGGATCTTGAGAGTTTGCTCTGTAAACGACGCTGTATAAATAATCCTTTTATTGTTAGTAATTCAGTAGAACTGTACCCAAACATTCACCAAAATTCTTAAACCAAGAGATAAGGAATCGTTTCCTGCTTCGTTTGCCGTTTATTTTTCACTAGATAATCTGTTGTGATAAATAACTCGTAATGTATATTGTACCCCTCATTCTGTGACCGACAGTACCTTTAAAATTTTAGAAGTTTGGAGCAGTTGTTGGTCCTGATACACACGAGCTAGCACTTCCATATTTGTAACATGATCTGTCAAGGGAATCTTGGTGACACATCTGTAGATCAGCATCTCAAAAGTTTCGATACTACGCAATGTTTTCTGGTTCGGTGTCCAAGCCACCTCCCACAGATGTAACTGTGAACCATACGTATTCTCCATTTCAAGCTAAGGTCTCGGCTTGTAAAAATAAGCTTCATTTTGACAATCATTCTCGCTAAGTCTATCCTCGCTTTGATTTCCCGAAAGGGATCCCATTTTTCATTTATTCAAGTTCCCAAATATTTGTATTGAGTTATACGTTGTATAGGTTTGCTAATCAATCATTAGATTCCCATTAAGTTTAAAATTATATTTTACAGTATGAAACTTAATATTACTCTAGAAATTCAATAAATGCTACCTACCAACTTAGCCCAATTAACATGAAAGGAATATTTGAAATAACTAAATTACGCAATTATCAGAATTTAACCTCATCACATAAATATCATATTTAACATTGAACGACAATATCAAAATCATCCTGACAAAATAATGTGACAAGCATTCGAGGCATTTCACATTGGTGCAAAGTTTGATTGATAATAATTGACTAATTTGATAAGCCAAATTGATTGTGAGTTGATGTAGAAAAATATATTTATCAAATTTAGTACATACATACCATCATGCCATTTCCCTGTCGGGGTAGGCAGAACTGACAAAGCACGAGAATTTCCTGTATCGACACGTTCTTCGACTCTTCTACACCCATGCATCTTCTCATACAACTCCTAGGATTTCTATGACTGTTTATGGTTCCTTCTTTCAAAATAACATTCAATTGATTCAATCATACTTTTCTTGGTCTTCCTCTACCACGCCTTCCACTAAGGGCATTTGAGCATTTACAACAAATTCCAATGATATTTGAACCACATATTTGTCTTTCTTCATTCATCCGTTCTTCACGTCTAAACCATTTCAGAATGCTCTTCTTCATTTTACCCAAATTCAGGTACACAACCAGCTTTTGCACACCATTAGAATTATTAATTGTCACTCGAAATGGTGTGTTTATTCATAGAAGAAACATCACATCAAGATTACTAACCTCAGATGCCGGGAGTGGACAAAGACGAATAATTTGAAGAGTACCAGAGCTTCAGCAAGCCTCAGCGTTGAACTAAAACCAGCCCTCAAATTGGCCGCCGTTAATTGGACAGGGGGCGCATAAAGTTCGCAAGTAAAACAAAGAGGGGATTAGCGGTAGTTTACGGTCCGGTCCCTCTTCATTCTTCTCGACCTCCTGGAAACCGGTTCCGGAACCACATTAGACCGTGATGCGAATAATCGTTAGCTGAATCCAGTCAATCGTTAACGGCCGTAGCCTGTCAGTGAAAGTACAATTGGAGATCTTAACAAACAGTTGAACTCCAACGAGAGATAGTACATAGATGTGTCATGTCACCAATGCTGTTGTATATATTTTGGTTATTTCGAGTGCGTGAAAATTTTAAGATACTGAAAATTTATTCAATTTTTTTAAAGGTCTATTAACCCAAAGGAACACCCGAGTTCCTAGCTAGTAAGCTGAAAACGTTCATTGAGAATACAGTAATACCTCGATTTACGTTACCTCGCTATAATCTAATTGACAAAAGCAAAGTTGTTGATATGGCGCGCCACTAAATTTAAATTAAATTAACGTTGAATATATCCGGACATTTCTGGATAACAACGACAATCTTGCGTGATCGTGTAAGGAACACCACAATCCGAGAGGTCTGTGTGGTCAGATGGGGACGACAGCGTCGACGATACTGGTACCAACATGTACAGAGAATGAATTCCACAAGAATTCCATACATAGCTCTGCATGGGGTGCCGGATAGACGGCGTCCGCCAGGGAGACCCCCGAAACGATGGAGAGATAGCTGGAGCTCAGCATCACAGGAGGGCAATCCTGCAGTAACATACTCTTGAGCCTATAGAATGTTTAAGGAGAAGAAGAAGAACGACAATCTTCTCACAAATGAGAAACTATAAGAAATGACTTTTTTTTTTTAATATTCGAAGATCTTGGAGTAAGTATCTCCATATGTTAAACGTGTTTATGGGAAATGATCTTGATTTTATGCGAGGCTGAACAGTAAAAAGTAACGTATTAAACGTTTTAACATGTTACGGTGGGATGTTACGTGAAAAAAAAGAAAAAATCGACGATCCGCTTTTTTTTTAAATAAAAAAAAGGTTATACGAATATTAACTTATGCCTATTTTTTAAATGTTTTGTAATACGAGTATGTATAATGACACTTTGATACATTTGCGTAAAATTGAATTTTAGATTGCATTTTTTCAGTAAGAAAGTTTCCAATTAAAAAACTGTAGGAACCTATCCCTATAATTGACGTGTTATTTTTACCTCAGTTAACGACAATTGTGTTAACGTAAGAATTTTTATCAACGTGTTCCATCATTAATCATTAAACTAAATATTACTGTACAGAATATATACTGTATCAAATACTAGTTTGAAGCACAATAACAGCAATATCTCGCTATCAACTTTTTAAATAGTAACAAGTTTATCAAATAAGAATTCTCGTTTTATATCTACTTGTATATTATAACATCCCTATGTTGAATTTATTCACTAAATACAGTCGTATACAGTATAACCCGACGGACGGAATTACCATGTGGGCATTTCTTCCAACTTCCAACCAGCCAGAAGGGTGATGAAGAGGCCTTAAGTGAAAATCACCACAACTTGAAAAAAAAAGGGGGAAAACGAGAATCGAAGCCGCAATCTCCGTACCAATAGACAGACGTTTTACCAACTAGGTCACGAAGGTCGTCAACATTGAAACAGGGAAGTCTTTTTTTAATCCGAAAGATTTCGGATATAAAACGGGTTTATTGAAACAAAGCAGTAGCCACAAATTATTTAGATTGCAAACCTTTCGTGTTTCGTTTTGTTTATACCCACTCGAGTCGGTTGTAATCATTTTCATTTTAACATTGTGTATAAAAACAAAGTTTTCTTTTTATGTTCGATCATAAATATTGATGTCGAAACGTACTTACGAGTATGTACCCTCGTACTTCGGGAAGGCATTGAACTTTGTGACAAATTATCGTTTTCCATTTTCTTGACAACATAAAATTAATGAAAAATATTATGATTGACCTTATATGGCACTTTTAGTCGATGCCTGGAGAGAGGCGGCTCAGAGCAGACTCACTTGGAAGACGATAGGTCTCAGAAGTCTATGAAGCCAACGGAGTGGAGTGTGAGTGAGTGTGTAGGTACCATATATTTACAAGTATAGTAAGTGAATTTGGTATTTTTTACAAAAGCAAAACGATAAACTCCGTGGGTTATAAATACAGTGTATTATGTTTGACTTTCACGCGAATGTATGTTTTTTTCCGATGATGTCCAAAGATAAATTTTCAATCTCAGTATACGATTTTTTACTATCTCCTGCAAAATTTCAAATAATAAATTCAATGTAGAGCTTGTGCGCATAATAGTGAAATAATAAGTCACTTAAATATTTCTTTGTATTGTATTACACTTTCGTTGCATAAAGGACAACCTGGCTTGCGGATTTAATCCAACCAGAAATATGTTATAGAGGTCTTAAGTGAAAACCAAACTGGAACCCTTTTGAAGAATATTGGGTATTAATTGGGATCGAACTCGCAAACCCTGAGTTTGAAGACGTAATCTATCTTACTATCTTGGGCACGGAGTTTGTTAACTTTATTGTTAAAAATTGATAAAAACCCCTAGGTATAAGAATTTTTTTTATTATTTTCAATATAAATGCATAAAACCCCCGAGGTTTATAACAAATACAAGATTAAGATTATTTGTATTGTATTATACTTCTGTTGTAAACTAATAAATAGAATATCACAGGCTTGTTGCCATTAAGCATTTTCTTCCAATGCCTCAGAAAATCTCAAGTGGAAACTCAAACTAGAATCGCCCTTTACCTATTTTTGGGCATAGTGAGGAATCGATCTCGAAATTTCCAGTGTCGGAAGAAAGACGTATTACTAACAAGACAACAGAGGTCGATGTTTCATTTGACGTTGTCCTCCAAAGTCAATTTTTCACATAAAATATTTTTTATTCCCTCAGGCCCTTCAAATGTTGGTTATAATTCCTGAAAGTCAAAAATTACGGGACATGAAAAAGCGTTCAAAAGCAGATATGAATATTAATCAAAAAGAAGGACTTAAATAACAAATCGACGACAATTGCGAGGCTTTAGTCCGAGACAAAGCATGAAAATGAAAGCGATAGAATAAGGCATTAAAGTGTGGGAGGGTCGGGCGGAGGAATTAGACAGGCGCCCTTCAACGGGCGGGAGCGGCGCGAGGGCGGGAGTTCATCCCCAAAGGGATCTGTTGACCTTAAAGAAGGGCATAAGGGAGGAGGCAACGGGGCGGGGTTGAAAAGGGTTCAAATATTTCCGGTGAAAAATGCCAAAGATAATAAATACTGTGTCGATCTGCGGTATTTTTCCAAAGACACATTTTGGTTCCATTCTACGACTTATCTATCAGGTATCATCAACGATGCTGCGAAAATGTGAAGTGCCTTTGTGTTACGATAATCATTTTGTAAAAACTTAGATTTTCTTTTTCACTGGAATTTTATAATAGTGATAATTAATTTGTAGCAGCCGCCGCATTTCACACACTTTTAAGTTGTTTGTAAGGTCCTGTCCCGAAATGACAAACTGAGAGAACGAGCATATAGGCACAACTCAATTATCTTACCTGTTGTAAGATATGGATGTGGAGCGTGGGTCGTGATTCAAATACCAAAAAAGTTACTGAGCTTCGATAACTGACTACTGCGAAAGATGCATGACCCAAAACCGACTACAGGAGGGTGAAAACTGAGCTCTAATGGAGAAACTCGATAATTGACGATACATTCAATAATTACCAGCGACATAAGGTTGGCATGGATAGGCCATATAATCAGATCTCAATTGACACGGTCAACAAAGATCATTATGCAAGCCAATAGGAAGTAAGGAAGAAGGCCATTTGGCAGATCGAGAAAGATGCTTTTAGATAACGTGCAGCAGGGTCTTAAAATACTTAAAAGGAGGTTGCGAGTGAATGGTCATATGACAGAAGGTATTCATTAAATTTTATGACAGGCACTCTTTTTCGTGTTAATGTCGCTAGGATTTTCTCCCACATCGGTCGGTTTGACACCACAGTCAATCAAAGTGAAACCTTTGTTTATACAAGGTGTCCAATTGTTAACTACAATCTGAAAACCTTCATAATAACATTTTTCTACTTGGATCACACTATGATCTGATAAATCGACGATTTGCCTACTAGTCGTATATGATACATATGTTAGAAAGTTAATATGTAATTCTGAATGAAGTTTTATATTTATCGGATACATGTCGCTAGGACAAAAACTTTCGTTGGTTACTTCATTCCAAACGTACTGAATGTATATTATTATGAAAGATAAACATTTAGCGCATTTTAACTTAAATTGCATGAGCGTTTTTTTGGCGTTGTTTTGAAGATGGAACAAAATAAGTTGTTTTTATCCGGTGCTTGATATTTTTTACTGCAAAGAAAAAATAAATGCGACACACACCAAAAAAGAAGGAAATTATACTGCGACAATACAGTAAGCGATCGTGTACGTCAAACGTGCTTTAAAAATCCGTAATGGTGATACGACACTCGAAGATTGTGCCTATTCTAGAAGGTCGATAACCGTTGATGACGACCAAATTCAGGCCTTGATTGAGAACAACCAGCGTTCTACGACACGAGAGTATTGAAAACCATTGAAAATATTGAAAACCACCGTCCACGAGCATTTGGTGAAAGTTTGCGTTTGATTTTAACCTAAAAATACAAAATTACTTTCCGGACAACCTAAAATAAAAAGGTTAGATAGTAACAGATTCGTACACACTCAAATTTGTTTAGTTTTTGATAAATATGGATATTTGTAAATGAAGAACATATATCATATATGTATAGACAGACAGGTGTTACAGACTATTTTAGGAGATTCAAGTAAACGTTAAGTAAAAAGCAAACATCAGAGACCAGGTATTGGAAAGTATGTAATGTGTTTAAAAATATTTTAAGAATACATTGCGATGAATTAAATTTAACATATATAAATTTGAAATGTTTTTTCATACAAGTATAATTAACACTGTAGAAAAATAAGAGCAGAGAGAACATACGCGAAATAAATTGAGATTCTGTAGTATGGTACGTACAATATAAGAGAAAATGAAATATAAAGACTTGATTCGATTGAATTGAATCAAAGGCAGAAATTGTCGACAGCGGTAAAACGGGACCAAAAATGAAAACGATTCTATAAAGTTTACCATTGCAGGCATCGATTTAAATATATTTAATTTTATATTAAAAGTACAGTCGGGCGGGTTTGTGCCATGGGCCAATTATTTCCACACGACCAGATTTATTTCAAAGAGGCCTTATGTGAAAATAAGAATGTAATAAAAAAAAGTACCAGCAGGAATCGAAATAGTAACAATGAAGACAAGTGTCTTAGTCTTACCAATCAGGTGAATAGTTTCCGATTCTAATGCCCGTTGGACATGATGCTATATTCCATACAATTTATATTTTGACAGTTTCAATGTCATTCATTTGTTTAATTGCATAATTGACAATAATTAACACTAATGTGGTAAATGTCTGGTCTTTAGGAAGATGACAATTTTTATTCCTTAGCGCCGTTTATTGACAGCGTCACCCCAAGGGTGCCACAGTGACTTTATATGTAAAAGAAACGTTTAGAACTCTTCTGATAGTTTCAAGATTACTTGCATGTGCAACTTCACTTTGATTTTATATAGTAGTTCTGTTTGGCGCGTTGATCCATTTCAATGTTGAGGTGGTGAATCTCAGAACTCGACCTCAAATTCATCCATAAACTCAGATCAGAGACGAAGAAAGGCGCTATTCTCCTTAGGCGTTATTGCCAATAGGCAGAAAAACCCCACGCGAGTAACTGTTCAATAAAGAGTAACTACTAAACTTGTATACATGATATTTTGCAGTTCATTCGGCTCGAATCAATTTTGCTAGTTCATTCCACATACATATATATCATCACGCCATTTCCCTATCGGGGTAGGCAGAGATGACAGAGCGCTATACTTTCCTATTTAGACCTCCTTAGCCTCTTCTACATCCATACACCCTATCATACGAATTCAACGATATCTCCGACTTTCTAAGTTTCCTTCTTTCAAAATATTATTCACTTGATCCAACGATACTTTCCTTGGTCTTCCTGTCACGCACCTTCAACTAACATTTTTACTACATAGCTTTTTTGTTAATTTTCTTAATTATTCCTTCCAAATGCCCAAACCATCTCAACGTACTCTTCATCATCTTCCTTAACACATGAGCTTTAAATTCACATTCATCCCTTACAGCTTCATCCTTATCCATGATGCTTTTTTATTTTTTCATATCTTAAAATATTTCTCTTCCTCAACTGTCATCAATTACAACCCAAATGGGAATTTTTCTTAAAAGTTGATTTTAATTTTTTTTTTTTTAAAATGTTTTATTAATTTATTATGTATAAAACACGGCCATGGATACCCATCATTTTGATAAACCAACGCTGGTTGATTCGAAGAAATTGCTAAAAGGAAATAAATCCGCCAGATGTATTTGCACGAAAATGATAAATAAATAAATATGTGCTTATATGTGAAATAAACCAAAGATTCTCAACCTCTGTTATGTAGATATGTGTACAGATAAAATGTATTCAGGTGTTCCGTGTGTATCGCGAGAAGCACAATATATATTGTGCGGAAGGTCGAAATCCTCAATTTATATGTGCAATCTCTCTACCGGCTCCTTTGAATTTGTAAACACGCCAGAACAACATGGATACCGTCGAATTTTATTAAATTCCACCCGAAGCTATAGATATTTTACGTTAACTTGGAAAAATAAAAATACAAAACCTGTAAGATTTAGCTTTTCAAAAATTACACGACAAAATTTGCGTTACAGAAATGTTTTAAATTGTGTTAAAAATAATATTTACACGCAAATACAGTATCATCGAGTAGTCAATGAACACATTTCGTCTGTAAGTGGCATAGCGGAAAAAATATACAAAATAAATAAACTGGAGAAAATAAAAAATAAAAAATATACAAAATAAATGCCTTCAACATATGCGAATTGGTGATTCGGGAGACAATATTGTCTTCGGTCCCAGTAATCGCACATTTGTGAGTAGGACCGCTGAAAAAAGCACGGAACTCGTGGTTCGTCATTGCGCTTATTAGTCACACTACCGCGCGTGAAGAGGCAACAATTGCACGGCACGTGCGAGAATACTATAGTTACATAACGAATTATTTTTTTATCAGACTGGGAGGGCTATTTTATTTTTTTAGTAACCATCGGAAATCGAACCTGAAAACCTCAGGTGGAAGTCAAGCGTCTTATAAAATAGGCCGTAGACGCCCTTGGACAGATGAAACACATATACAAAAGTAAAATTGGCATTGCTTTCAAACGACAAGATTTCGATCCGTGTGTTCTCCTTATAATGAAATATGGTCGTAAGACACCATAACTGACATCAGGCTACATTCAGAAACTTCAAACAACAAGCACGATTGGACCGACGCGATCTGACCGAATGTGGTAGACACGAATTATAAAAGAAAAGGGAAATAAGCGAACGATACTAATAATAAGGGAAAAAGTGTCGATCGTCAGGGTACGTTGCAAGAATCAAATACCATAAATGGACTAATAAATTAACCACCTCAAATTACAATATAATATCAAGTAATTGATTTATTAAAATTTAAATCTTTCCGTAAACATACTACACACGCTTTTTTTTATGTGAGTGATGCATAATCAAGTAACATAACACCAGTATAATTGATATATTCGTATGTATGATATAAAGCACTGCCCTCATAATAAAGCGGTAGCTTTACAAACTAACATAAATGTCAAAAGATATCTGACTAATGCAAAAGATATTGAACCTACGGAAGTGCATCGCGCGTCACCATCGTCATGACACAGTTCATATAAATAATGAAATACGAGTATACGAGTATTTGTCCTGTTATCTATTAGTCTGACCAAGCAGAAACAGAATTGGAAGATTATTTATGTGTACTTATCTAAAAACAACATCGGTTGAGTTACCAATAATAACAAAAATAATAAGAAATTATTTTAATTAAGTACGCATGTCAGAATAAAATTGTTTATCATTTTGTCGATATTTGAGTTTGATATCTTTCTTTTTCATCTTCATATGAGTCTGTCCCTTACAGGGGTACGCAGAGAGGAAAGATATCTACTTCGTTACATCCTGTTACATATATTTCTAGTGCGGAACCTCGTGAGTTAAATATTTTTTACTTTGTCGGCGTCGTGACCTAGTCGTAAGCATTCTTAGTTATGCGTTCCTGGTTCGATTTCAGGCAGATACTAGTAGACTAGTAGGTATTTTTACATCCTAATTGATTGTTATTCTTACGCATAGTAGCTAACATAAACTCCTGGAAAGCTCTAAATGATTTTACGAAAAGACGTTACATAAATTCTAAAGTTTAATTTATTTAAAAGTTTCATATATCGAGAATCCCGCGGATCACCAGAATAACGAACTTCTTCATACTCCAGGGTTAAGTATAACTGTACGACTGACTGGCCATAATATGCTTTCATACAGACGGCAGGTGACCGATAGGAACAGAGACATGTCATCCCAACCTGTACCAACAACATCCTATATGTTAGATCACGACACTCAGTAATGAGGAACGAAAGAGGTGATAATATTGCATATTTCGACATTCATACTCGTATACTGTTGAATCTTGAATCAGTGCATGCTTGCAACCGTGGCACACTTCCTTCCAATCTGGCACACATCTACAGTTAACTTTCGCTTTTATATCTGCGATCATTAACATTTCCCCGGAATATATTATGTACGCCTTACGATTCTCTTATTTCAATGCTGAAACTTTTTATTTCACTCTGACCTTTACCACTCGGCGCCAATGGCCTCTTTATCAACTCTGTCGAATGTCAATTTTCCAGAATTAATAAACACTTTCCTACCATTTTTATACATATTTAATCTTTACGGTAGTATTGAAGGTTCAAGAACTTTAAAAAGACCAGGAAACGTGACACGATCAAATAAATCAAATCCTGAAATCTGAGAATGTAAAGCGTTTATAATTTTAAAAAATCCTAAAGTCTATGAAAGAAGGATTATATTTAATTTGATGTTTTGTTGATAGCCGTGATCTACATTGGCTTAAATTAGATTCCACATCTATCCTCCAACCATCTCAACCACACAATATTTTACAATTCAAATGTGTCAATAGGACTCCCATATCTGGTTTGGTGGATATATTTTTTATGTACGAGTACATCATATATTGTTGAGTTCAGGAGAGTTGAGTCCTTGTCCAGTATTTCACCAATCTTAGGTCTTGACTAGGAGACTGGTTATTCAAATATTTTTTATATGTCCTCCCAAAAAATTGAATTTTATATTTTTTTAAGTAATATTTTATATGTGTTGTATTTTTTATTGTATTGTATTTAGTTATTTTTTTCCTTTCCGTGTTTGTATTATACATTGGTATGTTTATGCATCATACATATTTTGAAATATATTATATATTTATCCTAAATCGTAAGATTTTTTAGAAGATGCATTGATACGTTATCTTTTGTTTTTTAATTGTAACTGTGATATGTAAACCAAACTTAAGTGCCGGTGATTTTGTTAATAAATAAATAATATGCATGACGAGGTGTATGGAAGTGGCATAAACGAAAGAATTGTGTCAGGACATAAAGTAGTGGAGTTTTGTTATTTCTGCCTACCCCAATAGGGGGATAGCTTGACAATGATGATTAAAAGGTTGTTAACTACAATACAAAAATCCTTAATGCTGTTTTATAACGTTTTGACGGTAGCCCCATTTTATTAAATCATTAAGATAAATGACAGATTTGATTTACTAAAAGCCATATATTTACAGCGTCCAATAAATGTTGTGTTTATTCCTACTTCGTGGAACTAATCTACTTATAGATCTATTGTTAATTTTTTTACTTTGATTTTATGGCACAAATCATCTTAGTTTGGGAGGATTGCCTATTATAAAAAATCTAGCGTGCTATACGCAACAGTGTTAGTTCCTGATCGCATCCGCTAAGGTAGCTCCGCACCATTTTATTATAAGAGTACGGTGCCAGCTACTCTCACCTAGTTAACAGTATCATAGGGACATTCGTCATTCCTAGCCAGCCCGTCTGAACGTGACTGCCATCCAGGAGCGTAATGATGGGTGGGCGAGAGGGGCAGCAGCCCCGAGGGCAACCTGGGTTGGGAAGTAGAACTGGAACTTCGTACAAAAATAAAAAAATATATAAAAAACAGACTCCAATCAATACTGGACAACGGCAACAAACGCTACTCCTCTAGGACTTCCCAACATACTTAATAAATGGAGACTTATATATCATACCTATACTTCAAAATTGTTTTCAACTCTTCCAGCTTCAGTCACTTCAGATAATTGAAAATAATTTGTCGAAGCTGCGTTCAACCTTAGATTAAGAATAAAACAAGAGCGCTTATTCGATTTGGGTATACGAGTATTGTCAATAGAAAAGCGATGGGGAAAATGAACGATATATAGCGATAGGAAACAAAGTCAATGGGGCACTAAAACATATACTCGAAGTGGATAATATAAAAAACTGCAAAGATGATACTCTACAATAGTATTTTGATTCCAATTTTAATATACGGGAGTGAAACATGGATGTATGGGAGAGAAACCGAATAAATGCCGTAGAAAAATGCATGCATTGAAAAGAAAAGGGGACAATGTATGATGAAATACGGAATGAAATGATAAGCTGAAGCGAATTGAATACAGCTGATGGGCTAAGTAGAATAAAAGTTCGTTGATATGGTTTGAGCATGTGGAACGAATGAATGATGAAAGAGTAACAAACCAGATATATGATATAGTATAAATGTGAGTTGGAAGGCTTGTGAGAGGAAGACCAAGGAAAGTATGATTAGATCAAGTGAATGACATTTTGAAAGAAGAAAAACTGCTAGGCGGTAGGCGGTACCGAGAATATATCAACAGTGTCATTCAGTTGGTTCAATATCTCTATACCACGCGTGATTGAGTGTTTAGCCATGATATTCGGCCTGTAAGTTGGTATGTAGAACAGAGGGTGATTCCTAGCACGGCTTTATTTATTAGGTACATATAAACTTAGTGCTGGCGTGGAATGGCGATGATGATAACCTAAAAAAAACATCATGACTATCTTGACCTTTGAAGCAACAAGTCTGAGCAAATATATGGTAACCATACTCGTATTAAACCACTCCCGTAAGCTTTTCAAACATGAGATTAATCATCTTCCCGCATTTCATGTGTCCTGAATTCTCACCTAAAATATCAGCTGAATGGTGTCAAATTTGTCCCTTCGCATTACAAGTTCAAATTACTCTAGCTTTCTCCTTTTGATGGAAGATAAGGCTATCTTGATTCGTCCGTTTCAAGATGTCATCATTACACACTTTGTCAACTCGTGAGACTTTCAGCATATTTGATAGTACCACATTTTAAAAACTTCTAGTTTCTTTGTGGTGGACAGTGTAAGTTGGCCATGCTTCAACGCCATAGATAAGTATGGAAAATATGTAGCAACGCAAAATTCGTATACCCAAGTCGAGGTCGATATTGTTGCAGATATCCTGCATTTTGAAGAAGCAACTTCGTGCCATCTCCAATTGATTATATTAAGAAGAACCCATGTCTATACGTTTCTTTTACTAACAATGTCACCATCATTAACAAAAAAATATGTCCATATCGGCCATAGTTTCTACCCAAAAAACTTCAGAACAGGTACAGAACACTGGTATTGCTGCAAGTTAATGAAATAAGGATTGTAAAGGACAGTGCGCGGCGCGGCATTGTCATGTTCGGCTCACCAAGGGGTTTTGGAGTATTTACTCTACTTGTCCAGTACTTGCACTCCAGGACAGGGATCGGAAACCACAAATATCGTTACAAAAACAACGCAGCCAAGTGCAAAAGCATCCTGAACTTTAAATAATCACACAGAGACAAATAGTAAAGATAATTATTCATTTTATGCTTTAGAAGGGGAGAAATAAGAGCAGAATAAATGCGATAGAAATGAGTGTCTTGTCTTGCGTAGAATATCTGATAGTATAATGTTTGTCTTGCGTAGAATATCTGGTAGCATAATGTTTGTCTTGCGTAGAATATCTGGTAGTATAATGTGTGTCTTGCGTAGAATATCTGGTAGCATAATAAAGGATAACTGTTTATTAAGAACGGATGTATTTAGTAGAATCAAGGAAGGAATCTTACCAAACAAATATATGGTATACATGTCTGAAATTAAAAGAGCAAGAGGTAGTCAATAGAAAGAGTGGAAATAGGTGATGGAGAAATTCTAACTGAGGTAGAGGTAAGAAGTATGCGAAATAGAAAAGCGTGTATGATAAGATGTTTGTATGTGGACGAAGCGAGAGCTAGTGTATGGATAAAAAAGCGTGGCGATGTCCTCTCTGTCAACTCCAAAATGGACATGGCATAATTTGTTTAATCAAGATAGTATGGATTTTTAAAATCAGGATCGGGAGGAATTAAACATTGATAAACCTGACCAAATATATAATTATAATTTTTGTAACAAATCAAATCAATCAATCGCATGTATCGAAATTGAAAGTTATGGTTGTAGAAAGGTATGATAAAAATATTGGCGACAACGTTATTGTACCGGACAGGTACAAAGACTGTAGAATAGGTTGTTGGTTGCCGCGTCGCGCTCCGAGAATCGAGGTAGCGAATTCCGTTTCGAAGATCCAGCAGAAGAAGAAGAAGAAGAGCAGGGAGAGATTCCTCTCAGGCAGCTTGATGTAGAGTAGCGGGTCTCAAGTAAAAACACGGTTAAATCGGTATTACTGAGAATTTATTTCGAAGTGAGAAGCAGAATAGAACATCATTTCAAAATTAGGGGTCCTTCTATATTAAAGGTCAGTCGGCCGTCACAAGCGCCCATTGTCCGTGAAATACGACAACTTTCGGGGTTTGGGCCACGCTTACGCCGACTGAACCCGGACCTACCCCCGATCGCACCGCTTTGCAAGTTACATATTTCCAATGCGGTCGCGAATGCGATCGGAGTCAAACAGACTATATTTAACATAGACATTCTACACATTATTAAAAATACAAGAACATATATCAGAGTTTACATGACAAGTTATATAGCAGATTTATACAATGATTATACAAATAGAATGAATTATGAATTACAACATATAAGTTTAATAATACAGATCTACACACGATGTCCTTTTCATCATATCACATACACACACACACAGGTGACGGCACACGTCCGATACAGTTATCGTGTGATGGGCGGAAATAAAAGGACATCGAAAGACCGGTGACAACAGGGAATAAGGTAAACGGAGCGCTTAACATAATATACAACAACCACAATATACCGCATAATGGTGTAAAGGTGCCCATCTTCACGTACGGATGTGAAGTTTGGACTTGACATAAAGGATAAAAATTAGATAAATGCTGTGCAAATATGTACACTTACAAAAAGTTACAAATATTTGTCGAGTATCGATGAATGGAAGACCGAGGAAAACGTGGCTGGATCAAGTTAACAAGATTTTAAAAGAATGTAAAGTGAGAAGTATAAATAATAAAATATTCTACATGAAAAGGTGTATGAATGTGAAGGTGAAAGTTGTGTGCTTTGGATAGAAAAGTATGAGGATATGTTCTCTCTGCTTACCCCGCAAGGGAGATCGCGCGATTGTATGTATGTAAATCACTAGTTAATATTGGCATATTTCTGCATATATTCATAGAAATGATGCGAGAAGAGGATAACAATTCTATTGATCATCAAACCGTTAGCAAAAAAATTGTGCCAGTATATAATGTAGCGGAGATCTGTTCTTTCTGTCTGACTTAATAGGGGCATGTCATGATGGTGATTATTATGATTTAAGAAAATAACTAGAATCTTGCGAGACATCATACAAAAGAGTAATGCCCAAATTTCTAGTTCAACCTACGAGGACGTTTCAATAGGCACCCGTGTTAGGAATGAAGACGCCATTTTTTTCAAAAAGCAATTATTTATTTTTCAACATATTCCCTTTTTAGGGATATATAGTACACTCTTCCCAACGCCCCTGCCATTTTTTTAACCCCTCCAAAAAATAGGAATTGTCGAGCTCTGCAAAATACGCTTCTGTCTCGACGATGACCTCATTTGAGTAAAAAAAAATCCTGCGTGCCATTTCTTCATGTTTGGGAATAAGAAGAGATCCCAGGGAGCCAGGTCGGGCGAATAGAGGGGTTGCGGCAGCAATTCATGCCGTTTGGCGGCGACAACTCCGGATGAATGTGCTGGTGCGTTGTCGTGGTGTAACAGCACTTTCTTCTTCGCCAAATGGTGCAGTGTTTCCTTCAATTTCTTGTCAAAGCGGTCCAATAGCTCACTGTAGTATTGTCCAGTGATCGTTTTTACTTTTTCTAAGAAGTCCACGAGTATTACGCCCATCGCCTTCCAAAAAAATGTCGCCATAACTTGTCCGGCAGATGGGATCGTCTTCGGCTTATGGAGTAGATTCACCGGAAGTGACCCATTGGTTTGATTGTTACTTGGTTTCCGGTGTATGATGATGAATCCAGGTCTCATGGACGGTGACAACTCGACGCAAAAACTCCTTCGGATCTCGCTTAAATTGCTCCAAACAGAGCAATCAGTGTTAAATTTGGTTTTGGCGTCGATTAACAGATGGCAGCACACGACGGTAACAGCAACTTGCCTTAGCAACGCCACCTGTCGTCAAACACGGGTACTTATTGAACCGCCCTCGTAAATACTCATTTCTAACCTAAAATGTCTTGATTTGTATTCAAAATCCAGCTTCATCCTTGGCATTGTTTTTAAATGAGGTAATTAAACCACGTATTTAAGGAAATTACGACAAATGTGTAGAAATATTAACTTTCAATATATTTTTTCTTCATTAAAAAAGTGTATTGTAAATATTTGGTTTTTAGTGTTAGGACGCCAGGCTGTCAATTCAGGTCTAACATTCTACACCGAAAAGAAAACGACTTAAAATAAAAGTTCTATAATTACAAAGAAACAGTATTAGTTAAAAAAAAATGAGATTTTTTTGACAAAAATGAGAGTTATCGACCCGTGGCAGTAAGCAAAACAAGGGCCGGTAACAATAAATCAGCCGGGTTTCACAATAACAAAAGATTGTCCGAGTTGTGAAGCGCTTTTATCATATTTCCTATAATTTCATCCCCAACACAATTAGCTATGCATCTATGATGCCTGCCTGCCCGGCCTACATAAAGGACGAAGAGAGTAAAGGTTACGTTACTCATAATATACAATAAAAGAAAGAGACCAGAATAATTCAGAATGGAAGTACAATTAGAAGGTTCTAGGAGAGTTAACAATTGAAAGGACATAATATTTTTGAACTGTTACATATGTTTATGGCTAAATAAGTCCTTAATTGTCTAGATACTGTTTATCCCTAAATGCATAAAAGACTGAGTGACTTTGTGAGTATTTGAAACATAAGAAAAAAGTTTTGTTTTACTAATGAATTCAAAATCTGCAAGTGTTACATTTTTGTTGTATACAATATAACTTGAAGAGCGTATTGCCATGTGGCAATCTCTACCCACCAAAAAGATGTGAACGAGGGATTAAAGGAGTCATAATGGAATCCTTTTTGAAAAAATCAGGGTTCCAACAGGAATCGAACTCACAATCTCCAGGTTTGGAGACAAGTATCTTACCAACAGACCACAGCAGTCGTCCCTGAATAGATAACAACATCACTCTAGTACCAACGTGGACGTTGGAAAAAACTGAAAGGAGCTAAAATAAATTATGTAGAATTGAATGCAATGAGAATACTAAAATAAAAAAAGATTAAGAATGAAAGAGCACTCTGAGATGGTTTGCGCATATAGAACGAATGAATGATGAAGACCAACAAAACAAATAAACAGTGCAACTATGAGCGGGAGGCGTGTTAGAGGAAGACCATGGAAATTATGGTTAGTATTTGATGCAAATAATCGCTAACGACATCGTCGCCGATAGTTTCTTTATAGGTATGTGTCGACTTTTCGTTTCGTCCTCATTATGCCAAAAAATCACAAGCAATTTGGTTAAACAATGCCCGAAAAAATCGCTTAACTACTCGTGTTATCTGTTTTAATAACATTTCTTTCCGAACACATTTACAGGCTATGTTATCGAAACATGCTAATATTATGAGTAATAGTTGTGACGGTATTCCCAGTTATCGTTGCTGAAATGAATAAAACATGACCGCAGTTAGTTTTAAAGCTTATAAATATAAATCAAACTTACCAAAAAATTGCGTGTTTATACTCGATATTTACTCAAATTAAGAGTAAATATGTTACTAATCATAAACACATCAACTAGTTAACATACTAGTCAATGTAGCCAAGAACAGGAGGTGTGGAAATGTTTTCAAATTAACCTCCAATTTCTGCCAATATAAAACATCAAATTCGTGTAATATTGTGTTCTCTATTATTCATAATACACAAAATTCTTAGTAAACAAAACTGTCGGAATAATGTTCTGACATTATCTAATTATCACAACTATCAAAAGCTGGATACGTTACAAATCGTATACGGTTCACATTCATCGAATCACCGCACATTTTTCACAACCCAATCGAATCACAACACATGTCACTAAATGGTTATATATGTTATCGAATTCAACATATAATTTTGATAAGATCATTTGCAAGATTGTCAAATTATTTAAACACAAGTCACTAAGGCGAGAGCAATTAGTACACAACAGCTGTTCGTTCATGAGGATCACTTCTTAATGAGGGACCAAATATTAAAACAAATTAACACATTATCGTTGAATAAATACATATAAGATAATATAATCACATTGCTATTGGAATACTCCGTTGCTATACACAAATTTAGAAGTACAAATAACAAAACAAGACGCAGCAGTACGTGACAAAAGCTCTAATCAAAAATGGTCCGAAGGTGTGTCACAATAACATTGCAATGTTTTCAATAAGTATTAAAACTCAACTCAAGAAACCGGAAAAGATTTCTTATAACGTAATAATTAACGCATTGACGTTAGAAATAATGTCTAAAATAAAACAATTTGCATTGATAAAAACAATCGCAATAAATGCGATAGCACGCGAACAACTCGAGAAATAATGTTATCACGTCGAACGACTTGACAGCACTGATTAGGGTTTCACGTGTTTTTGTGAATCTAGGGAACTACTTAACCGCCTGGCCGGGTGACCAATGGCAAGTGGTAATTGGTGTGCGGTAGTCTAGGGCAGTGAATGCCGATAACGGGAGATTCCTGGAAGGGGCCTATGTTGTTTCTTGTGTGACACCGAGGCACTTCGGCTACCTACGTATTGTGAAAAATATTATTTGTTAATGTGAAAGCGTAATCTCTATGATAAGTGATACGGCATCATTCGGCTCTTTTACCTGATTTGTTTTTATTAATTGATCTATTACATTCAATTTATAATGAAAACAAATAAACGCCTACAACAAATAAAGGCCAAGAGAAAAAAAAAGTTTTTGAATTTATTTGAAATATGAATTGATATATTATGAATTACAGTACCCGGCGGTAAGTAATACACATCGGGCTTAAGAAAGAGACTGTCGGCCATAATCGGCTAATTTCGGCTTTGTAGAGTGTCGTCTCTGTCGTACGACGCGTTAACAGTCTCGCGACGGAACACATGTATGAATGACAGAGACGACGCTCTACAAAGCCGAAGTTAGACGATTATGGCCACATAAACCTGCAGTTGCTGATCTTCCATTACCCCATTTTTTTAGAAAAAAATAATTAAATGTGGGTCGATCAAATATTGTGCCAACAAATTTAAAAAAAATGACAATTAAAGATAGTTCAAAGTTTCAACTAATTAAGCTTCAAAAATGTAACAATCGATCTATAAATGGAAAAATTTCTCGAAGAAAGTTGGTTTTTTTTTTTTTTTAATAGTATGATATATACACCATATTACAATAATGTATACCATATTATATAAATAAAACGTGGATATCATTAAAACACCGAACCAACGACTTTCTGTACAGCGCGTTAACGGCGCGACGATAGTCCTTAAACCCAGGATGAAGTTGCAAACGTCAAACTTCTCAGTTTAAAATATAATATTACGAGTAAAAGTAAATGAAGCATACTACCTTGATCAAAAAGTTTTAGGACCGGCCACCGTGTGGCGCTGTCAGTCACCCGATTGGATTTTTTTTTTTTGTTAGGTTACCACATCTATCATTGACACTTCCCTCTAAATTTCAGCTTCATAGCTTAACATTTGTAAAAGTTACGCTGTACTGAGTACGTCTACCTTTGTGCGTGTTTTCGATTTTTTACAAGTTTGAAAATGGCATCAACTGTGCATCAACGAGTTTGCATTAAATTTTGTATGAAAAACGGATTTAACGGTCCGCAGACCTTGAAAATGTTGGAGGAGTGTTTTTCGGTGGCACGAAAGCTTCAGAAGTGGTTGTGAGTCGGTCGAGGATGACGAACGCAGTGGCAGTCGAAAACTGATGAAAACATCGATACAATCAAAGAAATGTTGGCCGAAAACCGCAAATTGACCATCAGAGAGCTGACAGAGGACTTGAACATCGCTTATGGATCCGCTCAAGACATTTTGGTTAGTGATTTGGGCCTCAGACGTGTCGCTGCAAAACTGGTGCCGAAAGACCTCAATTTCATGCAAAAAAAGGACCGCGTTGAAATCGCAAAAGACATGATTTCCATGAGTTTTTTACCAAAAACAACACGAATATTATCCAGCAGCCTTCGAATTCACCTGATCTGGCTCCCTGCGACTTTTTCCGGTTCAACCGACTTAAAAAACCGCTTCGCGGAACGCGTTACAGCACCCGAGAGGATGTCATGAAAAAATCGAAGACGGCTCTGATGGACATACCGAAAATTGAGTACCAGCGGTGTTTCGAGGATTGGATCAAGCGCTGGCGTAAGTGCGTTGCAGTCGATGGGGAGTACTTTGAAGGGGACCATATCGATTTTGATTAATAAACTTGTATTTTCGATTTTATGAATCAAGTCCTAAAACGTGTTGATCAAGGTAGTACATTTAATAATGCAAAATCTTGATATTATTTGACTATTCAAGTTTGTATATATGTTAATATGATTTGTTTATAGTTATATTTGATAGACTTCTTACTTTGCTTGTTTAAATTATTCTACAATAAAACCTCACGAATTTCTTAGGTACTTATCTGTGTCGTTTATCCAATGAGATAAAGGCAGGCACAACCTTGTCATATCCAGACATGAATTATCTGGTGTATCAGCTGATCAATGTTGGTATGTACCACATTCAAGTAAATATTGCCGATGCTTAGGAAAATTCTAATGTCTTGACGTATTGTTTTAGAATCAAAATCAATTTGATCTCAATAAAATAATTTCTAATATTTACTCAGTTTCAAATAATAACCTTTTTAAATGAACTTGAGGGAATTTATCATGATGACGTAATTCATATCAAATTCGTAAGAAATTTATCGTTATATTGTTTGTATTAATTTGCGATTGATTTATTTCAACATTATCAAATTGATATGTGTAATTTGTTAAGTCATGCGAAGCAAAGGTACGAGTATTACAAAAAAATACGACAAACCGAAAGACAAACGTCACAACAAACTCGTACAAGTGTCCCCCGCAGTACTATAAATTATGCTTGGACTCGTTAATTCGTAGAACTGCGGGATTTTATTTAGTCCATGAGGTATTTGGAGAAAAGTTCGGGCAGTACTGGTTGTATTATTACACTTTCGTTGTATACAGTACAAGCTGGCGGGCTTATTGTTACGTGGTAATCTCTTCCAACCAACCAGAAAGATGTTAAAGAGGTCTTAAGGTAAAACCAGACAGAAATCCTTTTTAAAAAATCTGGGTTCCATCGAGACTCGAACCCGCAACCCCCGGGTTGAAAAACAAGCGTCTTACCTTTTTGGTTACTGGATTATACGTAATGGAATATTTAAGAGGACTACGTCCATTATTTACATTAAAGCATATACCATAGATATGAAAGTTTCTAACCCACGAAACAAGTTTTTTAATTATTTAAAATAGCTCTTGAACATTCTTACATTATGTGTGTGCAAACATATCAAGACACAAATACATAATACCATCGCTTCATTTCCCGGCGGGATAGGCAGAGACGACAGAGCGACATGATTTTATTGTGGAGAATCATAGCTGCGAGTGTGGGCTGCATGATGAAACTATAGACCACGTATTTTTCGGTTGTCCTTTGCGAGACAAATTTGATTTACTTAAAGCCATATCTTTACCGCGTCCAATGAATGTTGAATGTCTTCTTTTTTCGAGGAACTTTTCCGTATATCGATCGATTGTTAAATTTTTGAGGCTTAATCAGTTGAAGGTGAGGATAAACAATACCTGTGTCCGCCCCGTAATGACATACAGCATAGAATCCAGAGCCGACACTGTCAGAACCAAAAATATCCTTCGAACGAGCGAAATGAAGGTACTCAGGAGTATCGCTGGCAAAACCCTTCGTGATAGAGTACGAAACACAGAAATCAGAAGGACGTGCGAAGTTGAAGATATTGTCAGATGGGGACGACAGAGAAGAAGGTTCTGGAACGAACACGTATCCAGAATGGCGGAACCAAGAGCCGTAAGAATGTCCAGGGACAGTATCCCCCAAGCGAGCAGACTTCCAGGACGACCTCCCAAAAGATGGAAAGACAGCTGGCAGTCGACGTCACAGGAGGCAAACAATGATGCAGGGCCATAACAGGCCTAAAATAAGAAGACGAAGAAGAATCAGTTGAAACTTGGAATTATCTAGAATTGTCACTTTTTAAATTGGTTTAATTATATTGACTCATATAACATAATTGCATAATGAGTTTAATTTGGTGGCACAAATCATCCTAATTTAGGTGGATTGCCATTTTTTTTTAAAAGTGTATTTCGTGGATTGGACTTCATGGATATTCAACGCATGGATACAAAAAGAATCGATGCTTTTGATCTCATAGATTAAAAAAGAATCGATGCTTTGGACCTCATGTATACAAAAAGAATCGATGCTTTTGATCTCATAGGTATAAAAAGAATCGATGCTTTGGACCTCATGGATACAAAAAGGATCGATGCTTTGGGCCTCATGGATACAAAAAAAATCGATGCTTTTGATCTCATAGGTATAAAAAGAATCGATGCTTTGGACCTCATGGATACAAAAAGGATCGATGCTTTGGGCCTCATGGATACAAAAACAATAGATGCTTTTGATCTCATAGATATAAAAAGAATCGATGCTTTGGACCTCATTGATACAAAAAGACTCGATGCTTTTGATATCATGTATACAAAAAGACTCGATGCTTTGGACCTTATGGATACAAAAATAATCGATGCTTTTGATATGTGGTGTTAAACACGGCTCTTGCGCGTTTCATGGATTGGCATAAAAAACAATCGATCGATTATATTGAAGAGTTCGTAGTTGAGACGCGTATCTGTGCTGTATGCATGAAGAATCATACGGTACTTGGACACAAAGCGCGGGGTAGAACGAGACCCTTGAGCGATCAATTTTGGCGGGAAATGCGAATGGCAAAAGCAGCAGGAACCGAGAACCCATCCAATGGAGTGACTAGGTGAAAAAAGAAGCGGGGCGTTTATTTCAGAACGTACAAATAGATTTGGATAGTAGAAGACCATGGTGATGGCAAATCTCAGAATTAAAGGAGCGATTAAGAAGAAGAATCAAACATGGCAATACACCGACCAAGAAGAATTATAATTTATTTTTAACAAACACTGTTTATTCCACTTTTTTATGACGGTATAACCCTACCGGTTTCAAGGCTTTCACCTCATCTTCAGGGGAGCGCAAACAAGACTAAATGCTGTTCGGACTGGCACCGATATAGACACTTCAACGGTTGGAGGCGGGAGGGGTGAGGGGAAGGCTAGGTATAATTTCGGCCAAGAGCGGGGAGATTTTGGGGAAATAACTATTCAACAGATGCTCTGATCGGTATACTGACTTACAAATTTCTAGGGCCTCTAATCTGTCCAATCTATTTCCGTTGCCGCTAATATGTAAGAATTTGGCATCATCGATAGAAAAAGTATGATTCTCACGGTGACAATGATTAGCCATTTCAGAATAAATTAGAGGATTTGTTAAGGCAGATTGGTGTTCACGAAATCTCTTTTCAAAAGATCTTCCTGTCTTTCCTATATAGAAATTATCACAGTCAGCACATAAAAGTTTATACACACCGCTGTTGTTAAGTATTCCAAAAAGTAAGGACCTTGTTAAAAATTCGGAATTGATTTCACTGATGGACTTATGCATCAAACAAAATTATTTTAACTTCAACAATAAAATATATAAACAAACGAATGGTTTAGCTATTGGCTCACCGTTGTCTCCCCTTCTCAGTGAAATATTTATGAACTATTTTGAAAAATGTATTTTTAGGAGTAAGTTTAAGTTAACCAAAAATGTTTTGTGCTGGTTTAGGTATGCAGATGACATTCTTTGTGTTTGGACGGGTACCGATAGACAATTACACCATTTTCTTAAATATTTAAATTCTATAGAAAGTTTTATAAAATTTACATTAGAAACAGAACAGGACGGAAAATTAAATTTCTTGGACCTAACATTATCTCGAAAAAAATGCACATTTGACTTTGATATATATAGGAAAAATACTTATTCAGACTCTATAATTCCAGCAACTTCTAACCATCCTAATAATCATAAATTCGCCGCCTTTAACTGTATGCTTCATAGATTGCTCAGTGTCCCATTAACCGACGACAATTTTAAAAAGGAATTAATAACCATAAAAAAAATTTCTACAAATAATGGCTATCCTGGAAGCCTCATTGATTCACTTTTAAAAAACAAAACAAAAAAGAAACTTATAAAAGATTATATATTTAACGACACCTATAAGCATACCTATAAATGGAGCAAAGTCCTATTTATAAAAAATATATCAAATGAAATAACCAAAAATATTCCAAGTCACATAAAGCCAGCTTTTTACACTAACTTTAATCTCCGGAAACTCTTATTTAATGGGAAAGGCAAAAATGGAATACTTAACAACAGCGGTGTGTATAAACTTTTATGTGCTGACTGTGATAATTTCTATATAGGAAAGACAGGAAGATCTTTTGAAAAGAGATTTCGTGAACACCAATCTGCCTTAACAAATCCTCTAATTTATTCTGAAATGGCTAATCATTGCCACCGTGAGAATCATACTTTTTCTATCGATGATGCCAAATTCTTACATATTAGCGGCAACGGAAATAGATTGGACAGATTAGAGGCCCTAGAAATTTGTAAGTCAGTATACCGATCAGAGCATCTGTTGAATAGTTATTTCCCCAAAATTTCCCCGCTCTTGGCCGAAATTATACCTAGCCTTCCCCTCACCCCTCCCGCCTCCACCCGTTGAAGTGTCTATATCGGTGCCAGTCCGAACAGCATTTAGTCTTGTTTGCGCTCCCCTGAAGATGAGGTGAAAGCCTTGAAACCGGTAGGGTTATACCGTCATAAAAAAGTGGAATAAACAGTGTTTGTTAAAAATAAATTACAATGTCTTTAAACCACCACAACGTTAATGCCTTAACTATAAACAACAAGAAGAATTAAACAATAAGTCAATAAGCCAAAGAGAGCCACCAACTATACCACCCTGTGAACATCTACAATATCTAATTCATATACAAGACGCTGCAGATATACAAAAACGGTTAGTATGAGTGTCACGACCCAATAAATATCAGTCTCTCGATCAATTAGCGCTACCAGGCCTCAGACTTGAAGCGATTGAAATGTGGCTTTGCGGATGTCATGTATTGTTGTATCACTTGAATGGTTAAAATGGGAGATATAAGGCGTATGACATAGGTTTCGGCAGTAACGTTGTGGAGCTCGGAATAATAATCAATAGAAGCAATATTCACCAATCTCTGTCATCGATCATCGTTCGGCCAAATACTACATTCCATATTGACCGTAGTCACACACGCAAGCTATTCTTAACGAGATACATCTGTAGATCGACCAAGTCTTCCTAAATCTTTAGATTACTGACAGGAGCAACTTTTAATTCAACTATGTTGGAAAAGATACGGTTTTATGATCTTGAAAACTATTTGAAATTAAGAAATATTGATTTTTTCAGAATAGCAATAAGTAAAACTAACTTGCAAAGTGCTCTTCCTATATCGAGGAGTGTCATTTTTGAATGAGGCCTGGGATATTGACATCTACAATATTTAAAAAAATGCTTTAAAGAGAGCATAATGAATTTTCTTAGTAATGGGAACTAGTTGTTTCGACAAAATAATTATTTCTTATTGATTTGTTTTATAGTGTATATATTTTTTATATTTTTGTAAACTTTAGGTTTAACCTGTATATGTAAGCGGGTTTAACCTGTATATGTAACTGGGTTTAACCTGTATATGTAAGCTTAATAAAAATAAAATAAAATGAATAGAGCCGTAGCTAACCAGAGGTACGACAGAACTTGCCTACGATTTTTTACCGTGCGTTCCTTCAGATTGTTAAGATTGCACGCTTGTACCATATATTTTTACAAATATCGCTATAAGAAGTGGTCAAAAGCTTACTAACTTTTGTTTGTCTTTAAGTGTCATGCCCCCACGCTTCGGACATATGCATATGCTACTAAGGATAAGATAATTGAGTTGTACATTCTCAGCTTAGCATCCCGGAACAGGGATTTATAGCTCAATAGCTTGTATAGTGTTTGCTGCTGCTAATCTGGTTCCACTTTGCCCCCTTGTTTAACCCCTAGAACCAATTCTGTTGAGAGTTGCTGACCAATATTAAAATCCGAAAGGTGTCCTACTTGGGTCATATACTTAGAGGAGCAAAGTACAAATTACTGCACCTGATCATCCAAGGCAAAATAGAAGGCCGAAGAGGTGTTGGCAGGAGGCTAATCTCCAGGCTCCGCAATATATGTGATTGGACTGGAATAAGGGGCGTTGGATTTTTTTTTAGGGTTGCCGGGGACAAAGATGTCTACTCTCAGGTGATATTCAACGTTGGGGGGACCTGACATGACACTGATAAGAAGAAGATATAAATATGCGTCTTGTCATATTACGAACGATCGAACTCCAAGAGTGCTAGTGGATTTATTTTATACATAAATTGAGATAAAACTAGGCCCAATAGTATAAACCCTCTGGATATCCAAACCAAGACGCTATGTTGCTCACCGAGTACACAAACTACCAAACCAAGATGCTATGCTACTCACCGAGTACACAAACTACCAAACCAAGATGCTATGCTACTCACCGAGTACACAAACTACCAAACCAAGATGCTATGTTGCTCACCGAGCACACAAACTACCAAACCAAGGGTGCCAGCGTGATTCTAAATAATATATCACGTAAATTTATAAAACGTTATGAATTCTTTCAATATCAACAGGTGTTTCTCGTACGAGAATCAGTAATAAGTGAAACATTCATCGCGAATATTATATTTAATTTACATACATAATTTAATAAATCTTCATAAAACAGGAAGTATTAGAAAATATAATCCGAGAATATACATACACGTACAATAAAAATATTATTATTGCAGCTTTTATCCTATTAGTTTCTCCGGCTAACATTTTTTTAAATACATCCATATTCTCGAAAAGACTAAATTACAGACAATTGGCACCTCTTCACATAAATAATGAAGTTGTTGAACAAGTCAAACAATACAAATATCTGGGATGCTGGCTGAATCATCAAAGGGATCAGTCTCAAATGATCCAAGTACGAGTGGAAATGGCACGAAGCTGCTTCTTCAAAATGCAGGATCTCTTCTGCAACAAGAATTCCAATCTCGAATTAGGTATGGGAATTTTGCGTTGTTACATATTTTTCGTATTTGAACATGAGCAACTTACTGAGTTCACCACAAAGAAACTATAAACTTTTAAAATATGACTATCAAAGAATGCTGAAAGTCTAGTGGATTGACTATGTGCTTAATAATGAGATCTTGAAACGGATGAATAGATAGAGAAAAATATCCACAATCAAAAGGTTAAAGCTAGGGCACTTCCTACATATAGTAGAATGAAAGAAGAAAAATATGAGATCCTTCAGCTGATATTTTAGGTTAGAATTCAGAACATTTAAAATGCGTGAAGATGATGTTCTCCAGGTTCAAAAATTTACAGCAGCGGTTTCATTGTGGTACCACTTCTTTGTTATAGCTGCTATCTCAAAGGTTAAGATAGCCATGGTGATCGCAAAGCTTTTTTAAAAACAGAAGAGGACATTTAAAGAATAATAAGACACAAGACAAACGGCACATATCAGTCGTTTCACTAGTATCATTGTCTGTTCAGTGACTGCAAACCTAAACCTGCGAAATTCACATATAAGCAACCCAAGTAGTTGACAACTCTTAACATAAAAATTCACATATAAACAACCCAAGTAGTTGACAATTCTTAACATAAAAATTCACATACAAGCAACCCAAGTAGTTGATAACTCTTAACATAAAAATATTTTGGCACTACTATTTCATTTAAACACCCAATTTTGGAATATTGGACTAATGATAATGAGTTCTGAAAAACTTATAAAACAAATATATACGAGTAAGTCTAGAATTAATGACGTGAGAGGAAGAGGTGGGCCGAGGATAGGATTAAATAACATGTTGATCATAATCGTTATCAGATCTCACAATTAATCAAATAGATTTTCGGTCTCCCAATTAATCAAATAGATTTCAATCGATTTTCGATAAAATAATTAAATAATAATCAACATTCGATAACAGTCACAACCAATTTTTTTTGTTCTATCACTTCTGAGGATTATAATCACCATAGTCGTCAACCATCCTTTTCCAGCACAAACGATCTCTTCCTGTTGCGTTTCTTGATCCTGATGTTGCGTTTCTCGCAGCTTTTTTCACTTGGTCATTCCGTCGCATGCGACGGAATGACCAAGTGCTCGGATTAGAATGGCCAGGACCTCCTCAGAATGGGTAAGTTACTTATACATCTCATTATTGAAATCGTACACCAACATTATTATTTCCACAAATCAAAATCGACATCTCACCATGTCCCTATTGCGGTAGGCAGACAAAAGTAGATCTGTACTTCATTATACCCTGGCAAAATTTTACGCTTCTGCCATGTGAATACTACACTTCGTCGTGCGTACCGAAGTATACAAATTAGAAGTTTGCGTGGTCAAGGTAGACCGAGGAAAACGTGACTGGACCAAATGTACCAGATTTCAAAATAATTCAAATTGAGAAATCTGAATAATAGAATATTGCGCATGACGAGATGTATGAATGTGGAGGAGACGAAACTTATGTGATTGGATAGATCTGTTATTTCTGTCTACCAGCAACGAATACGGCGTAATGATATGTAACATATGTACTATCGAAGAACAACCAGATACATCGACCAGAAGACGAGCTACTCAATCACAGCTGTCTCGACGCACGCTACAGAGAGTTTTTATGTATGTCACGCGTACTGTCCTATTATTATCCTTCCTTCTTTCAGAATTTGATTCACTTGGTCCTCTCAAATTTTTCTAAATTCGCGTACTTTTTATACTACGTAATTATTATTTTTGTAAATATTTACAAAATACAAATGCGTTAGAAATGAAAAAAAGCGTGACAATAATGTATTCTAGAATAACAAAAAAACTACATTAGGAATGCGTATTAAAAAATAATTCGCCAGGGAACTTTCCTGTAAAGGTGGGGGTACATCAAGAATCGGTACTCAGTCCGCTACTATTCATCTTAGTCATGGACTATTTAACTAACCAGGAAATGAAGTCTCCTAAAGATCCTACTATTTGCAGACGATATCGTATTAATAAGAGAAAAACATGAAGACCTGCAAAATAGTCTGGAAAGGTGGAGAAGAATCTTGGAGGACAATGGATTGAGACTGAGCAGAAAGAAAACAGAGAATCTGTACCTACCATTCGAGAACACAAATGCTGTCACTCCCCTAATGCAAATGGATGGAGAAACATTACCAAATTGTGACTCCTTTAAGTACCTTGGGTCACTCATCCATAGGAATTAGTGTGGGATGGATGAAGTTTAGATCAATGACGGGAGTTCTATGTGATCCGAAAATGCCAGTAAAGTTAAAAGGAAAAGTATACCAAACGATTGTCAGACCCGCACTCCTCAATGGCTCCGAATGCTGGACGATGTATTACTCTTACTCTAGGAAACTAGAAACTGATGAAATGCGCATGCTAAGATGGTCAGCTGGTGTGTCCCTAAGAGACAAAATAAAAAGCTCATGCATTCGTGTGGTGTTACAGACATCAACAGTAAGATGGAGGATAGGCGATTGAGATGGTATGGGCACGTTGGACGCAGAGCACCCGATCACATTGTGAACCAGGCAATCTCCATGGATCTTCCTCGAATAACAACCAGGGGAAGACCAAAGAATTCATGGGTGGTGCAAAAAGATAACCTGATGCAGAGGCACGGCTTGGGGGACGTAGTCCGGGACAGAAGAGCATACAACTTGAGGATGAAGAGAGCTGACCCCAACAGTCTTCGCAGACAGTGAATTGGGATGGAGCCAGGGAGAAGAAAAAGCTTATTAAAAAATAATACAGTGCTTAAGGCGGAGAAACGACATATGAGATAGTTCTGCTAAGTATAAAGAACAAAAGACAAACAAAAATAATCTAAAATAATAGTAAAGTATGTACGAGACGGTACTAGAAAAACGTGGCACTGGATCAAATTCTGAAAGAGGGAAGAGTGAAAAGCCTTTATAAAAGAGTATGAATGCTGAGGTGAGGTTTGTGGACGTGGCAGAAGTGAAATATGTGTTCCATGATATAATCAATTGCAAAATAGCGTGATGGTGACGATGAAAATAGTCTAATACAAAGCCGTTATTGTGACGGTTCCGTGTTGTTTGGAAAAAATCATCCCTTAGCTTGCTTAACAAACATATGTTAATAAATATAATTACTGTAAAATAATCAACTGTAAAAATATACTAAAGGAGGATTACATTTAATAAATCATTTCCAAGAGTTAAATCACTTAAGTTAAAAGCATGCATTTATTTCATAATAAATAAAATAACTAACAATCAACTCTTTAACAAAAGATAAAGTATGACTCAGTTGAAAACATTACTAAGTACTCTATACTGACCGAAGCTAAAGAGAAAAGGGATTATCCCTTTCACTGACAACGTATTTTAGGAAATATGAACACATATTTTATTACAAATTACTATTTTAATAGAAATACACACGTTTAACCTTAATATTATAGTATCTGCATATTTTTTTTGAAAATATATAAAATGGAATAGAACTGAAAGGAGCCGACATGCTGTAGAAATGCGTGCATTGATAAGTATATCTGGGTTAACAATGTATGAGATAATACGTAATGAAGTAAAATGTGTTAAGTGAGATGAAGAAGAGCACGAGATGGTTTGGGCACGTGAACGAAATATAGTGCAAATATATAGTGCAAATGTGAGTTGACGGCGTGTGAGAGGAATACCAAGGAAATTATATTTGGATCAAGTTAATGTTATTCTGAAATCGGGGTAGGCAGAGGACAGAGTACCAGACTTTCCTATCTCAACACACAGTCTTACCCTCTTCTATATCGACACATTTGCTACGATTTTTCTGAACTTCTACGCTTCCTTCTTAGTCATTGTTAATTCATTCGTTCCACATGCTCAAACCATTTCTTCATCTATCTCAACACACGATTTCACATTCATCCTTAATCACTTCATTCCGTATTCTGCCATACATTGTCACTCCATATATTCGTCTCAAAGCGCACATTTCTACGGTATTTATTTGGCTCATCTCATACATTGACGATGGCACTAAAATACTATTGTGGTCTAGCATATTTTGATATTGTCTAGTTCAAATATATATGTTTGAGTGCCCCATTGTTTCCTATCGCTACCCGCCGTTCGATATCTATTTTAACTCTTCTGAGAATTTTTTTTATCGTGACAATGAAAGATTCAATAATAACGAAGCAACAGTTTAAATACACACCTTTCAATACTCATAAAAATAAAATTTAACATAAAAATAACCCTTCCCCAGCATACTTGATTACTATGCTCTAATACCATACTATATACCTGCTGGCTGACTGACTAACTTAACATTTAGATTGATTTAATCCTCCTGCAATGTCTGTGATTAAAGTAATTAATTCCTGTTTTTAGTCAACCAGCTTGTCACACGTGTCAATTAAATACTCGTATTATTCAAGATAACATTAAACAAACAAAATCTAGATATAGGTGAGATTTATATTTTCATACAATAGTTAAAAGAACAAAAATTATAAAAACAATACCACGATACCACAAACAATAATAACCACACTAAAATAAATTTATGATGCATATATAAGTATATGATAATTATATAATATAGTCAATTGGTAGCTTAAACAAAGCAATACAAGAAAAAACAAATTGAATAATAGAAGTTTCACAAAAAATAATTTAAATCAGACGTTTTTAAAAGGTCTGGAGGTCTGGGATTGTTGTACTATATTGTACGACCCTCCCAAATTAGGCATTTACCCATTTTAAAGAGAAGAAACTCGATCGAAGGCATGACTGAGAATGAGATGTTAAGAGGAAACCGCTCGCACACGGAATGGCGATACCTTCCATATCTCGGTCAATAAATTGAGGATTAAAGTTGTTGATAAACTCTGTAGGTATAATTGAGTAACTTCACAGGGAAGCATGAGTAACATTGTTCTTGTTGTCGTTCTATATTTAGACTTAATATTTTGTTTTGTTATTTGATGTAATTGGATTAAACCTGTATCAAATGTAAAATAAATAAATAAATCACAGATATACATCATAAGTAAAATTAAGTTAGAGTCTTGAGATGGTTTGGTCACATTGAAAGACTGAGTTGCAAGACGTATGAAATAAACATGTATGTCTGAAATTGATGGAGAGCAAGAAAGAGTTAGACCGATAAAAATGTTGAAGATGAAAGTTGGTGAAATTATAGCCGAGGGAAAGGTGAGAAACGGAAATCGAACCCGCAACTTCCGGGTCGGTAGATGAGCGTCTTATCAACTAGGCCACAGAGGTCGTCCATTTATATTCATGCATTAATTTCTGATGTCTTCATTCCGCCTTCTTTCGCACATAAACCCTTCATAAATTTTCCTCAGTGCACGAATCTTTACAGCATTACACTTACTTTTACCTTAAAAAAAACAATACAATTCTATATTAATTTAGATTGATAATTAGAAGTGGTTACTAGATCGAATCGAAAAACAAAACAATGAGACCGAAAACTGTTAAATGGTTTAATGAATAGCGCATCTTACCCATAAAAAGAAGTACAGTACTCCCTCGTTATCCGCGGATTTGTAGGTATCCGGATCGGATATATAGCGGATCCGTGGTTTCATTTACCGGTGGTTGACCTCTCGTGATCTTTTTTGTAAATCTCGCAGTGAATCAGTGCCACCAACGCCGAAGGAAGACTTAACAAAGACCCGAAGATTCATCTCAAGTCACCATATCTCGCATTGTTCTCGGTATCTTAGTGTTTGCTTTCAAATAACCCTTATTTACCATGAAAACTCAAAACCAATAATTGAACATAAAAAAATTCTAGACTTGGTACAAAAATAAAAGAAAATAATCGCTGGAGTTGCTGTTGCTAGAATGTATGGAAGAACGAATCTTCTACTCGTTAAGTGAAAAAGAGAAAGAAATTCGTGCTCGTTTTGGTGTTGTACCTCCAATTGCAAAAGTTACAGAGAAAACGGAGACGAGAGCATTCAGTGTATTTATAGAAAAAGATAGTCGAGTATAGGTAATTTAGAAGAGATTCACTTTTATCCGTGGATTTCGACATCCGCGGATTGAGTGATGGATCTTTAGGAACCTATCCCCCGCGAATAACAGGGGACTACTGAACTCGCTTATAACAAGTGAGGAAGTTATTGGCGGATAAAAGGGATTAAGCTTACGCATGTGATCAATGGGAAATAAGTAATTATGGTGGGCCAAGGCTGGCACCATTAATTTGTTTCTATTGTTTGCTCCAGCATGGAGGACATTACGCTGCTCTTGGATTCATACAGACCGGATAGGCTTACTATATATTTAGAACATTTAGATTGATTTAATCCTCCTGCAATGTCTGTTTGCTCCAGCATGGAGGACATTACGCTGCTCTTGGATTAATACACACCGGATAGGCTTACTGTATATATTTAGAACATTTAGATTGATTTAATCCTCCTGCAATGTCTGTGATTAAAGTAACACTTAAGACTCAAATTCATAGATCGACCTTAACACTAAATCGTAAGCATTTTTTTCTAAAGAAATTATTATGTAAAGTTGAATTTCGTACACTTTTGTCATTCTTTTTTTAAATACATTCGATACTGTATAAAAATCACTAAATTTTAAGGTTAGAAATAAGTATTTAGCAGTTAGGCTGGACTATGAATTCGGATCTAAGAAATCTTTGGTTCCCGTTGTATTGTATTATTTATTTATTTTATTTATTTTTATTTTATTTTATTATTACACATGACAAGAAATATACACAATTTGAGAAAAAACAACAAGTAATTTGATTTGGACATATAATTTTAATGGATCTGGGTTTGTTGCCTTTCATTTGTCGTATCCCCAGTAAACTAGGCTTTTGCCTGTATCTCACTGAGGATATTTAGCATGAAAAAATAAATCGATACTTCTTTCCGATTTTTGATAACACAAAAAACCCCGTTGCACGCTCTCATCAACCTGACAAACAGTGACACTCAACTACAACTGGAAATATCCTGCGAAACTCAACTCCTCACACATTATCGCTCCAGAAAGACCAAAAATATTCATCCCACAATATACTGCACACAATCATAAGAATAAAAATCAAAACAAATTCAAAACAAAAAAAAGAAAAACACACAGAAACACAAATACAATAACAACCAAAATTAAAACAATAATAAGAGACCCACACTCACGAGCTCACATAAATCCTTTCCACTCGTCATTCATCCTGAAAGCCCAAGTACTCAAAATCCTGTCGCAATAACAACCACGCTCCGATCGACTGTCTAAATGGTTTTCCTACCTTTACTTTTATTGAAGTCGGCACGCCATTGTATGTAATGGGAGCCAAATAAGCATATTGCCTTTGGGCAAAAGAGGTTTTAACTCTAGGGATGGTGAACATTTCATTAGTTGCCATGCGTGTCATGTGTGTCTGCTGAGTTTGCATCTTCCCCTCCTCTCGATGGTAGTGCCAGAGAATGGATTTGAGATGTAAATTGGCTATGTTCAGGACCTGATACTCTCTGAAAAGCTCCGCCGTGGGATACCGAGCAGGAAGTTTATTGATTATTTTCACAATCAATTTTTGGGAAACCTGTAATATGTGTTTCTGGGTTAAGGTGCATCCCCCCCAAACTGATATACCGTAAGAAAGTGCTGACTGACATAAGGCGAAGTATATACTTTTAAGAATATTTTCACTGAGCACATTTCGAATCATACGGAATATGTATCCTAGTTTTCTGATTTTTGCGCTCAAAGTGTTATATATTACGTTCGTTAAATACAACCCAACCTGGCGAATTTATTGCCATGTGGCTATTTCTTTCAACCAATCAGAATCCTCCATGGCATGCTTGGTAATACGTATTCCAGCACGGGAGTTCTGGGTTCAATTGTTACCCAGATTTAAGTAAAAATTTAAATACCGTTCTGGTTGGTTAGAAGAGATTGCCACAAGCTAACAACACCGCCAAGCTGTACTATACACAATGAAAATGTAACACAATACAATATAGGTTTAAGAGACTTTCAGTGAACAACAAACTAAAACAATCTTTAAAAAATTTAGAAACAATGGGAATCGAGCCCACATCCTCTGGGTTGAAAATTTATTGACGAAGTCGTCAATTGTCCATTAAAGGTTCTTAAGTCTCGAGAACGCCTGCAGCTCAGACATAACAAACATAAATGTATTATTTATTCCTTCTATTTATGTTTGTAAATATATGAATACAGCGGGTATAAGGTAATTAATTGCCTCAGGGCAGGCACATAAATGAAGTGGTTGATAAAAATCTAATGTGTTTTCAATATGTAAATATTTCAATAATGAAAATATTTCATTGAAAAAAAAAACATTTAAAACTTTTACTATATAGTGTGTCGAGATAGTCTGGCGTTCTGTCCTTTCTGCACATCCCAACAGTAAATTGTGTGAGGGTATGTATGTATGTATTTACTATTTAGGCAAACCTCTGACATGCGAGTTCCAGACCAAAGCCCGAATTCATAGTCCGCTCTATATAAATACTATACATATACATAATCACACCGTTTCCCTGTTAGGGTAAGAAAAGTACAGAGCGCCAAATTGTTCAATCTCAATATCTATTTCGCCTCTTCTACATCATACAACTCCTACGATTACTCTATTTTTTAACGTTTTCTTATTTAAAAATAGCATTCACTTGATCCAACCACTTTCCTTGGTCTTCCTCTACCACGTCTGCTACTCACGCACATTTGCACTGTATATTAGATGTATCAGTCTTTCTTCGTTCGTTGCACGTGCCCAAACCATATCAGAGGGTCTTCTTCATCTAACTCAACACATCAGCCTTATGTCCACATTTATCCCTAATCACTTCATTCCGTATCATGTCGTACATTGTCACTCCATGTATTCTTCTAAGTTCACGCATTTCTACAGCCTTTCCCTAGTCCACGTTAAACTCTCATACATCAAAGATACTAACATACTGTTGTGGGCTAGATTATCTTTGCATATTTTGAGCCAGTCTGGTCTAAATAATCACATATCGGAAGACCTACGAGTACAAAGGTTTCTTTCTAGTTCGTCTTCCCTGCGTACTTTTTCTGCGGTTTTCATACCATATATGTTTTTTTCAACACATGCAAATGCGGGGAAGTGCCCAATCTAAAGGCCGCAACCACTGCCTTCATATTCTTAATGTTTTTTTGAACACATGCAAATGCGGGGAAGTGCCCAATCTAAAGGCCGCAACCACTGCCTTCATATTCTTACACTCAAATTATGTGTGTATATGTATATATTTATTTTGTAATGTTTTAAATCTGTCAATAATGGCGGGTTTAAATCCTGAGTTAGAGCGCCCTTGAAGAGAGTTTGCTCTATATGATAAACGGCGGTATATAAGTAATACTTTTATTATATTTTTTGCATATGTACGAGAGTGGACCAAATATAAACGAGACTTTTTTGTTTTAATTTTTTTTTATTTGCAGAAAAAAAAGACCAAGTACACATCATTTTTCTACACAATCTCCTGCTTTAGAAATGTATTTTTGCCAGCGGATCGGTTTTTTTTATCCAGTCATCGTAAAAAGAAGTGGGTTGTGTCAGCAGCCAATTGCGCACAAACTCCTCTACTCCGTCGTCGTCGTGGAATCGTTGGCCTCCTAGAGCTTCTTTCAGTGATCCAAAGATACGAAAGTCGCTGGGCGATAGATCAGGGCAATAGGGAAGGTGTTTAAATCGTGTCCAACTCATTTCCTCCAATTGTTCGCATGTTACAGCTGCAGTATGGGGCCTCGCGTCGTTAGGAGAAGAATCACTTCTCGTATCGGTTGGTCACGTCTTTTGCATGGATAATCAAGTTTAACTTCACGCAAAAGCTCGCAGTAGTACGCCGCATTGATGGTGCAAAATGAGGCGCCGGTCCCAAAAAACGGTCGCAAGCACCTTACCAGCTGACAGCCGAGACTTGGCTTTCACAGGGGCGGGGCTGCCTCATCCTTCTTTCTCCACTCCATGCTAGCTTGTTTTGACTCGGGCGTGTAGAGGTGTACCCAAGTTTCATCGCAGGTAACGATGCGACTTAAAATACGTTACCTTCTTGTTCTGCAGTCAATAGACGTTGAACCCATCTAGTAGACGCTTTACGGAACTCTAGGTCCTTTGTGATTAAGGGCTGAGTGATACCATAACTTATTCCTTCTTTCAGAACAAATTTCGGAAATCGTCAAACGCCGATCGCCCTCCAGAAGATCACGAATGGCGTTAATGTTCTGTTCGGTACTGCTCGTCCGTGGGCGACGATCATGGCTCTCGTTTTCGACCTCTTCACGGCCTTTCATGAACTCCTTACGCCAGGCAAACACACGGGGTTTTGACAGTGTTTGATCCCCGAACTGTGCTGTCACTCTCCGCAGAATTTCGGCCGGTTTTACGTCCTTACAAGCGAGAAACTTGATAATTATGCGTTGCGCAATCGACGGGTGCACGTCTTTCTCAGACATCTTGTGCCATACTAATGACGGAATCTGTAGAGACCGACCGACCGCTCTTCCCACTCCTGATATCTCCACCCAACACTCCTCGAGGCGGCCGCGTGCTTCGTTTAGAATTACGCGCTCTAAAACAAAAGTCTCGTTTATATTTGATCCACCCTCGTATCAATACAGCTGGTGTAAGGTAACTAAATGTCTCAGGACAGGCACTGAGATAAGTGAGATGGTTGATAAAATTCAAATGTGTTTAAAATATGTAAATATTTCAGGATTGTAAATTAATATTTTATTGAAATAAACCATATTAACTTTTACTGTACAGTGTGTCGAGATTGGAAAGTCTGGCGCTCTCCTCTCTTCCGCCTACCCTGACAAGCAAATGGGGTGATGGTATATGTGTATAATACCGGTATGCTACAAAAGCCTACAATTTCAATATGTTATTAAAGACTTTTAAATATTTTCGAGTTGATAACAACCAAAAGATAGTTCCCGCAGAAGATGAACGATTCGATAATGAATTTGTTGCAAGAAAAGGTGTTAACACAGTGATTATTGTTCATTTAGCATGAGTAAACAAAAGTAAAACGCGGCGCCTCAGTCGCACGGGCTCGGGCACGGTAGCGGGCGCGGGCGGCCGCAGTTGGGCAGCGGACGTGGAGAAACGTTTGCAACGTTCACAAGCCCGACACTATTGTGTACACCGCAGTGTGCAACGCTAAACCATTGCGTCAGTTTATATTATATAACTGGGAAGCACTTCTCCAAGTTTGACAAAACAAAATGTTTTCCTAAACAAATAAAAAAAAAAACCTTAATAAAATATTTTATAAACGACATCTCAATCTGAGAGTTATTGATTCGAATCATGTTGGAACTTTATTTATTTCAAAAAAGTTCCAGTCTGGGTTTCACTTAAAGGCTGTTTAAAATATTTCTGGTTGGTTGGAACAATTTGCCACATGATAATAAAATGTATACAACGATAATGTAATACAATATAGAAGAGACCCTTGAGCGTAAGAAGAGATCTGCGTCTCTTGGTATACGTTGTCAAACTCGTTCGAGGAGTTGTGAGCTGTCCAGCATTACTACAGAGATTAGCGTTAAATGTTCCTAACAATTACACTAGACTGCGCCGGCAGGAACTGTTCTCAATAACATACGCAAGAACGGGTCTTCCAGCCGCTATGCCTGTTGGAAGGGCCTTAACTCTTCTTAACGGGACTGCTTCGGATATTGACATATTTCATATCACATTACCAAAAGCAAAAGTAAATTTTCTTCTTAGATTAAGCGCGTTAGAAAGCACTCATCAACATACTTAAGTGACTGAATATATATGTAACATACGTTTGTGTGTAAATACTCGTTTGTATACATATGCATTATTTTTTATTTTATATAATTTAAAAAAAAAATTTTTTTTTTCCCTGTAATTTTTCTTCTTTTTTAATGTCTTGTATTTTTCAATGTAATTGGGCTAAGCCTGTTTTGAAAAAATAAATAAATAAATAAATAAATAAATAAATAAATTGTAAACTAGAACAATTTGTAAGTCTCCAGTGGAGACTACTCGATCAAATACTCAATAAATCGATTGAGGCACTTGACCTCTATCAAATATGTGTTAAATCATTAACTATATATATATATATATATATATATATATTATGTTACTAATTTTTTGATAAATTCAAAGTCATGGTGAGAGAAAAGTGTGAAAGGAAAAGTAAAAGCGATATATGAGTGAGTTATGCAATACGAGCATTAGAGCAAGTCAAGTTGAAGAATTCTGCTATTTAGGTATTTTCTCAGATGATGAAGGGTTATCGACACTACGTATAACGATAGAAAACAAAGTAAATGAGACACTTGAACATATGTGTATATACTCGAGCCGGACAATATCAAAATCTGCCAATATGATGATAGTTCACAACAGTATTTTGTACCAACTGTGATGGGAGTGAAACGTGGAAGTGGAACAAGACTGAAAAGAGCCGAATGAATACTGTAGAAATAGGTACATTTAGAACACTACATGGGTTGACAATGTACGACAGAATACGGAATGGAGTGATCGGGGATGAATGTGAACTGAAGGCTGATGTGTTGAGTAAGATGAAGAAGAGCACTCTGAGATAGTTTAGAGCGTAGTCGTAGAACAATGAGAGTGGTGCTTTTTTAATGTCACACCTTAAAATTTAAAAAAAGTAACCATGTGTCTTTTGACAGGGGAAGAATGAGAAGCTTTTGGAGGTCGTCTCATAGGTATGTGAATGAATGATGGTTTGAATACAGAGCATGTAATGAGAGGAGTTGTTGGATATAAGTGGTTGTTAAAATTATAATGCGGGTGGCATTGTGACGAGCTCCGTGGTCTAATTCGTGAGACGCTTGTTGTTGCGAGTTGAATTCTCGTTGGAACCCAGATTTTTTTCAAAAAGGAGTCTGTTTTTCACTTAAGGCCTCATTAACATATTTCTGGTTGATTAGAAAATATTGCTACATGGCAATAAACCCGCCAAGTTGTACTATATACAACGAAAGTGTAATACAATACAATGTGATAGCTTCGGAATAACGTATGTTTAAGGATGTGAATACAAAGTATGAATGTTTTAGTATTATGGACAAAAACAGGGTGGCCCAAACTCACTTTGAATGATCGGTGTATACACACTTTGAATGATTATAAATTCAATATTTATTGAAGTATCATATATCTAAGATTTAAACTCCAAATAAAAGACAAGTGATTTTTTTTAGTTATCGCAAGTGTTGATAACGTTGAATCGTTAATATCACGAATAATTTGTTTTCATATTTGGGCGCATTATCTTTCAATGGATGTTCTCAATTAATTAACTGTTGCTGGTTTTGTGATATAAACATTATTTTTGATTAATCACCTTTAAAAAGTCCTATCATAGACTTAAATCAAGATTAGTAATAATATTAAGACAATTTATATGGCGCTGCGCTGTCCTCAAGAGCGCTCCAACTCAGGATTCTAACCCACTCATACATTTTGATAAGACCTCCCAAAAACGATTGTCTGTAAGTAAGTGTTTCCTAAAGCCGCACACGCCATCCATATCCCTGGCACTAGGAAGCAACCATTCTACACCACAGAACCAACAACGGCAAAAGCTCTATTATAATACCGTGATTTGGATTGGATTGATTTGGAACAACCAATTTATTCGATGAAGTAGAAATCGAACTTCAAGTTCTACTTCTCTCTGAAGGAACATCCCTCGAACAGATTAGATTGATAAAATGGAGTTACCCATTAAGGGACTTGAATACAAAGAGACATATTGAAATTAATCCGTTCGTGACACTAAAGTCAGTGTAGGCCTTTTATAAGAAAAATAAGAGAAATAAAAAATAACAAGATTGATTAACAATAAGTACTTCAAAATGCATTTTTTTTTTGAAAAATATTATATTTAGAAGATAAAAATATTATATTTAGAAGAAGCAAATAACTCGACTCAAATATTACATGCAAACTATCACGCCATTTTCCTGTCCAGAGAGTTTTCCCTGTAGGCAAAGAAGACAGAGCGCCAGACTTTCCTATCTCTATACACATCCTTTGCATCTTCTACATCCACACACCTCATACAACTCCTACGATTTCTCCGATTTTCTACGTTTCCTTCTTTCAAAATATTATTCACTTGATCCAATATAACATTTCTTGGTCTTACCCTGTCTCACACTCACAGTTGCACAAATTAAAATATTAAAAAGTTATTACAGAATGCTATCACGTTTGAGAATCAGCGTAACAACAAATTGCGAAAATAAACGTGGAATACAATAAAAACAAGATAACAGAACGATTTCAACGCACCACTAGAGAAACGTCAAGAAGCAACGGTCGATTGCAATTTTACCTTCACTTGTTCGATTCCCAGTGGTACTTAAAAATATACTACAGATATATGTTTTTGGCCTGTAACCTCGAACCTAGAAGTTGGTGCAAACCACGTTACTGTTGTCGGGTTTAGAGCTGAAGAGATTATTACCTCGTAACAATAAAGCAGCTGACTATACATTGCCCCATTCGGAATAACTTTAAATCATGGTTTCTCAACCTTTTTAGCCTTGCGACTCCCACAAAAGATAAAAAAATTAGGACTTCGAGACCCCCCCTGAAAAACTGAATATTTTGTTGGTGCATGTGTACGTGGATGAACAAATGTTGTACTTACAAAACAATAATAAGTATTATCAGCAAAGGATATCTTCTATTACGTCACTAATAAGGCAGTTCAACAGCTGGAACTTCCTTGAGTATGTTTATATTTAAACTACACATCACCACTAACTATATAATAGAAAATATACATTTTCTCAGATAATGCGTTATTTACTTTTTGTACGCGTAAGTTTATTTTTATGTTCCTGGCCGCCTGACATTTCCCAGCGACCCACAGGTTGAGAAACGATGCTTTAAATAACATTTCCTGTTAATAATATTTATTATAATCGTTTACGTTTTTATGTCTAGTGCAGGACATTCCTCCCGGTGCTATGCGTCCTTCATCAACAACTACCGGAAAACCACTTGATTTCATTCATCCATCTTGTTGAAGGCTGCTTGGTAGTATTTTAGTGTTGAACCTCCTCTACTCCGACTCAAGCTTGGTATTATTTGGCATATGAGTAATATAGATCGCCCATCTCAACTTCGATCAGGCAATCTTTGCCAACAGCGTCTGATTCTCTATTTTGGCTACGATTTATTTTTTACACAGATAATAATATGTTTGATTTCCACCGGGGGTTTAGGGGTCGATTCCTGATGGTATCCGAAAAAGTCCCAGTCTGGTAAAAAGTTTGGTGATAATACTTAAAACAGTGTAATGAAAGCGTAAGTGAGTGTTATGGTAGAGGACGAAGCAGGAAAAGTATGGATGGATCAAGTGAATGACATTTTAAAAGAACCACATTTAAGGGGCAACAGAAACAAAACAAGACGTATTGATGTGGACGGGGTGAAGAAAGCATGTCGCGATAGGAAAGGTTGGCGTTCTGTATTCTCTGCCTACTCCAAAAGAGAAATGATGGTATATGTGTATATATCATCATCATTGCCATCTCTGACAAGATTCAAGAGAGCAGGCTGCGATGGTATGGACACGTCAGCAGAAGACCGACAGAATATATAGAAAACAGGGCGCAGACACTTAATGTTCCTGGTAAGAGGTCCCGAGGAAGTCCTGAAGAAGAGAGAGAGACAGAGATAGAGAGAGAGAGATTGTCAACCAGGGTCGATCCACTGCTGGATGAAGGTCTCCCCAAGTTGACTCCAAATAGTTCGGTTTTTTGCTCGATGGTGTCATCTGATGCTGCCATGCTTCCTGATTTTATCTATCCAGCGTACCTTAGATATTCTTCTGGGCCTCTTTTTGCCTCTTGGGTACCATTGGATTATTTCGGATGTCCATCGGGAGTCTGACATTCTGGCTACGTGTCCTGCCCATTGCCACTTCATATTCTTGCACACCTTTATAACGTCTTCTAGTACCTTTGTTATATTGCGAATCCAGGTGTTTCGTTTACGGTCTCTTTTAGTATATCCCAATATGTAAGAGAATATATGATATGTCTATATCCCAATATGTAAGAGAATATATGATATGTCTAAATCATCCATTCGGATAGATAAGTTAAACTACAATAGGAATGAATACTGTGCCTAGTAGGAAAGCAAGTTTTATCCTAGATCTGGGGCAACCATTTCTAGCGGCAATCACTCCGCTTCCAGATGTCTCCGTTTAAAGAAGTATTAAAGAGTTTCTTATTTACGAAGTAAAATGAAACAAAAAGAGCAAATAAAATCCAGCGAGACGGACATTTTTCTTCTTTCCGCCTTGGAAGTTTTAACCGGACGCAATCAGCCGAGAGGAGAAGAAAGTCGGTATTGAAATAGAGCCGAGCCTTTGGGAGGACGAGTACACGGTGCAACTTTCTTCCCAGATCCAGACGCATCTCTCTTTACGAGGCATTAAAGATGCGGGTAGACTAACGACTGATTTTTACAAAAAAATACTATATATCGTCGGGTTCTGGCATAAATTGGTATTTGTTTCTGAGATATTTCAATATAAACGTTAAAACTCATTCCAATATAGGTACTATACGTAACTGAACGCTTACATATTTTCTACTTCGGATATTTATACGAATCTGTATATACGAGTATGTTATCAATTCCAAATTTGGAAATTTAATGATTGCAAAATAATCTCATTTTTCGAAAATATCCACTGCCAGAAATCTGACGATATGACAAGATTTAAGTATAAAGGTGGCATAAATATGCAAAAACCGTACCTGAAAACCTTTCCGACAAACGCAGAATCTTAATTTTTAATAATGTTTTAATTATTTGAGTGATACAAAAATATTTCAACTGTATATCCGATAATCTGGTTAGCTAATTTATAGCATTGTTTCTCAACCTTTTTAGCCTTGAAACACCATATTGAGAAAAAAATAAGACTGACCCTCCCTCCCCCCATTAAAATAAATGTGTTCGTTTATCTCAATAAATGTGTTATGTTCCTTTCGTACTCATAAGTTGTTTTTAATTGTACTTGTAGTTTCCGCCCCCCGGTTTAGAGCACGAATAATCATTTCACAATTTCTGTAGCGTCATTTTATTAATTCGTTCGTATGGCACCCTTTACCATATCCCAATTGGAGATTCGGACATATTGCAAACCGTAACTTTGTATTCGGGTCAATTTATTGAGCTTTCGGGTTTCGAACTACTGGATTTGGTACGAAAATCGCAAAATTACTCGGAAGATAACAATCATTAAAAAGAAAGTGTCATTTTACGACTTACAATCGGAATAGTTTTGATCGTACTCGTAATTTCAAGTCAATTTTAATTCGATCAATAAACAAACAAAATTAATCTCACCAAGCAACCTAAAAATCTATCTTAAAAAATAGTCGATAAATATGTTTTCCCTGTCATGCCACAGGATTGCTTGCTTAAGAGATCAACCTACAGGAAGCCCTCGGATTGGCCGTAGTCAAGTCGAATCTAATCTTCACGGTTTCACTAAGATAATCTTCATCGATCGATACCGATAGGATATCTCATCATGATCAAATATGTATATGATTGTCACCCATTTTGTGGATGGAAGATGCATGTGTGTGTATTGATTTAGTGTGTGTAAGTTGTTGCACTTCAGCAAGCACACAACAGATTAAACGAAAAGTTCCGACGGCAAAAATATTAAACTTTCAAGGCGATCGGTAGGTTTAATCTGCTGGAGCCTTTCATCAGGCAGAGTTTTATATAGCACTATTCTTCAATTGTTTATTTATAACGATATAATACTAAAATTTATAATCTACAAAAAAACATAAATTCAAATGAAAAACTGTTTAAGAGTAATACCAGCCCGTAATTGAATTGGTCAGGAGTCAAACTTGAAGCGCCCGCTTGTTTCGAGTGAATGCTGAGAATTAGACCACGGCCGCCCAAGATCAACATCACAATCACGCTGTCCAAATTGCAGAAGGAACAGACCTCCACTTCGTTCTATCCAGGCACACATCTTTCGAATCTACCACATATATACACCTCGTGATGCATACTCTGCTATATAAAAGTTTTTTACTCTCGCCTATTTCAGAATTTGATTATTTTGGTCGTAATACATTTTTCCGGGTGTTTTTCAAAAATTTCTTACCTTCTACACCACTAGTATACTATAGATTTGTGTAATTTTGTCGACATTCAATAATATTGTTCAAACTTTTACTTGGGCGGATTCAAATGCAGTCTAGTAGCGAAAATTGACAAAAATTAAATCCGGAATACGGACATGTTAAGTGGAATCGTATTTTAGATATCTTTATTTGACCGGTCTAGCAGCAGCCTTATAGTATAAGGCTTTGTAAGCTAAGAGACACGAGATGAGAGGTACGACAGTAATATTCAGCCCCATAGATGATTTATGGGAACCAGTATACGCCACCAGCCATAAATAAACATGGCGTGGTACAAACTCCTTACTAGACTGGTGTACTGTACTTCTGGACACAAAATACACCAATAGCGAGCGGAAACTGATAAGGAAATAAGACAAATCAAAAACATATTTAATAATAAATAGATGATTCCTATAGCGCTGTTTCGTGTTATATATTAACTCAAAAGCGCTGTCAATTCTTCTTTTCAACTTAATAAAAAGCAACTCATAGTATGGATAAATGTTTGTTCAAGTCGGATGTAAATAGAAATCAGAAAGATATCTTGAGATGGTTTGAAAATTCATATTTATTTATTTTATTTTTGGTTCCAAAGGGTTTTAACAATTATTAACATAAAAATAAGTATTAAAATTTGTTATATAAAAAATAAGCGGTTTCAGTAATAAATAAGCTATACAACAAGAAAAGAAACAGCACAAATCATATACGGTAGAAATATTGAGTTCTGAAAGACATACAAAACAAATGTATGTATCTGGAATGAACGGCGTGAGAGAAAAGGTTATACAGAAGAAATACTGTAAGTTGACGAAATGAAAGGGAAAGGCAAGACTGAGGAAAAGGTAAGAAGTATGAGAAACAGAAGATCATGTATGACGAGATGTACAAGTGCGGATGAAGCAAAGGTTGTGTGTGAAAATCTTCTTTTGACAAATAACCAGATGCCAACTAATATAAAAACACGCATGACAAACATGTCTCCCGCCGTTTACTGTGTTGAGAAAATTGACAGTTTCTATTGAAATAAGGATGACAAATAAATTGTTATTTGATTTACACGTCGTATTATTTCAAATTTTGATAGCGAGAGTTCACTTTGTTCGTGGTACTATTATACTCGTATATATATAGAACGTATTGGACTCAACATCGCTCATCTGCCGGGAACACCCTAATATTTTCAATAAAAATTTATGACATGGATTTTTATTGCAAGTTTCGTACTTTTCGCCCATTACTGACAGAGTTCTTATGAGTGGCGGCGGAACCTCTCTGCAGGAAAAACAACCTCCTCACGACAACTTAAAAAATCCTCGCTTATTGCACCAAATGATTTATTCCTGTTTCACCGTTCAGTAAGTAGATGAGAACGACACCTTCAACCTTTCCCTTCCTATGCTAAAACAAACCCACGCGTTCCGGTGCTGTGTATTCAATACACATATAAAAATGAGCGATTTAAAATCGGAAAAATAAGAAAATTCATAGCCAATCGCTTAAATTAATTCAATTTGAAGTCAAAAGTAATAATAATTAAAATTTAATTGCTGAAAACATGAAAAAAACCATCGGCCGACGTTCACAAAACGGGTGAAGAGACCACCTCAAATGGATGCCCGAGAGCTACTGAAGCGAGAGAAGCGAGCGAACTGAGATTCTATTTCTTGCGTTCCCATATACCGAAGTAGAGTGAGAGTGAGACGTGAATATCGTCGCTTCCTCACCCATAGCGGTTTTTTAGAATTAATATACATACGTCACACACTGCCACATGTTTGATTGTATTGGTGAATTTATACCCGATTTTCACAAAATATATCTGATGTGGCCTGTCCTAATTATTATTAATTTTATTTTTTTATTCAATGCGTAAATGTATTACGGAGAAATACCTAAAACCTGAACCTAGTATTTATTATATTTATAGAGATATTTTTTAGAAGCAATGTGTACTAGTTACACATCACAAGGAAGGAAGGGTTAAAAATAAAAATCAACCACAACACACGAAATAAAAGTATCTCCAAAACTCAAATGAAACGTCAACCCGTCCCAGCGATAGGCACCCGGAGCCTTCTGAGAGCCACCTAATTTGGTTCAATAGCCAGAAGAAAAACTACGTATGTTAGTATGATAAATTCGAGTGTTTTTTGGATTCATAATTTAATAAAAAAAATATTGAACTCATCTTCACGTAAAGAGGAAGACGGAGGCTTTTAAAACCGGTAGTGAACTCAAATAACAGTGGTGAATAAAAATATTGAACTCATCTTCACGTAAAGAGGAAGACGGAGGCTTTTAAAACCGGTAGTGAACTCAAATAACAGTGGTGAATAAAAAAATAAAAATAGGCAGTTGGTTGTTTTGACGGTATATTTAACATTGTTTTACGGCATGTGTTTTTGATGCGAGCTTAAATGTAATTTTATCTTACTTATATAGATATGTATCTTAAGTAAAATATAAAAAAATAGGCCTAGAAAAAAATAAACGAACAGATCCGATTTAATACGGCAGACTTGCGAACATCCGATACGGTGCGGCGCGGGACGATACCATCGCCATTCACCGGCTAGCAAGGGTTGTTGGCCCAGTGACCGTTCAAATTATCAATTTGTCCGAGATTTACTCGTATTTTTTTTTTGGCGGAGAATTCAGTCGGGTGAGTGTTGTGTGCCATTTGTATAGGTAATTACATAAGTACATAAACTTTACGATGAAAGAATACGCTAGAAGTTTTTATCCAGGGAGTAGATTAAATCTAGAGATTGGTATAATTACTATATCATGGATAAATTGAGATATTACAGGAGGGGTAGCTAACCTTTTTGGGCCGTGTGCCAAAGCTCGCGGGCTGCACGTGTACTTTTTTGAGGACATGAGGACCGACAAATTCGTACATAAATTTTTTTATTGAATATTAATACAATTCACATTGTATGAGTGTTATATCACATAAATGTTTTTTCATCAATCTCTTTTTACCTCCAAGCTTTGAAGATATGGGTTGCGTGTGCAGCTTTAGGAAACGCTTGAAAACAACCTTTTTTAGGAATTCCTTCAAAATGTACGATTATCATATATATGAACACTATACTCCACCTAAAACCGAACGCGTTACTATCACATATCGGAAGACCGTTTCTTTGTAGTTCATCTTCCCTTGGTAAGTTTTTTGCAGTTTTCTTACCAAATATGTTTTTCTAAACATACGAGTAAGCAGATACGGGTAAGATCCTTACCTAATGCCCTCAACCATCACCGTCCTATCCTTATACTCAACTTTTTTTGTAATATTTATATTGTCAATAATAGTTGGTCAGTATCCCAAGTTAGAGCGCCCCTGAATAGTCTGCTCTTTAAGAAGCGCTATATAAATTGTCTAATTTATTATAATGATTATAAATTAGAGTCAAAACTTATGGAACAATAAATTAATGAAGAACAGTGCGAGTAGTTTTAACAAGGTGATTGTAGATGTTGTTTAAGGAGGAATGGCCTTAACAGTTAAACAAAACGTTATAAAGCGTTTTTTGTTCCTTTAGACAGCACCAACAGACTGACAACACGAATTCTCGCTAAATTATTTTTTCCATCGAAGTGTTGAAAAAAATTGTATTATATATTTTTAATAAAAAAAAACACTTATTTTAGTTCGGGCAATTCACCCTGATGCATGATGTTTACAATACAAGGAGTAATTGCAGTTTCTGAATTGTTTTTATATCGATAGTGAGAAAGCAAATATGAATCCAAATCATATATCTGATTAGAGATAATTGAGACTGTATAGACAGACTTATGTGGAATAGATTATTTAAATTTAAATTCAACCATTAAAATTACTTTCTTTCTAATGACGCTACAGCCCATAGACGTATTTCTTAAAATCATACTTTTTAAATAAGATTAGTCTTAATGAAACCAACTTGAAATTATTATTGATCACTAAATACTAAATACAAACCATCACGTCAGTTCTCGGAGGACAGAGCGTCAATCACGACATATTATACTTTAATCGTCTCTTAAATATCCATACATCTTTTCATACAGAAAACATAACAAAAAATATAATATGAGTGGCTGTCGTTGTAGAACAAGGTCAACAAAAGTATGTTTAGAAAGCGGGTGAAATTTTAAAACGACAGGTAGAAAGAAGGAACTATAAGTGTACGTAAAGAAGAGAAAGGGATTATGTCTTTCTGCTTATCCCAACAAGAAAATTGAGTATTGTATCGTATTACACTTGCGTTATTTTCATACAATCTGGCAGGCTTATACCTAACATACTCGTATGTTAAAATATCTTCCAAGCAATCAGAAAGATGAATCTAGAGAGAAATTCTTTTTTTCTAAGTTTCATCAGAAATCGAACCCGCATCCTAGACTGTAAAATTAGGCCACAGAGTTCGAGGAGCCATCGTATCTATGTAAACTAAAATATGTTCTGAGGGTAAAATCTTTTTTTGGATACATATGTCAAAAATATAATGAATATAAGCTATTCCCCTCTCAACCGTTTGAGTATTTGAGTAATAAATACGTTTGAGTATTTGAGTTTCTGAGTAATAAATATAAACTATTCCCCTCAAACCGAACATTGTTCTGCTATGAATACATGTTTACAAAAATTCATATTTATTTAAAACTTCGATTTCCATCCCTTATTTTTTGAGTGGATGCAAACGATCTCACTAGCGAAAAGTTAAGGGATGGCCGGGAAGGGGGTGAAAGCCGCGAAATATCCTGAGAGTGACCGATGCGGCCTGAATACCGATTGAAGGGGTGGCGTGGGAGACATGGTAGGAGTGTTGGGTGGGTGGTGACAAATAGTGTTGAATATCTAATGCCAGGGGGTAGTTGGGGATGAATTCTAAGGGATTCGGTCAGAGGGAAGTATAGTTTTGATAAAAGCATATTACCACCAATTTTGTGCCCGTAGGAACAAGTTTCTGTATTAAAATATCTGATATCATCTATCTATTTTTCCTCCAGCATCAGTTGAAGCAGACCAAGTTTGGATCCACTAAGAATGTTGTCAAAGTATTCTAATGGTCTCCTTTTGATAGCTTCGAGAGCCTGTCCATCAGTATCCATTATATTGAACACCTCTTCGTTAGTCTTTCTTCTTGACAAATAAATACATTATAAACAGTACAACCTGGTAGGTACGAGAATATTGCCATGTGACAATATCTTACAATCAACCAAAAAGATGTTTGTGTAAACCAAATTATCCTTTTTAAATAAATTGGGTACCAACGAGAACCGAAACTAGCGCGCCTCCATTTCGGAAGGCAAGTGTTATACCAACTAGGCCACGGAGGTCGTCTTGTTTCAATCAATAAAAAAAATACTTTTGTAACTTGACTAAGCTTATAGTCAAGGATGTAGATTTTTGCATGTTAAAAAAATTAAATTATTCAATATTTATCCCAATTACAATTGTCTTCGAGTTGTGCAAAAATATTCTACGACCTCCTTTTCTTAATCGATCTCCCTCGACCTTTTCTGAATCGATAAGATTTCATTCCTCTTATTTACTTTTGTCTCGTCGGGTGGAAGAGATTGGTACCTGGCAGCTCTTCCCATTGTACGACAGTGAAGTGTCAATAAATTAAAGAATTATTAAAATATTTGAGTTATTTAAGTGATTTTTATTTTCAAATAACATACTCATATCCGTTTTTTATTTTATTAATACGAGCATTCCATAATAAGTTGAAACTCACATAAATGACTTTTGTTAAAAATAAAAACTGGTTCACAAGAACACGATATACCACTAAGACCCAAAATTTTCCGGCCTTAACAAGTTAGAGCGTGTATTGATAAATTAGATACTCAAAGGAAGTTGATGGGGTGACGCCGTTCGGGATCACCACGGCCAAAAATAGCCAAAGTGACACAAGCCCAAAAAAAGGTTATGGCAATGGGATTGTCAAAGAATTCTACTATTTGACATCAAAGTGAGAAACACGGTTACTGGCGAGTATTATGTGTTATTAATGTACAGATTAAAGGATGCCATAAAAACAAAATGCTAAGCAAAGCTGTCACGAGGCGTGAGATTTTTTTTACCGAAAATGCGCCAGTGCGCACGTATGTTGCTGCAAAAGCAGTCATTCAACAGTGGTTTTCAATAATTTAATCATCCACTCTATAATTATCCCTAGTGATTTTATATTAGCAACTGGTATCCGATTTGCAAGGGAAAAAAATGAAGAAACGGAGAAGTGATTTCCGCAGTGTTATACCATTTTGACAACAAAATATCAGAATATTTTTTCAGTTGTATTGAAAAATTTATTGATATTTTTAAAAAATGAAGTGAACTACAAGGTGACTGACTATATTGATTTTTTTTGTTTAATTTTATCACTTTTTTTTATACCCTTCGACCGGAAAGTTTTTGACCTTATATAAACCTAATTCATAAATGTCTTAAATTTAAAAATCAAGATATCCCAGTATAGTTGTTCTGCGATCTGGTCGATTTACACGGGCTTGTATGGATATTTTTTTTCAAGAAAGAATTTCACAATGAAACCCCCAAGGTTTGGTATGTCAGAATTGATCAATGATTTTTCGATATTTCAAGGGAATTATATAAAAAAAAAATGTTTTCGCAAACATATTATATTTCAATTTTAAAACACTGCATTGTATAAAAATAATAACAAAGCCCCTGGAAATACATATCATTAATACAAACATTTCCCCATTAAATAAAATTAAAGTGTTCGCGTGCAAACTTGCCAAGTCGCTAGCAAAATAAAGACAATATCCTAAGTAACACTAAAAATGCAAATATACGATCATAAAAAAGAATACCAAAACCACCATATTTTTGAGTAAGCGATTAACCAATAAAATTGAAGCAATCAATTAATACTGGCATTTGATTTGTTCTCACCTCACCTGTTTATCCAATCAAAACTATGTTCGCTTTACAAAAAAATATAGCTACTCATATTACACAATGATTCTCAAATGCATTTTAACTAGCACGATCAGTGCTGAGGACATGCCTCGCGTGTCTATACAAACATACGCCATTTTATTTGTCTGAGATTCTTTTAGCACGGCGTGTGTTGACATAAAATTGTATTTGCTGTGAATTTGTAAAACATACATAACGTATCAAACAACAATTCCCGGAACTAACCAACAGATGGCGCCTCTAATAACAAATCCATACCATTCTCAGTTAGTACCAACCTTTAGAAGTTACGTGTCAAACTTTCATGACATTCTGACATTGAGTTACAGTGGTTTTAGTGACGCTACTTTTGCTATTTTCAAAACAATGGAAAAAAACGAATTTCGTGTGTTGATAAAACATTGCTTTTTAATGGAAAAAAATACCGTTCAAACTCAGCGATGGCTTGAAAAGTGTTATACGGGCTCTGCTCCGTCGAAAACAACCATTTGTCGGTGGTATGCTGATTTCAAACGCGGTTATACAGACACAAATGATGCTAAACGCTCTGGTCGTCCAAATGAGGCTGTTACACCAGAAAACTGAGTAGAGTGCATAACGTAGATACATCTTATAAGTATATTGCATAATGAAGATGCTGGTTTGTGTGAGAAAAGGAGATTTATTTTTTCATGCTATATCATAATATGAACATATTATATCCTCTGTGAGATACAGGCAAAATCCTAGTTTACTGGGGACACAACAAATGAAGGGCAACAAACCCAGATCCATTAAAATTGTGTATCCCAATTAAATTACCTATTGTTTTTTCGCTAATTATGTATATTTCTTGTCATGTGTAAAAAAAAAAAGATATTCATAATATTTATGTATATATTTGTTTCCGGATAAAACAACTGTATTTCAATAAAGTAAATTAGAAAAGGCAAGAGGGGCACAATTTTTAACACGAAACGTGGACGTAGAAAATACTTAAATATGTTAAGCCGAATAAATGCTGTAGAAATGCGTGCATTGAAAACATACATGAGAAGACAATTTAGGAAAGAATATAAAATGGAGTTATTAGTAATGAACGTACTCGTAAAGTAAAGGCTGATATGTTAAGTAAGATGAATAAAAACACTCGGAGATAGTTTGGCCATGTTACATACGTGTACATATTCTTTATTACGCCGTTTCCCTGTCGGGGTATGCAGAGAGTAGAAAGCGCCAAGACACACATATTTCGCCTGTTCTACATCCTCCTTTGGCCTGTTCCATATCTTATACAATTTCTACGTTTTCTCTTACTTCTTACTTCCCTACTTTCAAAATATAATTCACTTAAATAAATATAGTATAGGTTTATTGGTAGCAACATAGTATGTACCTGAAATTGCACATATATTTCAAGATAATGGCGAGGATTTTATTTAGAGAGAAGCTATTTAAAGGTCCGCGCTCACCTCACAACATAGCCCCAGTCGAGATACACCCCCACCAAAAGAAGTCGAGCCCGGTCGCAGCGATATCAGATGTTTTTCAGCCCACACCTTTTATCCAACCTTAATTTTCTTGGTCTTCCTCTACCACGTCTTCCAGTCACAATTACGCCATATATTTGTTTTGTTAGTCTTTCTTCATTCATTCATTTTACATGCCAAAACCATCTTAGAGTGCTCTTCTTCATCATACTTAACACAAGTTCACATTCATCCCTAATTACTTCAATCCGTATTCTGTAATACATGGGTCACCCCATGTACTCGTATTATTTTCGATACACGCATTTCTTAGCATTTATTCGACTCTTTCAGTCTTGTTCCATGTCCACGTTTCTCTCCAGTGAATAAAAGTTAGTACTTAAATACTGTTGTGGACTAACATCTACGCGGATTTTGATATTATCAGGTTTGAGTATATTTATATGTTTTAATGTCGCATTGACTTTGTTTCCTGTTGTAATTAAAAAAGCTCACTAGTAGATTCTGATAAACAAATATTGACAAAATATTCGGAATTATAAGTTAGAAACAGAATTTACCCCAAAGACAATATACTTTTCTGGCTTTTGTGGCGATGTATCACGTTTTGCGTTATGCATAGGCCGTGATCCCAGCGGGTGGATTGTTGGTCGCTCACAAAATGCTTCCACCGTTTTCGAAAAATCGCACTTAAACATAAATATATCCGCACTGTGGGGTTTAAAATATAAAAAGAACATACGAGTACATATCCGAACCCGCAACTCCCGGGTTGTCTAGACGCCTGTGTTGCAGCCCAGGAGTTGCGGGCTCGGGACACGCATGTTCGATTATCGTTAAAACTTAGCCTTTTAAAAGGAAAAAGATTGATGTCGGGTTTTCATTTAAGGCTTCTTTAACATATTTCTGGTTGCTTGGAAGAAATTGTAACATGATAATAATCCCGGGCGCCAGGTTACAGAATGACACAACAATACAAGACAAAGTTTGCAATAACATATTTACTTAATTTATAAATAACTCTGATATTTATTATACAATATTATCTACGGAAGGGACTTGGTTTATTAGCTTCTTATCTTTTGTGATTTGTCGGTCGACCGTTTGTTTTGACTCATCTGTGACAATGAACTATCGTAATTACACTATCGTAATTGCATGATACTATCGAAAGAATACATATTTCTTGAATAATCATACTATAACAGTATTCAATACACAGAATGTATTTTTTACAAACACGCGTTTCATAATTGTGATGAATTACAGGAAGTTACAATGGCAGACCTGTTTCCCTCAATTATCGGTTAAACATGGACTAAAAAAGAAAAACAAACCAAATTATATTTGACTATTTCGATTTATTTATTTTGACACTTAATTGCAAAAAACAATCTTATTACCAGGCGGAAATATCTTCCAACCAACCAGACAAAAGTGAAGTTATACAGTCTGTCCAATGGGAAAGGTGATTGACGGTAAATGAAATACAAGACATGGTTTATTTTTACACTCCTTGTGAGTCAATAAAATACTGGAAGCGGTTTCTGAAGAACTCCTGAAACTCATTCTTCGAAATCGCGATCGAAGCCTTCTGGATGTCTGAAATTGTGTCGAAACGCTTTCCTTTCATCGTCAATTTCAGTTTCAGGAATAGGCCGAAGTTGTATGGAGCCAAATCAGGCGAATACGGGGGGTGATCGATATTTTTGGCCAAGAAATCGCATACAATCTTGCTTATGTGCGCCGGTGCATTGTTGTGCAACAAAGACAATGCCCCTTGTTCCCGGTATTCGGGTCGAACTCGAAGAATCCTGGCCCATAAACTCAGAACACCCAAGTACACATCGGTGTTCACCACTTGACCTGGCGTGAATTCCTTATGGATAATTTCGAAAATTTCTTTGGAATCAAAGAAAACGGTGAGCAGTCTTGAGCTGCGAGAGAAATACTCCTTCAACGAGGAAATCGCGCGAGGATTACTTGTATATGATATATACAAAAGGTGACTTATTTACTTATTAGATACTTCGTGTAGAGTACACAATTGTTATTGCCATACAGCAATTCCTTCTAACCAATCAGAAAACAGTTACGCAGATCCATTAAAATTTCTGAATGAAAGTTTACAATATTATATCCAAAAAGAAAGAATGACAAATATAATCAATGCATTAAAAAATAAATGAAAAAAAAACAGTAAAACAAACTATTTGCAAATGTTACCAGATTGGAAAAGGACTAGGTAATAGGAGTTAAGGAAAAACATATTTATTCACTGAAGAAAGATATAATATTTTTAAAGTCACCGTTTGAATCAAGCCAACGAGGGTGAGGGTGAGGGTGAGGGTGAGGGTCTTACGACAGCCGGTCCAAGAGCCTGACGACATGGACATTCAAGAACAGCGTCAAGAAAGAACTAACGATTAACTGAAAATGGCAAAAGGCAATCTATGCTTGAGAGTAATTGATGTCGGATTCATGACCGGAGTGACGCTGAATATTTTAGGCGATATTAAGCAGCGGCGGGACAGTTAAGGATGTTATATAAAAATGAGAATATATGAACCTATAGGTGATTTCTTATATTTGAGCTATTTAACTTTCCTAATACAGTGTGATTTGATTTATAACGTTAAAATTATATCACTAAGGTCCAAATATTTCGAACCTGAACAAGTTAAACCGTATATGGACAGATATCACGCCCACAGCATGGTCAAACTTAGTCCTTATCTATAAGAGATAGTGTTCCTATTGGGATAGGCTATTCTGGCACACATATTTCGCGTCTGCCCCGTCCACGTATAAAAATGGAAGATACGATCCAAAATATCGGAATCCACCTTAATTGAGAACTTTAACAAATATAAATGTCGAATAAAGATACCAAAAAATGCGTAAAAAACGAATCAGCCAATGCTGATAAAAATCGAAGAAAGCTATAATAAAACATTTTAATTTATTAGTATAAATACTCGTATTATATTATTTTATGAAGCGAAATCAGGTTACGGTTATAGAAAGAAGTGTTGTAAAAAAGTGTGTGCTATGTATGGATTATCTCAGAAAACTGGAGCAGGTTGACGAGTTCTGTTATCTGGGCAGTATTAATGCGTTGACATGTGATGGGCGTGTTGAAAAGGGCATTGAAAGAAGGGTAGCGAGAGGGAACAGGGTAAACGGAGCACTTTATATGATAAACAAAAATCGCGCAATATCAACAGTAGCAAAAATGACGATACATAACAGTGTGTTGGTGACCAGCTTGATGTATGGAAGTGAAACTTGGACTAGGCAGAAAAAGGATAAAAGTAAGATTAATGCGTGCACTAAGGAACATTTGTGGAGTATCAATGTATGAAAGAAGACAGAATGAAGACATCAGAAATGAATGCATTGATAAAATGGATATTTTAAATTAGAAGATGAAAGTAACTTTAAGATGGTTTGGATATGTGGTGAGAATGAAATTTGAAAGAATGACTAAGCGAGTATACAAGTCAGAAATACAACGTGTGCGTAGAACAGGTAGACCGACGAAAACGTGGCCGGCAAAATGGGCCAGATTTTTAAAGAAGGTAGTGACAATTATGAATAATAGAAGATTGTGCATGAAGATTTGAGTAGAAAGTTGTATCTTGGATAGAAAAGGTTGGAGATCAGTTTTCTCTGCCTATCCATCAATAAACATGGCGTGATGATATATATGTATAAAAATGATATATATGTATAATTTTTCGATACATTGGTACTAACTATTTATCGTGATAATGAAATGAAGTAAAAAAATATAGTAGTTATTTATTATGCTGCTAGTTTGCCTTTACGCCGTGACTTTCAGTGCCGAGCACGCTGTTTGAAGCGAATTCACATTTGTCCAGGATACTTAATTTACAAGACGCAATAATGAGAAAAAATATTTTTAAAAGCAGTATTCTTAACCGCGTTAAGCCGAAACAGCGTAAATCAAGGGGTATGTGCATATTACTCGTAAAGACTATTTTTGTAAATATTTTATAATTCATTCTTTCTACGTGACCAAACGGTCTTAATCTCACTTTCCAATGTTAATAAAAGTTTAAGAGTTCAATTCAAATCGTAGTTATTGTGTAAATGCATATATTTGCATTGATATTTTACGTCTACACGAAAAAATATATGCGGTTAATGACGTCACCTTCGCTGGCCTTCACTCGGAGGCTGTCGCTGCTATCTGGGTCATTGGAGTCGAATCTTCTCGTCAGCAGTGCCCAGCCATCGCCAGTCTACACAATGACTAATGCAGACCATTTCTGGTCACCTGTCTGCCCGTGGCATGTGTGCTCTGACAAATTTAAATATTCATTTGATTTTACCTTGATTGGTTCGGGTATTTATTACGTTATGGGAATATCCTACTGAACGAATGACGACCTCCGTGATCTGGTTGGTAAGACGACTGTCTTCCGACCCGGGGATGCGCATTCAATTCACGTCGAAGCCCAGATTTTTTTCTAGTTGGTTATTAGAGATTACCACACGGCAATAAGTACACCAGGTTTATTTATTTAAGAATTTATCAAATCTCGTTCAACCAACCATACAAAAGTAAATAGTTAAATGATTATGCATCTTGATGAAATTTATGAACACATACATAATAAAAGTAAAAGTGAGATATCATTAATCAAAGGAAATGAAATGGATAGTGGAGATGAAAGAAAAATCAGGAATGAAACATGCTCCATTACTGACTAGAAATTAAGAGGGGGTTTTTCAGTCGCTTCTTAAAAAATCTTTGTACAGGTTGCACTGTATACAACGAAAGTGTTATAAGATAATACTCGTACAATGAATTATACGAAATCGTTAATATTTCCATTAACTAATTCATTCGTACGGTGATCTTCAACACAGCCGAACAGGGATTGGACAAATCAAAGAGCGTAACTAGGAAACAACATTGTCTTCAACCTTACTAATCGACGACGACCTCGTGGTATAGTTGGTAAGATACTGGATTTTCACCCGGATGTTTCGAGTTCGATTCCTGATGGTACTGAAAAAAATATATAAAATTAAGGGTCCCAATCTGGTAAAATAGATATTTTGCTAACATCAGTTGCGTGTGATGTGTAAGAGTTTTGTACCATTTTCACTTATCTGCAGTGGTATTGGGACCACCTGCGATGACATACTGCGAATTCCGTGCCTTCTCCAGTGGTTCTAAAGACAGGCGCGATATTTCCAAAATATTGCAGTACAGATTAATAATTTGAAATAGGGCCTTTATCTTAAATTAATAATCAGAAAACATACACCAAGTACTAAAGGCAATCGATTTTTTACACAAATTAAATGTAAGGAATAAATGTAATTTATTCGCTGTTTAACATTGGTCCTTGCGGCGATTTATTTTTTGCACAAATTAAATTTAAGGAATAACTGTATTAATTCGCTGTTCAGCATGGCCATTGCGGCGATTTCTTTAAAATCTGCTTTTACTGTCGTTTGGTGCTATGTAATTCCTTCCGTTTTACGTACATCAACCTAGCAAGCCCAAGGTCATTTTATATGCATTAAAGTTGCTTTCAAAAACCACTCATGTCAATACGTTCAACCGATGTCTGTTGTTTTGTCTCTGGCTATTACAAACTCCACTTCAATCATTTTACAGTCTTAATCATGTCTATGGATGTTCATTAATATTATCATAGAAATATGGATGGTGTGTGAAGCTTCTAGAAGCACTTTGGGACAACTCTTTTTGAGACGACTTATTAAAGCGGTTTGCACCCCATCTACCTAATATTCAATTGGTGTAAAAATTGATGTCACGAGATCCACAACAAAGTCTTGAATAGGAGCATTGGAGCGCGACTTATGAGTAAACTTGTATGAGGAATTATTTTATATATATACGAGTAAGATAAACATTCGTGAGGTACCTATGTTTTTAATTTTTTAACTTTGCCTTTTGCAGCCAAATGTTTTGATGCTGGTTTAGCTGATACGTCAAAGAATGCTACTAAACTTCAAAAAGTATATCTCGGATTAGCTTTTACCATTATCCTCATTTCTTATTCATTACGCTTATTATCGTTTTTTTTTTCGGGGTTAATTTTTCAGATGAATATTTATATAATGGAACTTTCGAAACCATCAGTGCACTTTTCTAATATTAACAATACCTTCCCCGAATGCTCTGTTTATATTTTTACCTGCAATGGTTGCAATGTCCCCAAAATTTGAATTCATACAAATAAATAATCCGCCCTTCACTTGACAAAACTATTGTTTAGGCTGGGGGTAAAACCTGATGGATGTCAATTTTAAACAACCAAACACTTAAAAATTTAAAAATAGTAAATACAAATTAAGACACAATACACAGCCTTTCTCTTCAAAGAACAAAAATGTAATAAAATAGGACATTTCACGTGTTATAACCTAATATTATAATTTCATATCCCCTGAATCAGAAGTTGACATGGCGTTGCTGGTGTGCCTTTTCTGTTGATTAAGAATTTGTCTATTGGTTCACATGAATTATAACTTGAATCTTCAACACCGGCAATGTACGATTAGGTGCTATATACTCGTATGTGGTATGTTCTATCTACTTGATGGTGTTGAAATATGGGCCATGAAGATAAAAATGTTAAATAAGCTGAAAAAAATCGGAATGTGGATTAATTGGAGAATGGTCAGAATTAATATTTACGTTCTTTAGTAATTTTAAATGAAGCACATATGTGAATTAATTAATTTCTTTTAGTTCTGTACCCATTTTTGTATTACATACAAAACATTTTTAGGTTACCAACATTCTTGATTTTATTTTATTGTATTATTTCCGATTTATATTATATAACATACTGTGTGAAAATATATTTCTGTTAAAGTATGAACATATTTTAAAGTAATAAAACAACATTTTTTTTAGATAAATAACTTATGCCCGAGAATTTCTGATTATCCGTCATTCTCGGTTACCCCACACTGGCAATCACGTTTAGGTCAGATAATCGGGACTCTACTGTGTGTAGTTCGCAGTAGAAGCTCCCGTGGCCGGATTGAAATTGAAATCTATGAGAAAAATGGCCCAAGTCTACACTTTAAAAGCAGCTAACATAATATTTATTGCGAGTAAAATGGACGCATATGAATAAAAAACGTTGAAATGATACTCGTGTAGAGCGCTGCTGCAAGGACTGGCTGGCACATGCATCCATTATTACCAACTGACCCATTTTCAGGGCAGTCAGGCGTTTATGTGCTGCTCCTGCATAGCAAGGGGTCCAGGACGTTCCTTTAGACACTGGGGCAAGGTTGCCATATCTCATACATCGGGAGAATGCTCCCGGATTTTGGAGAAAGCTTGTAATAGAAAAAAATATCGAAAATTCCAAATGGAACGACATTGAGGGAAAGGAAACGCAATAAGAGAAATACTGGTGATCCAAGGTAAAGTAGAAGGATCCCGTTCACGGGGCTGATCACCAACGCGATTGATAGACCTGGTAAGCAATGCAACCAACAAACAGCTCACTCCAAGATTGTAGTAGAATTTTTCCTGAAAAAAATGGAAGCGTATCATTCTTTCTGTAGTGCGGTCAATTTGCTCGCAAGATCAAGTACAATGATCAGGAATCCTCTGTAAAGTGCATTACGAACTAGAAAAAATGAAATGAAGTTTCTTTCATTCTATAATTCGGCGAATATATGCAAAAAAAATATTTCCCTCAAAAAATAAATTTGTTTATTTCAAATATCAAAGACTTCAAAACCGTAGGTTCGATGACAGGTGGAATCCATTTTATTTTGAAAAATAATTCCAGCCTGGTTTTCTCTGAAGACACATTTAACAGCATTCTGGTTGTTTGGAATATATTGTCACATAGCAATAAGACAGCCCAGTTGTACTGTATACAACAAAAGTGAATACAATACAATAAGCATATACATTTTGGATGGCGGAGAAAAATTTATTTTACACAATTCTGATTCGGAAGGTTAGGTTTAGAAACATACTTCAATAGTTTAAAACAAGACAGCGAAGCAACCTTCACGTTCTGTCGACATTATTTTGCGTGCTTAATAATACCATTTATCTTTTATATCCTCGCGAAAAATTCCACTTTCTTTCTGAACACGGACGTTCTTTTCGTTCGGGCGATGGGAGACTCCTTTGCATACCAATACACAACACCTCATTTTACACATCTTATTTGCGGTATACTCGGCGCCACTGTGTTATCAGATGTGTACCGTCCATAATGTTTAAGTGTGATTTATATTTTTATGACTATATACATTTTTTTTTTTTTATTATTTTGTTTTGTGAAACATACATGCCTTAGGAGAGAGAAGCATACACCTAGTTAAGCATGGGGTGCTTTTTATATTTTATGACGAAAAGAACCAATCAATAAAACAACCATTAGCCAGAAATGTACGTATGTGGAAAAAAGTCCTTCAATAGTTAATCCAAAATGTTGACCAATAGGAGCGAAGATTTCGGTGACGGTTACGGTGTTTGTTATTGTTTATCATTTGTTTCCCGTAAATCAATCACAACGTGTTTAGTTGCGCTTATTGTATGAACATTTCAGTTTTGAGTGTTGTGAGTATACACAGTGAGTATTGTGTGTTAGCGAGTTTTCTGCAGTTAATAGTTTATTGGACAAGTGAATTTACAATGTCACCACCGACACAAAGTGAGATTTGGACTTATTTTAAACCAGATGCACATGACCAGGATAAGGCTCATTGTAAAATATGCAATAAAACCTACTCTCGCAAGGGCCGTACCACCTCGTCTTTGAAAAATCATCTAAAATCGATGCATCCAGAAGAGTTTAGTTTCTTTGAAAGCTCGAATAAAACAAAACAATTGCAGAAGATAAAAGCTGACACAGGTAAGATTTATTATAAAAAATGTTGATTAACCTTACCTGGTGCTGTTCTTGTGGCATTGTTTACATTTAATCTGTATGACTAGCTCTAACCGTAGGCTAAAATTAACTAATGATTCAAAAAACAAAATAGCCAAATTAGCTTCTTATAATAGTGTTTTCCAATTGCAGTGCAATTTCATGTTCTACCGCGCGCTTTTTTTAAATCTGTTTTTCATCAGTTTTCACAAGTTATAATTTATGTGAGTATTTTTTTGTTGATAAAATCGTCACTCCTCTACAAGAAGCAAAGAAACATCTCTCGTTAGAGGAAGTAGTTCTAAAGGAAAAGAAGTGGGACACTAACCATTCCAATTGGAAAATAATTGACAAACTCATTGGAGAAATGATTGCACTTCAAAATTTACCGTTTAACTTTGTGGAGGGGCTTGGTTTTCGCAGACTGATACAAGAATCAGCACCAAGATATAATTTTAGAGGACGCAATTTTTTTACTGTTCTTGTGTGCAAGGAACTATATGGCAAAGTTGCTGAAAAAGTTAAAGAATTGATCGAAAAAATTGATTACATGTCGTTTACTTCTGACATTTGGTCGGATCTAAGCTCAAATGCCTCATTGCTTAGCCTGACTTGTCATGGAATAGCAGAAAACTTTGATAGATCATCAATTGTATTGAAATGCGAGACATTCGACGACCGTCACACTGGTGACATAATTGCTGAAAAATTTGACACGATGCTTTGTGAATGGAATATTAAAAAAGAACAAGTGCATTCATTGCCTAACTCGAGACGAAGGCTCCAATATGAAAAGAGCTATGCGATTAGCAGAACCTGAAAAGGCGGCGATATTACTTTTTATTAAATATAATGCACCAATTTTTTACTTTAATTACTAAATATTTACTTATTTAATAAAAATATTGAAGATTACTATCTTTTTATCTTATTTCTGCACCCATACGCAGTTTTTTAAAAAAAATCTTAAGATCCGCATCCGCGGATGTGAGCCTTCAAAAATCCGCATCCGCATCAGCGGATGTTAAAAAATCTGCATCCGCAACATCCCTAGTAGATATGTAATAGTTTAGTGTATCTTTTCGGTCATTGTTTATCCAAATTGCATGAGCGGGTTTTTTGGCGTAATTTTTATCATAAGATGAAATAAAATAAATATTTTTCGGTGCTTGATATTATTTTACTCGAGCAAACGAAAAAATGCGATATTAAAAAAAAAAACAGATTACTAGTGTATGGCGATGATACAGTAAGTAATTGTAATTTAAAAACATCCGTATTGGAGATACGACATTCGAATACGGTGTGGAATATACTAAGAATATACCCTAGAAGGTCAATTACATTAAATCAAGGCCTTGGTCGATAATAACTAGCGTGTTAGGACACGAAAAATTGCTGAGATACTGAAAATATCGAAAACCACCATCCACGGGCATATGGTGCTATTTTACGTTTGAATTTTACCTAAACAACAACCAAATTGTACAAGAAAAAAAAACATTTGATAGCTTATTCAAAATAATGTCAAGTTAGAAGCCAAACTCAGCTACAGAGAATTATTAAGTATCTGGCAATAAATAATATGATGCGTGGCAACCCTATGGCACAAAGGTAGGTACGGCATATTGTTAGGTATCTACCCCTATTAAAATGGATCGGCACAGTGGAGCGGGCAACACGTGCCCCGTTCACGTGACCCGCCCAGCCAATGGGCGCGCGCTGTCAGCGCACACGGCAGCGAAGAATCCCAATCGAGCGGGAAAAAGAGAAAATGTCGGTCTAATTCAATTAAATCGTATGCATTTTAATCGATTACGATTGCTTTAGTTTTATTCCCGATTTAAACGGATAAATTAAAATGGAGTTGTTCAAATATGTCTTGAAACAACAAAATAATGTATTTGGAAAAAAAGAGAACAGGAATTGAGAATTCTTAAATACATACAATCACGCCGTTTCAATGGTGGGGTTGATAGAGAGGACAGAGCGCCGGACTCTTCAATTGAGAAACACATCATTGGTATCTTTCACATCTATAGTATGTTATAGCATATCCTATGGATGCTTGTATAATATTACGCTTTTTTGTAAACAGGACAACCAAGCAGGTGAACTGCCATGTGCAAATCCCTTCCAATCAATTAGAAAGATATAGTAGAGGTCTAAAATTAAAACCACATTGGAAGCACTTTTTAAAAATCTGGGTTTCAACGGGACTTAAACCTTCAACCCCCATGTCGAACAACAGGCACTGTACCAACTAGTCTACGGATGTCAATCATTCTATTTCTTTGACTTTTTATTTTTTCTTCTTACAAAATAAATTTTATTTACCACATTTTCCTTAGTCTTCCATCTATCACGATATTTGTACTGTAAAACTTTTTGCATACCTTCGACCTGATTGCTCAAATAATTTCATAGTTCTCAAATTATTCCATTTTGATGGGCACTAGAAGTTAGGGAATATTATCATCCCGATTTATTGTAAAACAAAATAAATTGTCAATCAAGTTGACATGTGTGTATTTAACTATGAAATATGAAAACAACTTTAAAATGGGTACAATTGAACAGACGTCATTTTTGACGTTATCTATGCGAAACAACGATGAGTGTAAATCGAGTTCATAGTGTTGTCAAGAGTTACATTTTTCAATGAATTGAACTGGAGTCATAATATAACAATAAAAATTGAATTTGTACAAAAAATGGGACAACTTCAGATTTTTTAATGTAGAAACGAGTAACGTAAAATCTGTAATATAAATTCGAAATTAGTCTAAAAGTAATGCATGAAATGCATGAAATATTTATATTTTCGAGCAATGAATTATTTTCCAATATTATTTTTATTTTACCGCCAGTTTAGTAATTTCATCTCGACGTTAAATATTAATTTTCGTTGCAAACTTACATTAAAAAAAGAACGATACAAAATTAAATATTATAAATCGTTCACTAGTTCTTGATAATGAATCTTGGCCTGTAAAAAATGACGCCAGTTATGGTGTTTGTACTCACACGCAGAGTGTACGTCACGAGTGCGCATATTTCCAATTTGATATTTTTATGAATGTTTTTAGAGGTAAAAATATACTTAATATTACAAATAAAAACACGTGTATTTTATTTTTTGTGAAGTACATTAGAAATCTATTAGAAAGGTATATTTAAAAATAAATAAAAAATGTATAGGTTTATATGTAAACATAAATACAACTGGGATCTTAAAAAACACATAGGTACACCTTATTCCTTTTGATATACTCGTATATGTATACATATAGGCAGAGAAACAAAAAAGACTCGACACATACACACAACTCTCGTTTTATCCACATTCATACATTTCGTCATGCACAACTTTCTATTATTCGTGCATTTCACATTACCTTCTTTCATAATCTGGTCTACTTGATACAGCCACGTTTTCGTCCCTTGGTTCCATAAAATAATATGCCACTGTTTGATAGGAAGCCACCTTTATAAACTCCATAAAAAAGAAAGCCCCACATGCACGTGTGAAGAATCCATGAATCATGTTATATTAGTGTGTCCTCTATGCGCCGCATATAATATTTAATTAATTATATTATAAATGTCTCCAGTTCATTCAACATGTCGCACCAACTTGTACTTATTTCTACATTAATAAAAAGTCACATAACTGAATTTATTGTCCATAACTCCTCAAATATTCAGTACTACAGTTGTATACAAGTACTTATACTGCCTCCTCATTTCCTTTAAATTGTTACTGGCACAAATCATCCTCTTTATGGGATGGAATGCTTAATTAACTTATACTAATACGAGTATAAACATTTGCAGTCCACAATTTCTCATTGCACCAGTTTCTTCAACACCAATAATCCCACTCTCCTAATCCGGATCTAAAAATGGTATCAATATAATATATTGAAAGAACTCTCACAAAGTAGCCTCGAGCTTATTTATCTATGGATTGTTATGCAGATTTTTCTCGATGAATTTCGATACAGTGAAATGATCTTTATAAAATCACGCGCGCTGCCATACGGTGATAAGAAAATGATTTATTCCCCTTTATTATCGATCATTTCACCTACAGTGGAAAAACAATATAATTTATTAAGAGTGATACGAAATTATTTCAACACAATATATTATACTTCGTGATGGGGATGTTTCAACGTTTCAGTGTGTTGGGTAAAGGTGTAGTTACACAATATCTCACTATGAGAAGAACAAATTAATATTCGTGCGTGATGTATCAGATATACTCGTATAATGATTAAAATTCGACAGGATTATTTAATTTTACGATGCATGGACGACCTCCGTGGCCTAATTGGTAAGACGCCTGTCTTACATCTTGAGGGTAGAGGGCTCCATAAACATACATGCATATCATCACGCCGTTTCCCTGCTGGGGCAGGCAGAGAGGATCGATTGCTAGAATTTCCTATCTCGGCACATGTATTTCACCGTTTACACATACATACACCTTTTCATACAGTTCCTACGATTTCCCTAACTTCTTACTTTTCTTTTTTTCAAAATGCCATTCACCTCATCCAACCACACTTTCCTTGGTCTTCCTCTTCCACGCCTTCCACTTACACTTGAAATACATTTTTTTTGTTAGTATTTCTTCATTGGTTCGTTTCACGTGCCCAAATCATCTCAAAGCACTCTTCTTCACCCTATTCAACAGATCAGCCTATGTTCAAATTCATCCTTAATCACTTCAATCCGCATTCTGACATATGAGTACACTGTGACCCCACGGATTCTTCTTAGTACACGTTTTTCTACAGCATTAATTCAGCTTTTTCAGTATTTTTTACATTCATGTTTCACTCCCACATATCAAAGTTGGTTCTAGAATACTGTTGTAGACTATCATCCTAACAGATGTTGATACTGTCCGGTTCGAGAGTATATATGCTTTTGTGCCCCATTGCCTTTGATATATATCAGGGATGGCAAAATCCGGCCCGCGAGCTAATAATAACCAATCTCATTTTTAATATTTTTTATGTGTCTGTTTTGTTAAATTGTTTTAGTTAAATTGTATATGTATAATATGGTTTTATTTCGTACATATGTAGTTAGTTTAAATTTATTATAATACTCAAATTAAAGAAAATGATTTTGTCATGAACACAATTTTTATTTCAAGAAAATATTAGTTATCACAAAATGTAAACGTTCAAAAATGTACGTTCAAAAAAGTACGTAAAATCGCAATACAGGTCTGCATTAACCGATGACCAATTGCAATAAATTTTGATGATAGGGAAGTACTAACATAGAACCCCAGTTTGATGAAATGTTATCTCATAAAAAGCAATTACATTAATCCCATTAGTAGAGCTTATTATTATTATGTTACATTTGTTATTCAATAATACGAACATTTTGCCTGCTTCTATAATACCTTAATTAATAAATGTATATTTCATTCGTTTTTTTGTAAGTGTGTCAGCAAAATGTGTATAAATATTATGACAGCCTAATAAAAAAGGTAAACGTTTTTTTTTACTAATAAGTAGAAATACCCATATAAATATCCTCGAGTTTGCTTCCTGGACCGCCGTGCCTAAAATTTTTACGATCTGGCCCTTAGCGAAAACAAGTTTGCCGACCCCTGATATATATATCATAACTCTTCCATCATCTGACAAAAAACTACCTCAATAGTAAAATTCTTCAACTGCTCTAATCTTTCATTACTCACCCATTTATTGCATTTACTTTTCCTTTCACAATTTTCTATCATGTCTGGATTTCGCAACATTCATTCGCAGATATTTTTCTTTATATCTCTAATATAAAACAATTACCTTATAACAATTTTTTTTAAATGCAGGACAACACTAAAAAATACCGATCGAACACAGAAGAGTTATTTCAAAACATGCTTTATGTCAGGGATATTTGCGTTTGGATAAGAAGAATGCGACTAATTTTGTATGAAAACTAAGAACATTCCACTAGGTTTTAGTACTACTCTATGTGAACAAAGATACGGCAAGACTCACGTATATTTGTTTGCAGACATGCCAAATATTCATTTTAGTGGTCAAGCAACCCCTCGCCTGTCAGCCCAATAAATCTCAGCGCCTGAAACAACAGAAATAACAATAAATAAGTCCACGATTTAAACAGAATTACAATACAAAAGAAAAATATATAAAGAAATAAAACAATATTTATAATTTTATTTTAAATTTGATACCGGTTAAACAAAATTATAAATAAATATATATAGGATTATTGATGGCAACGTAGTATGTATTGTAATTAGACTTTCGTCGTATATAGTACAATCTAGAGGCTTAATGTAATGTGGCAATCTCTTCCAACCAACCAGAAATATGTTCAGGAGGTCTCGAATGAAAACCAGAATGGCTTCAATTAAAAAAAAAACTGGATTTCAACCCGCAACCTCTGGGTTGGGACACAAGCGTCTTGCCACATAGGTCGTCATGTACATATATGGTATATCCTGAAATTACATATATACGAGTATTTTAAGGCAACGAAAAAAGAAATACTTTTAAGAGAGAAGGTATCAAAAGGTTTGAGCTTATCTCATAACACACTCCACAAAGGAGGTTTCACGCAATCACATAAATAAAAACGCCAAGTACAAGAAAAATTTAATGAGAAAAGTGGGAATAAAATAACATCAAGGAACAATGGTGCATATGCTGTGAAGTTGCGCAGCTACCTACAAAGTTTATTAAGGATCCTAATCCTCGATTTATACACCGGGACAAGGACAATATCACTGTTGGGAAATTCATTCAATAAGTGAAAATTCACTCAGTGACGCTCTTAATAGCTCAGTTCAGATACGACCACCAAAAAACAATCTTTATTCAAGATGGCGTAAATAATTGTCAGGCATATTAAACAAATTGATAAATAAGAGCAACGCCACGGAACAACGATTCAAATAACATTTCGGCAACTTGATAAGAGATTAAAAATGTTAATTTTATAACCTTTTTTTTATTGTAATTGTACTGCTAAAAGTATGGTTCACAAAGGTGTTTAAGTACCAACATTGTTGTATGGGAGTGTAACGTGGACGTCGAAAATTAATTAAAGGAGCCTTGTAAATGCGAGCACTGATACAAATATGCGATGGTCAATGTATAAAAAATGTTGGTTTAATAAAAAATGCAGTAAGATATAAATGTAAGAGATTAAGTCGGGGTTGAATGAAGGACACAAGCTAAAGAGATTCTACTCACAAAACTATAGCTAGTACATGGTAAACTGTTTTCTTTTCCTTCCTTGAATCGTGGTGTTATGAGTTTGATAACTAATCTACAATTAAACCTAGTCGAATGCAGTGTATCACGTCTACAATAATGAGGCTATACTCGTATACAGGGTGTCCCGTAACTCGACGTCAAGCCGGTATCGAGGAAAAGGCTAGCTTATGACGGTTCAGAGCTAAAACAAATTCTTGTAAAAGCCTTATACTTTTCGAATTATAGACATTTTTTTTCAAAATTGTGAAAGTAGCTACCCTGCGCCAAATGTTTATATGATGTGACTACAAATTGCCATATTTTATGATTTTCATGGTTGTATCGCAATCCTAGATAGCGCTGCTATTAGTCGGAGTCCGAAACAAAACAAAAAAAACCTTCACATTCGAAAAAAAATTGTTTTTGTCCGATCATAAATTTTTTTTATTTTTATCAGCTAACTTTAACTCATACTGTAAAAATAATGTACTACGCTAACCAGACAATTTATACCAAAAGATGGCCTATTTAGTCAGGATTTCAAAATGGTACAATACATACCTAATACTTCTTTAAAAATAATTTCTGTACAATGATAACGCTTTTCAATAATCAAAGATCAAATTCAACACGTTTGAGCGAGACAAACGATACAGCGCATGAACGAGTTAGAGTAAGACTGCAAGTGTCGCCATTTGACATGAACTACAGGAGACAGATAGTGACCATTCGATGTGAGTTAATATGACGCTATATTGAAAAGCGTCATCATTAAATACAGTAATTTTTTTTATTATTTTTAAATGAGTAGGTATGTAACATATTGTTTTACAGCATGTAAACCAATTTTTTTTCGAACGTGAAGGTTTTTTTTTGTTTTATATCGGACTCCGACTAATGGCAGAGCTATCTAGGATTGCGATACAACCATGAAAATCATAAAATATGGCAATATGTAGTCACAGCATATAAATATTTGGCGCAGGGTAGCTACTTTCACAATTTTCAAAAAAATGCCTATAACTCGAAAAGTATAAGGCTTTTACAAGATTTTTTTAAACTCTGAACCGTCATAAGCTGGCCTTTTCCTCGATACCGGCTTGAAGTCGAGTTATGGGACATCCTGTATACGGCTCCAAATTATATCGGACTTTGAATACCATATGACAAAACTGGAACTTATCATTTTAGGATACTCAACCAGTTATTCGTATCGTTAACAGCGGAGCTGTGACAAACAGTAAATAGAAAAAAAAGTTTAATTAAAGAAGTCCGTGGAGTGATAGACTTACAAGATCTGTCCTCTCTGCCCACCAAAAAGATAAAATGCATAAAAATAAAATAAACGAAGAAATTGTGTACAATTTATATTATTGTTGATTAAAATAACAAGCCTTGTTAATTAAATTTTATTAAACATTATAAGAAATCAAATAAACGTCGCGATATTTACAATATAAATGATCGATCAATATTGGTTTCTTGGAGGGTTTTGACATTTCAGTTAATCGTGTCCCTTTCATCTGTTGCCATCTGTTATTCCATTTCGAAAACTTTCGATGCACTTGGAAATTTAATTGGGCACAGTCGGTAAAGATGGCGGTAATGTCCCACGGGGACATGACAAATATGTGAAAAAAAATATTTATATGTGCACATACGAGTATTTCGTATTTCCCTATTTCAGTCGATGGAATTTTTCATTGGCGTATGTCATTATAGTTGTGACCATGATGTTTTAAGCTTTAGAATAAGAAATTGTTATTATTTGACTTTATCTAGATTCTAGAATGTCTATCTTGAGTGAAAAATAAAAAAATATACATAACAGATTATTTATATTTATAAAGGTCTATTTTATAACCGCGAGAGTGATATATTTTAATTATACAAAATATAGATCATAAGTGCCACTCAATAAATCGGGATCGAATGAGGTCTGATGGAGAAATAAAGACAGAAATGTCAATTACTGAAAAGTTTTTGACTGACAATTTTTGGAGGAACTTCAAAGCAAAGAAAGATAAAATAAAGTTCTACAAATCAGGCAGTATGAAACAAAATACATATTATGTTATATGCTTGTGACAATAAATGCACTAATTCCTCTACTGACGCGGATAATTGTTTTCAGGAAAAGAACACGTAAAAGAAGTCATTGGCTTTTGTTTTTCCTAGTAAAACAGTGTAAATGGGGCCATTTACTCAATCTATAATATGATATATTTTAAATTTCTTGATATTCTAATATTATTTTGTTAAAAAACAATTTCGTATTTTTTTAAATAAGTCAATACATGAGGTTATTGATACCTAATAAAACAGACATGTACTGTTTATTTATATGATGAAAAAAAAAAACAATTTACATAATAAACCCTGTTAAAGTGAATTCGTGTAAATCGAGACCGATTAAATGGAAGGATCATTGTATATTAGAATAATATGAGTATTGGCACTAGAATAACAATATTGACCATTTAATAACAACTTTACATAATTTATAAACCATATTATACCATAGAGACAAATCATAATTTAAAAGAAAATTAAGGAAAAAAATGTACACTTCAAAAGTTTTTAAAACAATGATTTTTGAAATTTTAGCGAGACACAAGCAAAAATAAAAACTGCAATACTCGTAAATGTCCTAAGAATGCAAAAAAAATTCTTTAGGTCAAAAGACCACAGATATATCAGATGACAGGATTTACTAGAACCTAAATATTGCGCTCGTAATGAACCGGGATCATCCCACCCGAAGAGAGCCTTGACACGGGAGGTAGAAAATCACGGTGATTTAAATAAGTAGTGGAGTAAGAAAGTAATTTATTACTAAATATTTTAATATGACGACTACAAGTTCAAAACCGAAACCTTGGATAAACGAATCAAAATGTTTATTTAAAATTTTCACAGCCTTTTTGACAATGTTTCCGGTTTTGTCGAGTAAGCATCTTTAGAATGGATTTACCATTTATTTACAGATATACCAAGTGTTTACAGACCGATTGAACAAATATAAAAACTATTTATGTAAATTTTGTTTGCAATTCAACCCGGGAATTGCGGTTTCGAATCCTATTTTTTTAAAGGATTACAGTCTGTCTTTCACTTAAGGTATCTTCACCTTCTTTCTGGTTTGGTGAACGAGGTTGATACATGGTGATAATTCCACTAGGTTGTGCTGTTTACAATGTGTAAACGTAACGTTACATCCTGCGGACTTATCGTCATGTTATATGTGTAATATAATACAATAACACAACCAAACGTGCAATCACCCTTTTAATCCCACGGGGCCGATCATCGGCCTCAAAGTTCTTATACAAGTTTTTATGTTGAATAAAAAATTTTTTTTTTATGAAATATGAAAATTACTTATTATTTTACACTACAGGGAGGTCTCCACAAAAATTAGGTTTTAAAACTAAATATTAACTGAGATAAAAAATAAACTACTGTTTTTTTGCCAAAAAATGCTTGGGATTTTTCGCACATTTTATTCAAAATATGCTGGGATTAAAAGGGTTAAGTAAATGAAAAATAACACGTCCACTTAACACATTCACCGCCGTCATAGTTAACAGATGAACATATAAATAACGAAAAAAGTAAAATCAAGTCGCATATTAACTAACAATATACAAGCGTAAATAAAACTAAAAAAAAACGAGTTGCCAGCATTAGAAAGTGATCTGAGTGACACTGAAAAGTTGGCAGTGCCGGGTCGCAAACTCGTCTTGCCAAAGCGAGGTAAGTTCGATAAAATTTAACAAGTAAACTTGAACTAATTTTTTTACACTTAAACCTTTCGCCATTGGCTAAATAACCAATGATGTGGTTCAGAAACAATGGTACAATATAAAATATGCGTATTTGACACAGATAACTTACTTAAAAAACAAACAAAAAACATCGTCGTTAAGATGAATGATTTTTTTAAGATTATGATAAAAGGCACATACTCAAACAATGAAAAACTCAGTTGAACAGTTCAGTTCAATCCCACCACCATTTACACTATTATGGGCGTGGATCTACACTAGAAGATCGAAACCTTCTTTATTTTTTTTTATAAACGCGACAGCACAAAGTTACGAAAAAGAAACTGTCCAAAGTCTGGAGTTCAGCCCAGCAAGTTGCCGGTACTTTCACAGAGAATTTTGAATGTACTAAAACTATCCCTTGATGCCACTAGATCGGAGTAGCCAATAACCTCTAGAAACATTAGGATTCAAGTGAAATCGTACTGCAGTTAGGTTTGGGGAACAATCCACCAGCTACTATTTTTTCCTCCTGAAAACCTTTCTCGACCCAGAGAGTAAACCTTCTCCACAGTTTTCAGAGCCCTGAGGTGAAACGGAAATAACAATGGACTAAACTGATGTAACAAATAAAGACCTGGTGGTGGACCCAACTGTCGATTAAACCGGAGGAAGCCTGCTAAGGAAAACGTCGAGTGGTTTAAACCGAATTCGCAAATGTCACAATCACTGTGTCTATTTAACGCACAAAATGTGGCCTAAGGAGTTGTCGCTATGTGAATGTGGTCAGGTGTAGACATATAGTCAACGAATATGCTGTCCCATTAATGTGTTCACTGGATGGATCCAGGATGTGCACAGGATCGCACCGAAAGCTATGAGTCTTGAAACCACACGAGGAAGAAGAAAGAATTTATTTTCTGAAAATAGAACATTTTTAATCAATTCTTATACTCGTAAGTATATAAGAATATAAAGCACAGAACATTTGATTGCAATTAGATTATTTATTTATTAACACAATAAACGACACTTACGTGTCCTTTAGATAACAGATTAAAAGTTAAAAAGCAATAGATAACGTATATATTGTACATCGTCCACAAAATCTTAAAATTTATGATACATACTCGTATATCTTTCAAGATATGATGCTTAAACATACCAATGCACAACAAAAGTAATCGACAATACACGACTATAAACTAGAATACAGCATAAAATAGAATCTCTCTCAAGCGGATATTATAGGGCATAATACAAATACAAAATATCGTTAGATTAATAAATAATAAAATAACAGCCCTACAGCTAAGGCCTTAGATTGAGCAAATGCCGGAAAAGGACCAGCCTGAACTCGACAACATCTACAATACATTAAAAATATCCACCAAATTAGACTCGTAGTTACCCAATTGGAATACTCTCACTGTTGATAATTTAGAACGTGCAACTGTAATGAACAAATTGCTATGGGACATTTGATTTAGAAAAGGTTCTGTGTGTTTCTAGCAGGAGTGTGAAAACCAATTTGATCCAGTATATCGCGGCTATCAACGATATTGTGAATAACCTTATATAGAAATATCGTTCCAAAGTCGAACTAATGAACTATGCATTACTGCTGGTGGGAAACAAGCTAAATGATGTTCAGCCAGAACAACTAACAATAAGTTAGTATTGTGACGCTGATGGGTCGGGCGGTCCGCATCAGGCGAGTGGGAGACCCGATGAGCGCGGATGTCGCTCTCCGCCCTTGACATTCCCTTTGATCTGCCACTGACGCGGCAAATGTCAGTACAGTACACCGCGGACATTGGCTCGACGTTTTGTAACTGCGGATATACCCAAGATCGAAGAAGCTTCTAGCAATGTCTGGGTTTTGCCACCGCTGATAGGTCACATACCCGTGAAGTTTCTAGTCAAATCTGGGTTTGTGAACGCCAATGAATCAAAGACCGACAGAGCTTCTTCTAAGATCTGACGTTTAGTGATCGGCCATAAATTTTAGAACGATCAAACTTCTCTTAATGTCTGAATTTTTGCGTTTGTCAACGGAACAAATAGTAATAAAGATTCTTCTAGGAACTGGGTTTTGTGATAGGCGATAAATTGAAGATCGATGACGCTTCTCATTAAGTTGGGTTTTGTGATCAGAAGATAGAAGCTTCTTATAAAGTCTGGGTTTTGCGATTAGCGATTGAATCAAATGCCCATTGCCCGTGACGAGTATAATAGAAGGCAAAATACAAAGTTGCAACCAGAGATGACTATGTAATATAAGCCAATTTGTAATAGGTATATCCTATTGCATATAGGGCAAGGGGCTTCAGTACTAGCAGCTTGTGTGCATCTTCTTTCTTTATTGGGTATCTGATAATTAACAACAGTTCTATGTCATTTGGTTCTATCTGCTGGTATTTGCTACCAGTTGTGCTGAGCATTAATGTTTTTAAGCGTCTCATGCAGTAGTCCTTAAATCTTTTGCGCTGGCCATCGTCCTTCCTTCTGCACTCCGCCAGCTTGCCAAAGAGTATCAACGATATACAATAAATAAACGAAACTTCTAATGGTATTTTGTCATACATAAACTGGTGCGTTGAAATTTATATCAAGGAAACATGATTATGTATCTGAATATCGATACAGATTCGACTTGTCCAAAATAAGACAGAAGAGAAACCTTCACGTTATATCAATCCTATAACTTTCTTCAAAATTTCCAGTTCTCTGCAGTCACTAATAAACGCAATGACCTTCATCGTTACATCTATCCGAAAAGAGGAACTAAAAGACTGTTTATAATCTTCCGATTCTTTGAAAACTTCGCCCGAGCCAAAAGATGAAGCTAGAAAAGGCTTGCGGATACTGAATGCGTGGAAGGACGGCACAAAAGAACTCTTATGCGCTAGGCTAGACCGACCAAGATGAAATTTAACGATTTCTAGACTCTGACCGACTTATCACGAGACATATATAATGAAGTGTAGAAAACGCAGCCACACACCCACGAGTTTAAAAAAAAATGTATTTCACGGCTCGACAGTATATATATAATATAATATGAATACATTTAAGTATGGATGTTTAAATACATGCAGCGTACACGACACGAATAGCCTCGACACTGGGCGAGGTCCTCCTGTGTGGCTATTTCCAGGCACAATGCTATCTGCCATTGTCTTCGGAGGTCTTCACATAATAACGAGACATAATATATTATATTAACATACACGGTCACTCGTTTAATTTTGAAATTATTTTCTTAATCGTTAATGGTAAGACACCTAATTCTGTTGGAAGCCGGAATTTTTAAGGATTCCAGTCTGATTTTCACTTACGGCCTATTTAACCATTTCTGGTTGATTAAAAGAGAGTGCCGCGTGACAATAATATACAAAGTAATATAAACATAGCACAATACAATAAGAAAATACGCTATTCTTAGATAATAGGGAAAAACATAAGTTCAAATACAATAATTACTATTTCGTTAATTGATCCACTAACGCTCGCTAGATATGATGCTACATTTCATTCAATTTATATTTTTGACCGTTTCGATTTCATTGGTTGATTTCGTAAACATTGTAACATAGGGTATGATTATGAGATGGGCATTAACAATGGATGAAATGAATAAATATTAGCGCATGTTCTACAGAAAGTCATAATTTAGTAGAACTCCGTATAAGTCATTAAAAGCACTGTTTAACTTTAAAAGCAAAAACTTTATTTTTTAAATGACTATTCACACAAATTTGAGAGTACCCAATCAGTGAGCAATGATGAGTTAATTACGATCATTCAGACTACTTAATATGCAATAGCAGCATAATCTCAGCGAACTCTTGATATCAAATACCACGTTTATCAAATAAGAACATTAATGTAATATATTTCTTTTATCATAAAAATTAAAACATTCTTAATACGTAAACTGAGAAGACATGTTTAAAATTAAACTTTAATAAAAAAAAATGTTAAGAAAGACATAATTAAAAAAATTATATTATACAATATATAATTTTGATAAACATCAAGTCCAGTATGCACACATACACATTTTAACACACTGTGTCTCTTTTGCAGTAAACAGAGGACAGATCTCCACACTTTTCTGTCCACGCATCCTTTGCATCGCCCAAATCCAAACTCTCGTCGTAAATGATCTTTATGTTTCTCAGGCCCCATTCCTTCATCTCAACTTTTTTCAATGAAATCCTTCACATATACTCGTCTATAAATAATATTTGTTTTGAAACTTATTCTCTTACTGTAACCAAACCATTAAGATTGCTTAAGTAAAATTTGTTTTATTTCGGCCTCTAAATGTCACGCATGTTCACCTCCGGTTAGATGGAGTTGGGTACCGGTAAATAGTTGACTATTTTGTCACCGATGAGAAAGGAATGCGATTTGGTATCCGGAATATGCACGAAATTCCCACATGCTACACAGTAGTCGGCTACACATCACGCACATACCAACACTGCCTGTCCTCTGTCCAGGAGGTGTTGGATCTAGCTTGAATATCCATTGATCAATACATTATCGACAGGACTTATCTAAAAGGGATAAATATAAATAATCTGACCCATATATAACACATAGGTAGAAAAGTTACCGCCTTAAGGTAAAAAAGGTGATAGAATGAAACCAAAACATAATTTATCTTTCAATACGAGTATAGTCACTCTGTAGTTCAATATATTTTTGTAGAACGACGAATCAATTTTTCAATGCCACTGAAAAAATATTCTGATGTTTCTAGAGTGAGTGCTTTTGCTGGTCTGTCTTGACGAGGGTCATCGTTTAATCCAATCTTCCACTGTCGAATATGTCGAGGAGAAGATGATCCGTTCACTGTATCTACATGTCATACACTGCATCTAACGTATATGTTGTACATTGCATCTACGAGTATGTGTCGTTTAATTTCTGCCGGGCTGTCCCCTTCTTTTGAAAGAAATTCGATAATAGCGCGATTTTAATTGTTTTAACGTCTTAACATAACGAAATGCTTTCTAAATGTTGTAGTTAACCACAGATAACCTAAATAGTTGACATATTACTGAGGGTAGAGGTATACAATTTTAACTGTAACATCGCCTGATGCGTGGGCGTGGCCGTGGTATCTGTATCTGCCCATACAAGTTCTTTCTTGTTCAGGTCGGAAACATTTGGATCTTGCTACGTATTATGTCATGATCTAGTACACGCATACCATCACGTCAAGTTTAGTACATGTATACATACCATACAGCAATTTCCTAATTAGAGTAGGCAGAGAGGACTGAGCGCCAGACTTTCCTATCTCAAAACACATTCTTCGCCTCTTCTATATGCATGCACGTAAATGATCTAGTAATGCCGATAAAAAGCACCTTCAGAAAATTTAGTTTTGATATTTGTAGTCTTTACTATATATGTTTTTTTTATTAAACTTTCGTTGCGTTCATTCTAACCCTGTGGGCTTGTTGCCACTTGGCATGTTAATAGACCTATTTATACGTATATATCGACTATTTAAAACACATAATTTGTATGTCCAAATTTTTGTATGGTAAAATATATATAGTACAAATGATATAGCAAAATAATTTTAAAAACTTGTAAGCTCCCTGATTTTGATGTGTTATTTAAATAATTTTTTGTTTCTAATTTTCGTAAATCACTATATTTGAGATGGAATAAATAGCTTTGCTTTCAATAGTTGGAAAGAAAAAAAATATCTGATCTGAATTTAACATGTTTTGACATATTCCAAGGAACTATCGTTTTATTGTATGGAATGATTTTGAACAACAAATAATGGAATTAAATAAAAAGGTAAAAGTATGAGAAAAAGAAGAGAATGTATGATGAGATTAAGGATTTGGAAAAGGAGGAGATCTTTCCACTCTGCCTAACCCAAAAGGGGCATGGCGCAAGCTTGTACGTGTAATAATCATTTGGTCTATGGATATTTTATAAAAATGAATAATAAAAATTAACGAAAAAAATCGAAAAATGTTTATGCTTACAACCAAATAACTGAAATAAAATAACCCATGTTGATGTTTATTCAAACATTTGTTTACGCAAATAAAAACATTATTTTGTTTTATTGACACTTGTCAAACAGAGTTTATGAAAACATTTGTTTACGCAAATAAAAAAGAAATAAAATCATCGGCTTGTTTCATTATTATGCCACTTATATAATAAATAAAAATAATTACGTTTTCTAGAAAAACAAAAATGGAGAGAAATCGATTCAACATGGTAAAATTAAAAAAAAGGTTCCCGATTCAAAAATAGCGCTATAAAAAATCGGCCTAATGCAGTTGCAGTATATTAAACCTGCCGATCGTCTTGGAAGTTTGATCTCTTGCCAGCGGAACACTGGGTTTGATCTACAAAGAATATGTGCTTGCTGAAATGAAACAGCTTGCACACAATATATCAATACGCACACTATATCCTTAGGATGGTTGACAATCACAATCGATCAGGAGGGATAAGCCTATCGAAAATATGATACGATTTTTTAGATGTCTCCTCCTATTGAGGATTGACTAGAATCATGGCAGCATATATATTTTGACAGAATTCGTGATTAACTCAATTGAACTAGACCCAAACCATATAGGCAAATTCAGCGTCTATTAAGGGTTTTTTTGCTATTCTTGGATGCTCAGTTGTATTATAATATGAATGGTTGAATTAAAATAGGCACTAAGTACCAAAAAAAAAAACAAAAAAAACTAAGTATGCAATTTCGTTATATATAGTATGTCATATATACTATAGTATAATGAAACTGCATACTTAGTATTTTTAAATTTTTTTTTAGTACTTAGTGCCTATTTTAATTCAACCATTCATATATTGCAGTGCTCCGCAACCGGTGTGCCGTGGCACACTGGTGTGCCGTGAACCGGATACAGGTGTGCCGCGGTCAAATTCAACGTATTTGACATTTTACAAATTTTTATTATGTATTTAATACTCAATGACAAATTATTTTTCAAAATGTAGTATAGAATAATTATTATAACTAAATAATTTTTCAATGGGCCCCCAGCGCATGGTGCCAACTGTTGAAAATTGCGTAGTGTGCTTTTTACACATTATGGCCGCACCAAATTAGTCATAGACAAAGAAAAATGACCCTTATGCGACCAAAATTTACTAACAAAAATTTATTGTAAAATTTGTGTATCAATTTAATACCTATACATTTTAGCTTTTGGTGTGCCGCGGAATTCTAGGAAGAATTTTGGTGTGTCGTAGGTGAGAAAAGGTTGCGGAGCACTGATATATTGTATCTCTTATTATTTTTAATTGAACGCGTGTGAGACCTTTAATTTAATAATATAAAAAAGACAAATAATTAAATTTATAAGACAACAATAAGTTATATAAATTCTACGACACGACAAATCATACTAGCCAAGAAAAATCGTCTTCAGAAAGGAATTCATGTAGGTTCAAGGATAGTTTAAATGGGTCTATCAAGTGTCCATACTGATTCTCCACCCTGTGCAGCCTAACAAATGACGAGGTGTAGGAATAATTAGTTGTTTGATGATTACAAAAGAACAATTAACTGATGTCGTATGGACCTTGTAAGGGAGTTTGCAAACAGATTAATTGAACAAGGGTTGGACAAACATAATAAGAATTGAAAATGTTATCAAGTGATGTTTGTAATTTTATATTATTAAAAATTTGGAATCTTGTTTCCTGCTCTCTCATTTAGATGGCAGTGAATCTAAGGTTGAATGTATTAGAGAATATATTCGTTTCTATATTTAACAATTGTTATATTACTGCTTATTTACTATCCTGTTTTATTTATTATAGTTGTGTAGAAACTGAAAAAGAAACATGTGTCGTCCATGAGACTGGGCTCGTTCTCCTAATAGTGGGGGTGTATTTCAGCTAGGATGAGCTCATGACTTTTGACAGCTTATCTCTTAAACATATTTTCCTACCTATTGCCTTAAAATAGGTGTAATTTACAGGATACAAATTTGCATACTATATTGTTATCAATAAATATTATTATTTATTCAATCATTTATTAATTTAACATCTGATTGTAAAACAATCTGGTGGACTTATTGTCAGATAACCTATCTCTTCCAGTCTTATTTTAAGTAATTAAGGGAAATTCGCCCAAGCACTGGAATCTTAAAGATTCGTCTGTATATCCATATATCAAAAGCTTCGAATCAACTACTTAGCGAGTCTCGGGCGACTTTATTGTTGCGCACAAAACCAAGTTGTGTAACAAAAAGCAAAAGAAAATAATCACAAGTCAGTAGAGTTTCCCTCGATAAAAATCAAACTAATTGGCAATTAAGTTCTTTTATCTGGAACAAGCTGTCCGAGGCCCCGAGGAACGAAGAAGAAGAAAACGGACAAAAACGTCACTGTCAGCCGACGGGCGATACCAGATTTATTTATTTGTTGTCCCGACAGAATCAGAGCGGGTTTTTGGTATTCATTGACCAAACAATTTATTTTATCATGATGTGCGACTAGTTAAAACTATATGGAGAACTGTTGCAAGAAGGTATAAACATCGAGGGAAAGGGGCATCTCAACATTCATTGATTTTATGCATTTTTCATAAACACCCGATTTAAGAAGAAAAAATATACATTAAAACTATATTATATTGACAGTTTATCTAAAAGTTTTGTAATGAAATTCGATTCATAGTCCAACCTTAGCACTAAATCCTAACCATTTCTCAATGAAAAAAATACTATTTAAAGTTGGATTTCGTACTAATTTGTTGTACCTTACTTAAATAAGGGAGTAAGTACGTTGTTTCATTAAATACATTTAATCACGTATCTATCCGTGGTTACAGTCCTAAGACTGGTTTGCAGCAATTTGAACTCTTCTCCTCCATTCCCCCCTGTCCTGTGCGGCTCTTTTTAAGTCTGTGTATGTTGAGCAGCGCACGTCCACCAACAGGTCCTCCAGGTACTCTCGGCGTGGGCGTCCCCTAGAGTTTGTCCCCTCGGTCATGCCCTCCATTATGGCATGCAAGAGGCCCTCTTGTCGTATTATATGCCCGATCCATCTTGCACGCCTTTCGGACAGGATCCTGAGCAGGTGCCTTCCTCCTTCGATTCGTTGGAGAACCTCTTCATTTGTGATGCGGTCTCTCCAGGAAATTCCTAATAGTCTTCTATAGGACCACATCTCAAAAGCTTCTAGTCTTCGTCTATCTCTTTCGGATAGGCACCATGTCTCGCAGCCGTACATCAAGATACTCCATACATAGGTCTTGATGAGGAGTATTCTCAGTTTAAGGTCTATATTATTTGATTCTATTATTTTCGACCTTTTATTAAATGCAAGTCTAGCCTGATGTATACGGCTGTCGACCTCGCTCTTGGACCGACCGTCCCATGTTATTTTGCTCCCGAGGTAGACAAACTCCTTGGTGTTCTTTAGTGGTTTACCCGACATCACTATTCTCATCTGGTGCTGCGCTCGGCCTACAATCACGTATATACAGCGCTATTTACTGAGTAAACTAACCTCAATAGCGCTAAATAAATACGAAGTCCCTACTGTGCACGGGAATCTAATTCAATGAGTGGCATATTTTAAACAAAAAATTAACAAGTTGTACTGACTGTAAACGAATTTATTTATTGTGACCTTTATTAAGGGACTTCCTCGTTTTTAATATATGATATATTCGTAAGTTGGCTGGCGTACTGCCTCAGATGTGAAACTGGGAAAATCGTTGATATAGCAGATGTAGAGAAAAAAATATTCAATTATAATATAATTTTCTGAAAGAATGTATTTAAAATTCAAACAATATTATCTTCTGAGATTCAGAAGAACTATAAACCAAACTCTAATTACTATACATACATATACCACCACGTCATATCCCTTTCAGGTAAAGTAGAAGACAGATCTCGGACGTCACACGTCTACGTACACAGTCTTTGCCAATTCAACATTCATACATCATTTATCAGACTTCTTACCTTCCCCTCAGTCAAAATGTCTCTATGTCCTTTTAATCTTTCTCGGATTATATCTTTCTCTCTTTCCATCTGCAACCAACTATCTCAATGTGGCATCTCAGGATTCCTTTCTTAATTCTACTTATAACAAACACTTAAGTTTTATCAGATTTTTCTTCAACTACATACGTGTATTCTTCGCAAATCACGTATTTCTAATGCATTCTGTTGTTTTCACTATTTTATGCTCACGATTAGCTTCCACACACCAAGATAGACACTAACATAACTGAGCACAAACATTTTTGAATACTGAGATTTGAATTATTGACCAAACATTATTGTTTCAATAAAAACATAGTGATATAACTCTTATAGATCTTCCCGATACGTGATGTAACGTTAACCTTAAATCAATATCCACTTTCTAGTGCTTTTTGCAATTATTCCAAACGTCCGTCCCTGACTAAATATAATAAATAGCATTCTCCTTAAACTTGTTAATTCGATCCCCGAGGCGGAATGTCATTTCATCGCATTGCGATCCCGGCGTTGCACATCGAAAATATAGTCGTGCAAAACGTAAAATACAATACATCAGTTCTAGGAAAAAATGACTTCGAAATCAGGAATATTGAGTTTATCAAGTTATTCATGTCTCACGATGAACTTAATCAATGTATCGATGCTCACTAGCTGGGAACACCAAAATTATACAATTATAAAAAAAGGTACAAACAAAAAAAATAAACGCATTTCACTACATACATATTTTAATCATGGTTGTTTAAACTTCCGTAAAATTCCAAAGATACTCTCCTGTCGCTTCAACTGGGATGATATGGTTTCCGCTTCGCTGGACAACACAAGTGCTCTAAACTCTATAATACGGCCGATATTTCAGTGCAGAAAGGAAAGATACAATAAATTTACGTCAGCAAAACATTGATCCGCTAAGAAATAAATACTAAGAAAATAAATCTACACGAGTGGAAGCAATTAGCAGTGAAAACTAAACTTTTAGAGATATATTGAGTTTAATTTTGGGTTCATTTCAACCCTACAGTATTAAACAACAAAATTCCTCACATAATATCATATAGTTATATATATAGTTTGGGATTATGTTGTTTATAGTTAAGGCATTAACGTTGTGGAAGTTTAAAGACATTGTAATTTATTTTTATCAAACACTGTTTATTCCACTTTTTTGTAACGGTATAACCCTACCGGTTTCAAGACTTTCACCTCATCTTCAGGGGAGCACAAACAAGACTTGTTTGTGCTCCCCTGAAGATGCGGTGAAAGCCTTGAAACCGGTAGGGTTATACCGTTACAAAAAAGTGGAATAAACGTATTTGATAAAAATAAATTACAATAGTTTGGGATTACTACCGAAGACTATGACTCCACATTGTTAAGCATTTGTAGATAACGTTGCCATAAATATCATGCACTTTTTTTACTCGATATGTAAAAAATATATGCATAAAAAATTGATAATTTTTTAAACAAGTTCAGTAAAATATTAACCATTTTAATTGTTGTCATGGAAATGCGAATTGAATATACATATATACGGTTACAAGTATATAACAATAATACAAAAACACAATTTTGTTGATATGCATATGTGTATAATGACTTCACTAGACAAGGCCTGTGACAAAGTGGATGCATTCATCATAAATACTAATACACTCAACCACCACCCAAAGATCCAAACAAATAACCCGAGTCCGTTTCACAATATCCGATGAAGGAGTAAGGAGTAAGGTGTCCTTAAATCGGGGCCGAGATTCCAAGCATAAATAATCAACAGTGTAAAACACTCAGCTGAAACACTCCAAATTCACATTCTGCCAAGCTATCGCATACGTAATTCTAACAATATACCATATATATTTTATACATTACATTTTACGGATTTCTTCGGTTACATACTGTGGGTTTGGTAACTTCTTATTCATATCGACTAATACGAACGATGACTCTTCTCATATTGCAAGGCGGTGAGCGAATATATCCACTGTGTCACTTAATTGATACGATATGTCTAAAAGGCACGTCACCTGGTGTTGAAACATGGCATTGGTTCTACAAGTTGGTTCGCAGAATATAGGATGATTTCTTGTACGGTTGTAATTATCGGGAACATAAAATGAAGTGTCTCTAATATTGCGGGATAATTGACGACAAAGTGGGTATTAAACTTTCGTTGTATACAGTGCAACCTGGCGGATTTATTGCCATTGGCAAACTCTTTCAAGCAATAAAAAATATGTTAAAGAGACCTTAAATGAAAACCAAACAGGGTACCGACAAGAATCGAATCCGCAGCTCTCGTATTAGAAGATAGGCGTCTTAACAACTAGACCACGAGGTCGCTCTAATGAAAGAATTTTCTGACAATTTGAAAAAAATCCACATATTTTTTCCACAGAAAATTTCTCTTCTATATTAATACTAATTATAATTATGTGATAAAATATTTAGTACGACATTTTATAACCTTATTTCCTTGTCTTTAGGTTGAAGAGATTGCCATCTAGCAATATGCACTACACTGGATGATCTCAATGAATAAACAAATAAATACATCTGGGTAAAAGTGTTTGAGGTATTCAAGTGATTTTATTTATAAATCATGTTCATTCATTCATTCATATGACCTAAACATATCCGAACTAGTTTAGAATATATTTAAGAACATGACTAGGATATATTCTACCATTGTCTTCTGCCCCATTAATCCATCCTCCAGGATTAAGAACCACTAGAATAGGCACTAGCTGTTCGTCATCGTACTTGTTGGCATTACTATATAACGTGAATATTCAACAATACTCGTCCCTTTTTCAATATCTTTTTTGGGTAACATTTAGAATCGAACCGAAACCCCCCGAGTGGAAATTCAACGTCTTACCAACTAGATCACGGAAGTCATGATAATAGCGAGGGTCGTTTGTTTTATTTTAATACTAGCAAACCAACATAAGTTTCAACTCCGCAGAGCACATTACGTGGTACTGCGATGATAATCGAGTCGGTAATTTCCGAAGGGAACTCCACTCAGCCTTCCATCGGTTCATCTTCAGACCGATTTGGTTACTCCAATCTAGTGGCGTCAAATGATAGTTTTGTGGCATTTGAAATTTTCTGTGTAAGTACTAGCAACTTGCTAGGCTGTTTGAACGTTATGCCTTAAGCCACTTTACAAGAAAAAAAATACTGTGCTGAGAGTCATTTTCCTTCTCCTGTGATGTCGGACCTTAAGTCCGTCGTCACTACTATTATTTTCACACTCAGGTGTGTCGCCACCGGAGGAGTTCTTTTGTGCAGTTCCTTCTTCGTCACAAAGTGACGTCGCGCTCATAAACAATAAAGAATATTTCGATCTTCTAATGTATATCGCGCAGTATGGGGACTTATTTTGCACCCCATAACAGTGTGGGATGTGATGGTATCGAACTGAAGTAGTGTCAAAATGAATTAACATGCCCTACGAATCTGTGACGAAACGTTTACCTGTATTTTATAAACAACATTCATTCTTGTATACAACTAATTCATTCTCAATATACAACATTCCAAACATGATAAACATATCTCATACTTCGTTGATCTGACCATTCTAAAATGGGTAACATGCGGCATGTATATCATTTTGCCAAGTATCAACCAGTGTTCGTTAAATGAGATAAAATCAAGAAGTTCCGCCGGACGAAGAGTAATCGATTCTTGACCAATTGTAGCAGCAATGAATTGTTTCCAACAGTACTCGAACAATAATGGTGATGGATCCCCGACCCGTTCGGAATGGCCAAATTAACTTTCACTGGCTACGCGGATGCACCGGCGATCGCTCCACATTCGCAGATATACGTGCTGTATAATGGATTCAACGCAGAATCTACCTGTGCTAAGAATTTTGAGGAAACGCTAAATTGACGAGTTAATTTTTTTTATATATAGCGTCCCAAAAAAACCACCGTGCCATTTACTTGAACTAGCTGCAGGAATTTGTCATACCACTCATTCGTGATAAGTTTAGGGATGAGGACTTTTATTACTGACAAGATGGTGCACCTCCCCAGTACCATCGTGATGCGAGAACCTACATTGATGAAAATTTACCGAACAGATTGTATTGGACGTCGATGTCGTATTGAATACCCCTCGCGCTCACCAGACCACACGCCAATGTACTTTTTTTATGGGGACCCGTTAAAAAATAATGTTTATAGCACAAAACCGGCGACAGTTATGAAATGAGATCAGCCAATAAAAGACGATCCGCCAAAATAACAAAACAAATTATTCGTGATGTTAGCGATTCCACGTTATCAGCAGTGCGTGGACCAGCAAAACGGATATCAATTTGAGCTCTTGCGATAACAAAAAAAAATCGTCTGTCCTCTATTATTTGGAGTTTTAATCTCGGATATATAAGGTATATACTCGTACATTAATAAATACTGAATTTACGAGTATAATAATTGAAAGATTTTATATATTTTTGTGGAAGACGTATTATATGTTTACGAATGTCTAAGATAAAAAAAACAGAGATATCTAACATCTTAACGCTCTGCCAAGTAAACGCAGGTTTAGAGAAGAGTTTTAAAGATCATTTTAATATATTATAGCAGTCTTAAGACTCGTTACCCCGTCTGGCGTACATGACAAAAGACCGACCAACGTTCAATTGAGGATCAATATTGGGAAACGTGGACTAAGGAGAACGTGCGATACCCGGGCTGCTTACTTTGGAGAATGTGAAAACCTCAGATTCTCACTAACAAAAAAGCTTTGGTGTTCTCTCAGAAGACTAAGATGTGCAGTAGGCTATACTACTTCCGATCTCTACCGATGAGGACTGGTATACTTGTTTCTATGTTTGGTAAACAACACAACGGACCATATCGTGAACTGCTGTCCTGGCAAATTGCTGGGCTGTTTGGAATTCCAGGTCTTAAATCTCTTTAAAAATGAATTGACGAGGCTGGGAGTTATTTTCCTTCTCCTGTGACGTCGGACCTTAAATCTGCTGTCGCTGATCTTCGACCACACTTTGGTGTGGCTGCAGGAGGAATCCTTGTGGGCAGTAAGAACCTTCATCGTTACCAAGCGACGTCGCGTTCATCTACATAAATAAAAATGTAAATGTTCGTCAATTCAAAATATCTAATCTCCGAAAGTTCTTCACCGACTGCTTTGAAATTTTGACAAAAGGTTACATTTGAATACAAGCACGTTTATATATATATATTTTTTATATACAGTTGTATATAAAAAAGTATATAAAACAGACGAAATAATGGAAATCTAAATATCCTCAGTGAGATACAGGCAAAAGCCTAGTTTACTGGGGATATGACAAATGAAAGGCAACAAACCCAGATCCATTAAAATTATATGTCCAAATCAAATTACCTGTTGTTTTTTCTCAAATTGTGTATATTTCTTGTCATGTGTAATAATAAATAAATAAATAATAAATAAAATGGGAGCGCCCTCTGCATGTTATGTCACATAGCATTTTCGACGTTTCGGATTCTTTCATTTCGTTTTTTAACTGTTTTTCGTATTTTTTATTGCTTTGCCTTTTTGACAAAAGGTTGCATTCGAATACGCGCCTGTATACATAATTTTTTATATACAGTTGTATATAAAAAAATATATAAAACCGACGATATAATGGGAGCGCCCTCTGCAGCAACACACGCAAACTAAACATTTCTCATTGAGAGATTATGTCACATAGCATTTTCGACGTTTCGGATTCTTTCATTTCGTTTTTTAACTGTTTTTCTTATTTTTCAATGCAATTGTCGGTGTATTTGTGATGTGTCGATTGATTTTCATTTGAATTCAAATTATATCGTGAAACGCATTAGAATTGATCACGCAATACTAAACATTGCTCATTTACAGGTTATGTCGTGTAAGCGAACGAGCGAAACGGCGATCGCGTTCTGCAGCTTCAGAACTGCTTCGTTCTCAACAGAATGAACGCGACAAGCTGAGAGTTGTTGAAAGACGTCAAAAATATTGTATACCCACAAGCATTGTGAAATAAAACATATTAGAAACGTGTGCTTTCTCTTTTCTTTCTTTTCCATTTAACCAGACTGAGTCACAACAATGCGTGGTCGGGTACAGCTAGTATTAAATAAAGATTTTAATCTTTTAGTACGGATTGCACTGGCTGGGGACTTATTTTGTCACCCATACATAGCCTGGATGTTGGCAGGATCGGCCTGAAATGTACATTTTAATATGTGTGAAAAAATGCTCAATTTTGGTGCATAAGCAACATCATTAATATATGTTGTTTATAGTTAAGGCATTAACGTTGTGGAGGTTTAAAGACATTGTAATTTATTTTTAACAAACACTGTTTATTCCACTTTTTTATGACGGTATAACCCTACCGGTTTCAAGGCTTTCACCTCATCTTCAGGGGAGCGCAAACAAGACTTGTTTGCGCTCCCCTGAAGATGAGGTGAAAGCCTTGAAACCGGTAGGGTTATACCGTCATAAAAAAGTGGAATAAACAGTGTTTGTTAAAAATAAATTACAATATCATTAATATATTTTTAAGAATGTATAGTTTCAATACATACATACACATCAACGCTGTACCCAATGCAGGGTAGGCAGAAAGAACAGATCTCTATACTTTTTAATTCAAGTACACAATTTTGCTCCTCCATATTCATACAATTATAATCATCAATGATTAATACGACCACAATTTTCAATTATTTACACGTCTCACTTAACCTTCTTTAAAATCGGCTTCACTTAATCAAGACACTTTTCCTCAGTCTACCTCTTCCACGTACAGTTTCACTTCTGGCTTATATATTCAAGTCATTCATTCGTCACTCATTTTCTCCACATGCCCAAACCATATTAACGCTGTTTTCTTACTGAACACGTTAATTTTATCTATGCATTGATTTTGACCTTATTTCTATATATTATTGACACATTTTTTTAGTTCAATTTCAAATTAAATTTGAACCCCCTATATGAGGTATTTTAGCTTACAGTTATCATAAATATAGTGAGACTCTAATGTGAATTGAAAGAATTTATTTGGTGGTAATATAAAAACTGATTTCAAAAATACTAATTACTCATTTCGCTAAAAAAAAGAGAGAAACTAGTATCGATGTGCAAGAAGAAGGCATGTCTCAGAAAACAAGACATTAAAAAACAAGACGAGAGAAATCTTGAAGAATTGGAAAGACAAATAATTTTTGAAGCTGGACATGAGAGCGGAGATTGGCGTTGACTCCTGCAACCATGAACTATGTGAACTCGACAGAGCATCCGATTGGTTGGTAGACTCTGATTGCATCGAATGGAGGAATCTTGATTTTAATAAACCGTACAACAGAACAAAAAAACATTGGAAGGCCACTGATGATATGAAAGGAAAAATTCCAACGCCACATCCATACTCGAATTAGGAAACCGGGGACGAGCGGTGAGGACGTTATAATAAACGAAACTGGAATTATATTCCAATGAATCCAGATTTCAAAGGCAACTAGTTTTAAAATCTGAAAAAAAGAAACATGTCACTATCACGGCTCAAGTTCACTTTCGGAATACACAGATAAGACAATTATACATTTTGAGACACTGATTTCACGTGGCTATGTTTTTCAATTCAAATAAATTCTGCAGCATGTCGCAAGCTCCTCACTTTTCCCTCTGTCACACTTGATCAACTATCTTCTTCCACTATTTCTCCTATCTTCGTGTTTCCAACTTTTCACTATTTTCAAATGTTATATGTTTTATCTTTCATTATTTCAAAACAGAATATACGAGTATGGTATGTGTGTTGTACACAAATACTTGATAGATTATTTTATTTTTCAGCTCATAACATCTATCACTTAAAAACAGCATTCTTTATATGATATTTGTACATTCATTCATTATACATGTGATTTTTAAGATGAGACGTTGATTTTTTATACGGTTGAAATTATCGGGAACATAAAAAACAAGATACTTGCCACATCTCGGGACACTTGATAACGGAACGGACATAAACATTTTCGTTATATAAAGAACAACGTGGCTGATTTATTGTCATGGGCAGACTCTTCCAACCAACCAGAAAGGAGTTCAAGAGGCTTTAAATAAAAACAAGACTGGAAGACTTTGTAAAATTTTGGCTTTCAACGGGCACCGAATCCGCAACTCTCCGGATGGAAAATTGACATCTTATGTATGTAAAAAAATCATTCTTCAATATCAATTACAGTTGACTGGTAAAATATACATATATGTTAGTAACACCTTCAATCCATTGTCCACAAGTCGATAACATTTATATTTTTGTTTCTTTATTGTTTATAAATTAAATACATTGAATTTATTACCTCGGAGAAAAAGAACAATACTGAATGATTAATTTTTTTACATAAAATCACCAACTCTCAGTTAATTGGCCTAAATTTCTTAGCTTTTTTAATGTTCGAGTTCCTTCAGTACATATTCACTATAGAGCTATTTTCTATAATAAACAAAATACATACATACCTCTAATTAATTATTTATCAACAAAAATTCCTTAGATAATGTTTATTTTAGAAAATCAGCTGAGATTGCCGTTATACTTTACCACTTTCTTGAATTATAAAAGAAGGCTGATTGCAAAATTCATAAAATGTTGAATTTATACTGTAAATTTGAATTTGTACTTATAGTAATGCATGAATATCAAAAGTGATGCTCGGTGTGGTAGGGTGCAGACAGCTTGTGAGACGGTTTCATATCATATTTATATTGTTCAATTTTTGAAAGAATGTTGACTTGTGTACTTATGTTATTTGAAATATTGTATTAAGTCAATGTAACATGTTTTCATTTGGTTTTATTGTCATTGTAATAAATTGTTTAATTTTAGTTTTTATTTCGTGGATACATAAATAATTTGAATAATATTGTAATTTTACGGTTAAATCTTTCATGCACACAAGTGTCATTTTTTTCCAAAGACACTTGACTTCGCAAGCTCCAACACCAAACTTCTGTCTCGTCTCCTCTTTGATATCTTCCGAAAGTCGGCAGTTTGCCAAGCAGTGTTCAACTGAATACAACACGCTGAACTGCGATACGTAAACGATGTAGAATCCCGAGGTGACAACTCCGAATTCCAACGGAACGCGTGGGTTAGGTGCTGTCTGGATGTAATTACGGGAAGTAAGAGGATGCCGGAGTGGAACAACGGGTAATTAACATTTTGACGAGGAATTAATGATTATTTCTCTACAATTTACTTGACAAAATAATAAAAGATAGATAACTAAACGAATGGATGACAAATGGAGACGCGCCGAATAGAGGAGAAAAATAGGAAAGGCGGATCCCAAAACAAACTGGAACTGATCGTGAGAGGAATAAAACTCATTGTGGATGGTACACGTATGGAAACAGGAAATATTATCATTTTTTTAATCAACCAGACATCAGATTGTCGTACGTTTCTTAACTATAAAAAATAACGACAATAGGTTGATTTAAATCACGCAGGAACCCGATAGCATCGAATTGAGCAATGCTGTTAATATTCAAATGATTATTCATTATTTTCAAATGAGAAAAAAGTGTTGAATGCACGGATAAAATGGATATTTGAAGTAAGATGAACAAATAAGCTTTAAGATAGTTTGGGCATGTGGAGAGAATGAATGACTGATTGAGTATATTAGTCGAATGTAAGAGGTAGACCGAGAAAAACATGGCTGATCAAGGGGGCCAGATCTTGAAAGAAGGTAAATAAAGAAGTATGAATAATAGAAGGTTGTGTATCACGAGATGTATGACTGAATGGAGAACTGAAAGTTGTGTACTTGAGTAGAAAAGTTTGCAGATCTGATATCTCTGCCCCGCAAGGGACACGGCGTGATAATATGTGTGTATTAAAAAAAAGGTGGATATTTTAGAAATGTGGTCTAGGAGACGAATACTGAGTATCTTGGTTGACGCGGCATACTAATGTATCCATCATCTAACAGCGTGGGATTCAGGACAAGCTCTCCACGATTTGTCTGAAACGAGTACTACAATTCTTAGGACATATTAAGCAGTGTTTGGGAAAAGATAAAGGGCAGTGTGGAGGGACAACAAGGCAGATGTATACCACCTACCCGATGGACTAAGTCAGGAACGCAACAGGGGTCTCTGCGATGGCAGCACCCCGAGAAGCCCAAAGTAGGGTGAGATGGATAATCGTTATAACAGTTGGGCAGATGGACCGGAGAGATCAAGACTCCCATTCATGAGGAGATACTAAGAAAAAGGTTTTCAATATATAATTCAAATAATATAAAAAAGGCATGGTTTTGGATGTGAAATAGCCAAAAAACTTGCATGAATATCAGAAGTTTTTTTGACTTTTCTATTGGTATGTTTGATTACATGTAATTTTGTGCAAAAATGTAAACATACTCTTTACATAAATTTGAAGACATAAATATAGTTATATCAAAATATTTGACTTCTATCCGCTGGCTGTGTGGACAGTCCGCACTTCGGAAGTGCCGTGGCTAAAAGCGGAGGAACAACACGTCCGAGTGTCTATTTTGGGCCCATTCATATTGTTTATGTTTCTGCGCTGTCCCAAATTATTATTTGCAAGTTACCTCGCACACATTAAACTGGGCTATTTAAAAAAATATATTTTCATACTTAAAATACCAAATGTACGTGGAATATACTAAATGTAACACGAGGTGACAATGTATGACAGAAAACGGAATGAAGTGATTAGGGATGAATGTGAACTTAATACTGATGTTTTAAGTAGGATCAAGAATAGCACTCTGATATGGTGTGTGTAGATAACGAATGAATAAAGGAAAACTAACACAATCAAAACTTGGTAGAGAAAGACCAAGAAAAGTATGGTTAGACCAAGAAAAGTATGCTTAGATATTGTGAAAGAAGGAAATATTAAGTCTATTTTGGGAGTCTTCGATGTTATCAAAGTCCCACAAAATGTAGTTTGCACATTAGGGCGAAGGGATCGTATTAAATGAAAATAGTTAGCTGTTGAAACTCTATATATAGATGCGAGGAAGGACCTAATACTCGTATAATGGCCGCAGCACCATCTTCCTATCTTAACACTGAAGTTATTTTATTTTTTGTAATATTTTTAATGTGTCAATAAAAGTGCATTCGATTTAAAAGAAGGAGCCCATGAGACATGTCTGCCAAACGTCTAGTATAATCATAAATTGTTCTTTTTTATTAAATAAACAATTAAGCTATTGGACCAGTTGTTAATATTAATCAGCCATTGGGCGTGATCAGTCCGTGACCGGTGAAGTTTTTTGCTTGCGGTTGTACATTCGCGTGATAATGAGTAACGGTAAGAGTGATGCTATTCATCGTTACAGCGGAAGAATTATAACTTGGGCTCCGTCTACACTTATGCACACCCCTTGAACAAGTATAGCATTTTATACGTAATAATATTAAAATCATCGGTAATAAGCATTGAAGGAGTGAGTTATTTCGATGTAACTTCCGATTCAACATTCGAAAGAGCATAGACGAAAATAACAAACGCTCTTACCTACGTATAATATCCTATATTCTCTACGATTTCCATAAACCCTGTTATAAAGTTGAAGGTTTGTCAGTAACATAATACATACCATCAGTCGCCGCCGTTGCCGGGCCTAGAGGTCGAGGATCCCCTCGCCGTTCCAGCTTCAATAAAGTTAGAAAGCGAAGCTGTACTGTGGAGTTTCTATTTTAAGTGAGTGAGATGTTGCACACCAGCAAACTCACCGGTCACACCGCTGTACTGGATCCAATGGAACACCGAAGTGAGACGATCAAAGCACACCGATATTTTTTACAGAGAGCCAGACTTTCCTACATTCTTCGCCTCTTCCACATCCATGCACCTTCTCATCCAACTCTTACGATTTCTCTGACTTGCTTTTATTTATTTCATTCAATTGATCCAACCATAATTTCCTTGCTCTATCTCTTTCACGCCTTCTGCTCATATTTGCATTATATATTTTTGTTAGTCTTTTTTCATTCATTCGTTGTACATGCCCAAACTATATCAGTATTTTTATTCATCTTACTTAACATATCAGTCTTTAGTTTATGAGTAGGTTCATTACTAATTACTCCATTTCATATTCTTTCAATTTTCTTCTCATGTATGTTTTCAGAGCACGCATTTCTACAGCATTTATGCGGCTTAACATATTTAAGTATTTTCTATGTCCACGTGTCACGTTAAAAGTTATACCCCTCTCGCCTTTTCTAATTTACTTTATTGAAATACAGTTGTTTTATCCGAAAACAAATATATACATAAATATGATGAATATCTTTTATTTTTATTTATTTTACACGTGACAAGAAACATACATAATTAGCGAAAAAACAACAGGTAATTTAATAAGGATACACAATTTTAATGGTTTGTTGCCCTTCATTTGTCGTGTCCCCAGTAAACTAGGCGTTTGCCGGTATCTCACTGAGCACATAGCATGAAAAAATAAATCTCCTTTTCTTACACAAACCAGCATCTCCATTATGCGATATATAGGATGTATCCACGTTATGCAGTACTCTACTCATATTAACATAAAAATATACTATTCAAATCTTGAGTAGCACACGCTACGTAGCATTTCTCAAAAAATGGACAACTTTAGAACTTCCTAATAGCACTATTTTCCCCTATTGTCGAACATTGGAAAATAAGTGCTTTTATTTTAATTTTATTTTATCGCCGTAATCAACAGTTTACTTTTCAAAATAAACATGATTCTGAAGTGTATTTTTACATACCTTAAAAGTGCGCACTTATCACAAAAGACCCATTTACCCCTTCAACATCAATGAATGTTCCCTATGAAGTATTATTTACTATCTATTATAAATTACAACGGTCTAAATCGTGTTGGATCGAATACTATCACAATAAAAAGGCCATTTGACTTCCCCCTGCCAGATCTGATTACGTCTAAACTATCAGTTATTTACGTTGATTCCTCGCATGAAACATTGAAAGAGGTAATTTGCTTGGTAGGAAATGCACACATAATTGCATCGCCCTTACTTTCTTCGGACAACAGAGTGGTCAATATTTAACCATGCACAGTAATTCTCCTATTTACGACTCTTAAAATCAATAAAAAATTCAATAAAATCGATCATTTTACTAGCACTAATTCGTTGTCGTTGTAGAATCTAACCGTAAGAGACTTTTGATTTCAAGATACTGACAGGAGCGCTAAAAGAGTTTAACGAAACAAATATAATCTTGAATTGTGCTATTTTGTCCTTTGCCTCTGATGAGGAGGGGGTATAATCACATCGTCCAAGAGGACCAAGGTCTGAGTGAATGTGATGAAATACAAGTAGCCTGAACGAGTGGACATGTAACATATTTGCTAAATAATTAGTTTTAAGAATTGTTATCTAGTTATAAATCGAATGTAGGTGTTAACTATTTCTATGAAATTATACATTGAGATTATTAAAAATAAAATGACATGTAGGAAATTAAAATATAGTCAGTTCATAGTTAGACTATATAAATTAGATTAGTTCTTCCTTCCTTCCTTGCCTTTGGCAAATGTTTGTACTATATGATATATTACTTTATTAAATAAAAAAAAGATACTTATAATGAATAATAATCTACAGTACACTTGCCCATTGACAGCGGCAATGCTACATTTGATGTTAGGGCGCTACTAAATAAATTCAGTTGTGATAATGTCTGAAAGTAAGATATGAATCTAGAATGTCATTAATGAATAACAAATCTACTGTTAATAAGACCATTGACACCGCCAATCTTCTCTCGGACATCTGCCCACATATAATTATTATTACGATCAAACAATGACGCAAGATCATTTATTATTCCATTGCGACTGGTTAAGAAAATCTTTAGAACTTTTTAAGAACCTCTTACTCTTGTAACTGACCAGTGGAATATCAAGGGTCTTTTTAAAAAGAACATTATACACTTCAAACTGTCAGCAGTCTCTCTTTTTAGTACTGTTCCAAGTAAATGATTTCCAGAGTCTGACGTGCAGCATAATATGAGGAGTTCTTGAGGTCTTCAATATTTTCAACACGCACTCATATACGTTGTGTTCTTCCTTGATTTCCGTGAGACAATACACTACATCTTTTGGAGATTTCACACATTCATGCATCTCGTCATGTACAAAATTCTATTATTCATACTTCTCACTTTACCTTCTTTCAAAATCTGGTCCGTTTGGTTCAGCTACGTTTTCCTCGGTCTACCTTTTCCACTCATTCCTTGTAATTTCACTTTTCCGCTCATGACTTGCAAATTCGTTTAGTCATTATTTCGTCATTCATCTCTGAACATGTCCAAATCATCTTAAAACTCCATTCTCCATCTTACTTAAAACATCGACGAGAGCTGTGTATATGGATCGAAAGACGTGTAAATCTGGCCTTCATGACTACGTCAAAAGAGACATGACAGAATGTATGTATAAATGAATCAACATAAATTGAAACACCGCAAATAGAGATCGGAGTGTTTGGACTTAACATTACGGGCGTTTCAGTTCACGGCGGAACTTACACACTCATCCTTAATTCAGCGTCTGCAACGAACTCAATGGCCAAGTACTCCCAAGTATTCCAACAGTCAAGTTCACTGACTACACTGTTTTATGTATATTTTATCGCAGTTTTATTTCGCCAAGTGCAGCGGTCTCGTAATAAATTTTACCAGATAAATATTTACATATTGAACCACCGTTAAGCTCTATCTAAAATCACAAGAAAGAAAAAATATTTTTTTATTAAATAAATAAGAAAATAAATATACCATAGTTAATGAGTTTTCGGTTAGAGATTAAGTCGGGGTTGAATGGCGGATATAAGAAATTCAACCAATAAAATTGACGATGACTAGTTTAAACTGTTATTCTTCATTTACTTAGAAATTGTGCACTGAGAATACAAATTAGAATACGGAAAGAATAGTAACAAACTCTACCAAGATGATAAATGTTCCACAGTATTTTAGTACAACTTTGATGTATGGAGTGAAACGTGAACGTGGAAAAAGATTGAAAGGAATCGAATAAATACTGTAGAAATGACTGCACGTGTGTAACAGAATAAGGAATGAATTGATTAGAGATAAATGTGAACTCAAGGCTGATATGTTGAGAAGATAAATAAAAGCACTCTGAGATGGTGCAGAACGAATGAATGAGGGCGTGTAGAACGAATGAATGAAGACTCATAAAACAAATATGTAGCGCAAATGTGAGTGGAAGGCGTGATTAAAGAAGACCAAGAAAAGTATGTTTGGACCAAGTGAATAATATTTTGAAAGGAAACATAGAAAGTCAGAAAACTTGTAGGAGTTGAATGAGGTGTATGCATGAATAAGATATGTGTGTGTGTCGAGATAGTAAAGTCTAGGGCTCTCTTCTTTCTGCCTACTCCGATAGGGAGACGGCGTGATGGTATATATGTATGTACTACACTTCACCTAAGGCTAAATAATGTGTTACTATCACAAATCGGAATATCTTCAGAAGTTTCATGGTAGTTCATCTTCTCTTGGTAAGTTTTCTGCGATTTCCTTACCAAATACGATTTTCTTAACACACGCAAATGCGGGGAAGTTCCTAGTCGAATGGATGCAGCCACCTTCCCATGTTTACAATCAACTTGTTGTTTTTTTTAATATTTATAATCTGTCAATAATAGTGGGGTTGAATCCCAGGTTACAGCGCCATTTAGGAGAATTTGCTCTCTAAACGGCGCTATACAAATTTCCCTTTTATTATTATTATAATAGCAATGTATAACTATAGTATCACTATACCACTTCATAAAATATGAAGAGTTTAATCAGAGTTCTTTAGGGTGGAAATAAATAAAATAAGCAAGTATAAATATAATAAATACCCTGGTTGCGAACCACTCTCGCATATTATAATACCTACTAGTTGGAAATACTGAAAACTGTTAACACCACTTCGAAACCGCACAAGTGGAAGGGGAGACAGTTCGTTGCTAGCAGACTTGTCCAGTCGACTCGCGCTAGTGACTCTGTACCAGTGTACAACTGTATCAATACAGAACAGAACTGTTCCGGCACTGCAGCGGTTATCTGCTGCAGCAATGAGGTTTCCACTGGCGCTAGTGCCATTTGCATAATCGCGTCGCGTTATTTGTTGCATTGAAATGTGCAATAATGTCACTTAAAAAGGTTGCGGGAACCTTTTATTTTTTATTTCATCGTGTTGCAGAAGTCAAAAAACAACTTTTTATATTATAAACTGCAGGTACTTCTTTGTGGATTATAAAGATTGTACCAATTTTGATGCTTGCTCCTCATTCTGAGTGAGAATTATTTAAAGAGTCTAGTTTTAATAACTTCTTCCCGACGGGCTTAAGAATCTGCGATCAGAGGTTGAACACCACCATGACACCCTTTTTATCTTGTTTGAGGCAGCTCGGACCAACTCACTAGAACTACATCCAAACCATTCCCACAAGTTATTAAGCCAAAAGATGATCAGTCGTGTTATTTGTATTTTGTGGCTCTGATTATGTCATAGACTTCCAAACCTTTAAAGTTTTAAGCTGTTCTCGGTCCTAACACATACGCATAAACAGTTCCATACTTGTACCACGTTATGTCCAGGATATCTAAAGTATAGATCTTAACCTCAATGACTCGATCCCAAGTGATGTTTCCTGGTTCCCAAGTGATGTTTCCTGGTTCAGTTTTTACACCTCCATACGCATTCTTAATTTTAGACTCAGATTTCGGTTAGTAAAAAGAGGCATAATTTTAAGAAAAGCGTTTCTCGCTATCTATATCCCACCTTTATTTCCTATCATAACCAAAAAAACAACAAAAACTGGTTGAATGAAAGATTGCTTCAAAACAATAAACCCATCAAATGTGTTTGCATGAGGTACAAAAGCGAAGGTAAAATAAAAAATAGAAAAAAAAGCATTTCAAGTTTATCGTCTTATTCCAAACGTTATTTCACGGACGAGATTATTGGTTGTGCCTTTTACGTTCTTTGGCACGATGGAACCTCAACAACAGACTCCAGTGATTCTCCAGGACGTTTGTAGATTAATAATAAAATAAAAAACGAGTTTTAAAACGTTTAAATGGACAGAAAAAAAAGCAACACAACAAAGGAAAACAAATAAAAAGAAAGAAAAGCAGTAAACAAATTATTCGAAAATCATTATAAATTCGAAGATGCTCAATACAAGGGAAATAGCTTAATCAATAAATGAGGAATACAAATGGAATGTATTGAGGAGATATAATGTTCAAGATGGTGTGAATGTGGAGAATTTGGAAGATGTTCATACAAGGATGCATAGTAAAATATCGAAAAGGAATAACACGTTAAAGAACTGAAGACCATCAAGTCGACATGCTAGTTTAAATTGATGTACCAATAAGGGGATGGATTATTGAAGAAAAATAAGGGGCGAGGATAAAGGAGTATCGTAGATCATAACAAAAAGGCAATTAGTTTTTAAATGTAGTGGAAAGAAGAATGAAATAGATGATTGAAAGAAAAACGCTGAAAAATTGAAGTAAGCTTATTTTCTTGAACGTTTTAGCGAAACATTAGTGTTGAACCATTACTTACACTCATGACTGCGTTGTCAACACACAGGGTATATAGAGGAAGTTGTGGATTGCCCCAAGAGCTGCACTCCACAGGGGTGACACAATAGAGAGTGATAAAGGTCCACGAGGACAGCCTACAGAAACCACGACAGTTGGAATAGACGGAGGAATGGGTACGTCCCTCAACAGTCTGCATTGGCTGCTGCCAACAAGTGTAAAAGACCCTTCAGTGGTTGTTATACCTGCAGAGGAAATTACGAGATAAGAAACATACAAAATAATGATGAAACAATGGTGGACATAACGTCTGAAGACGTAGTATTCCCATCTCGCATACCTACCCGATAGTAGGACTTCAATGTACGTAACATACTTTGTTCCATAAAATAGTATATGACGTGGCATCTATAAATTACGAGATAAGAAACATACAAAATAATGATGAAACAATGGTGGACATAACGTCTGAAGACGTAGTATTCCCATCTCGCATACCTACCCTATAGTAGGACTTCAATGTACGTAACATATTATACTTTGTTCCATAAAATAGTATATGACGTGGCATCTATAAATTATGCTTATATTTTCCAAAAACGCCTTTTTTATTTCTATATTGATTAAGATAGAAATAAAAAATTCTATATACGGAAATAAACAAAATAACAATATATTAAACTCGCATTAAACCATAAATTAAGAATATTCATATTTCTGTATGTAATGTGTTACTTATCATATATCTTTGTATGTGAAGTTTTCAGCAAAATTTTATTCCATATTACACTAGCATTCGGGAAAAATATCGTAATGACCTACATTTTTTTTATCATTAACACTTCTTAGACCGAGAAGGCTGAAACGATAGTTATTTGACCAACTATTTTGTTTAACTTTACAATTATGTCTTTATGCAAAAAAATAATAACATAAAGGTTAGAAAATCTGTTAATTTTTTTAAAGGAAAAGCAAAATCAATAAAATCGGATAAATTTGTATATCATTCTTTCAAAATTTCATTTACTTCGTCCGAACGTACTTCCGACATTTGCTCTGTATATTTGTCTTTGTAGTATTTCTACATGCATTCGTTTTACATGCCCAAATCATCTCAGAATTCACTTCGTCATCTTATTCAACACATCAGCCTTAAGTTCACAGCCAAGAAAACGAACATGAAGAATGATAAAAGTTAATATAAATACAGTAAATATTTAATATATTTTTTAATGGACAGATAGCACAATAAATAAATACGGATACACTAAAATAATACAAGAAATCAAGAACTCCAATCCCCCCCTCAGCGTTCGCAATAAATATAAAATCAGTGTAACACGGCGATTAGATACGAAGCAGCATCGGGTCGAGGGAAAAAATAACGTTATAATTGTTTATTTTCGCCGGACCAAAGGTCATGGATGATTTCCATACGAGTGTATCACATTATCGACGGGCTACAGACAAATTGCACATACGAGTATACTCGTATCTTATGGCTTAGTGAATCTATTGCTACGTTTACATAAAGTGTATCACAATATCGGCGGGCTACAGACAAATTGCACATATACTCGTATCTTATGGCTAAGTGAATCTATTGCTACGTTTACATAAAAAAAACGAAACAACATAAGACCCTATTATCAAGATCTCAAATTCGAAGATTTGTCTCAGGGAGGGCGAAGACTTACATAGAAGATATCCCACTACCTGAAACGCTCTGTTGAAATATTTGGGTTTGCCAACTCTACTGGAAATCTTAAGATTCAAAGAATTAGAAGAGCTCGACCATAACCTGAGAGGAAATTCGGAGATCTACTCCCGTTTAAAACAATCCTTAAAAAATCTTTACAGCAATTATATCCAATCAACAGCTTTCTTTTCATAATTATTATCGGTATCCATGACAGTATATTTAACAACAAATTTAATAGTATTTGCGAAAAACTAAAATAAATCGCAAGCAAAATAAGGATTAAGGTGGGAATCGTATGGGAGTTAAAGAGGAGGAATATTTTGAGGTAAATAATGCTTCTTTAGTTTATTCTTAAATATCAATAAGGATGCAGCACATCTGATTGCGCCAGGAAGATCGTTACAAAGCCGAATGGCTCGGATAGAGTACAACCGTTCTACTCGTACCTTCAAGTCACGGAGGTCGTCAATTATTCAAATCCCTCTCTAACAAGGATTCGTATGGGACTGTCAAAGAGCGTAATTGTCGATTCAATCCTTAGACCGAGATCGATGGCCTACTAATTTCATTGAATTAATTCTAAACAAAAATATATTTAGATTACTCGTTGCATGGGATTAGCTCAAATAATGGTAGATGGATGACCAAGTCCTGTTCGATACACGCACCGTAATCGCCATATTCAGAAACAACAAAATCACGATTGATCACCTAACTGATTTTAAAGAAAATCATCGCAATGCCGTTATCCACCGCACCGCAAGATCGCTAAAATCCCTCTCTACTTCGACCTTGAAATGTGCGTCTCATTTTCAATTATATTCCCTCAGCAAAAAATCCAAACGTGACCAAAGGTGCAGTGTTGAGGAAATAAAATGCTGATGTATTTGCTTCCTAAAACAACAATAACAATTACATTATTTTATTACCGTTAATATCTTGGTAATTGCATACACATTTCCAAGACCCATAAACTATTAGTTTAAATGCTATTATAGAGAGCTAATGATAATAAATGCACCATTAACCAGAATCAATGAGATTTTTAAAAAAAACGTCCAAAAAAGCAAATTTAGGAAATAGAAATCAAAAGTTTATTTCATTAACACGTATAACCCTTTCTAACGGCAATATAGATGTTTCCGCGGTAGTGGCTTGGGCATATCAGAATGGCTCATAGAATTATCAAGGCCAGTCCAGAACGACCAAGGTATACAGGTTGGTCCCAAGAGAAGTTTGAAGAGTCAGGTCGAGTGGTTGAATGTAGAGGCTAGGACTGGACTGGGTGAAGTGGAAGATTTGTCTAGAAATCGAAATACGTGGAGATCAACGCCGGCGAGACTGCAAGGATTTCGGCTACAATTTTAAAAAAGGACAGCCCTGAACGGTGACGTCTACTGGAATGGAACTGTCTTCGAAGCATGTCGTTAAGTGATTTGGATAGATGTCAGTGCGTGTGCTGATTTATAAAATTGTCAATAATATTTCATTTTGACGCGGTAATTAGGTACCAAAGTATTGACGAGATATCTCGTAACTGGCGTGGCGCGCACAGATGTATGGGACGAGATATCTCGTATCTGGCAGTAAACTAGTTAAGGAATTATTTTTTATTTTTCTTTGTCATTCATTTGAGAAATAATACACCTTTCTGTAAATAATGACAACCCACGAGAAATAGAAATATTAAATAAAAACCAATTACATAATTTCCTTTCAATAGTTTTAACAAGCCTAAATACTATGGGAAAGGAAATGATTCCGAGTAATGGATAAGTAACAGGCATGTTTAGGCGTTGTTATCTTTGAACACTTTTATTTCTTCAATTTATAAATATACTCGTATGTTTAAATATCGGCGTAAGGTAGGTGGATTTCAGTTGGTATTTGGTTGAGGTTATGCTCGATGTAAACAGGTTCGGCATGATGGTTAACCTATCGTATTCAATGCAGGTCCGATTTATGAAGCTTGATTGCGTAAGTTGGTTCTGGAATACTTGGAAAAAAACTGATCTTCTGAACCTTGCTAGTCTAGGAGGGATTTAAAATTGATTGAAATAAATCACTGTGTATTATAATTTTAAATGGTAACTCTACTCCTCAGGTTTTTTTTTTCTTTTGCGAGTGTACACGGAACGAAATTCTAAGGATGAGCTGTGCAATAGGTCTGAAACATAGAGTTATATGCTCGAAATTATAAAACACAGTGAGTAATATTTTTTAGAAACTTACATTCCAGTCATGTCTAATTATAACTACGAAAAAATCTAATCTCTCAATTTTATCATACTCCGTAATTCGGACATATTGAAGAGCGTTGCCAAGAGGTAACATTGTCGTTAATCCCATAAAGGGAGTCTTTAGGCTAAGAAACACTGGAGTAGGCACTGAATTCACGGTTCACCATCACAGGTGTTTGCAATATTATCCCATACGTGAAGAGGCAACAACACTCGTAAACGTTTAGTGCGTATTATTATCAAAATAAATCTTTTTTTTGGTACCATCGTGAATCGAACGCAAAATACCTGGGTCAAGCGTCTTATCAATTAGGTGCTCTAATTATTAAATAAAACTGAACCACCGAACCGAACAGCCAAGGCGGTTCATCTTCGAATAATCTGCATTTGAAGTTTGCCAGTCGAGCGTCGGCTGGTTTATTGCACTATGAGAATCTCTTGCAACCTACGAGAAAGGTGTAAAAAACTTTAACTGAAAACCAGACTGAAATCCTTTTTAAAATTAACTGAGTTCCAACGGGTATCGAACCCGTAATTCTCGGATTGAAATGCAAGCGTCTTACCAACTAGGCCATGGAGGTCGTACAAGGACCACGGATTATAATAAATCCAAAACCTATTTTGATTCAAAATTACAGAAATAGTGACAGGGAAGTGTTTCAGATCTATTAATTGTGAACCACTGGAGTGGAATGAATAATCTTGCATATTTCGAGTAACTGATAATATTAACTTGTATGCACTTTGGTAGGGATTAATTGAATGAAAATAATCGATATATCTTGAGAGACAACCATCGATTCGTGATACGAGTCATCCAGTGTAATCGAATGAAACTAAAAGGTTTGTCCACTCAAGCGGATTATTCGGATATACTCGTATATCTAGACTTCATCTGAACGCCTTTTGCAACAGTAAGTTACAACTGTTTTTGAATAAAAAGTTTTCACAATTCAACCTTACCAATACATACTAAATCTTAACTATTTTTATTTTACTGGTGAAATTAGTATTTGAAGTTAAATATCATATAAATTTGTCGTAGTTTCTTTAACTGATTCAGTGTGTTCCCAATGTTAACATGAGTCCAAATGTCTTGACTCTTTTAGATAATTTTAAAAGGTCCCCGAGAAAGCGAGACAACCCATTTATGAACCAAAACGATGGTTTTAAAAGAATAACTGTATCCTTTTTCTACAGGCTTCTATAAATATTTTCCATAGTAAGATGCTCTAAAATAATGTATTTATGAAATAAATAAGGGTGTCACGTAGTTTCATTACCCCGCTTTAACCCTTATAACTCCAGAGGCGACATATAGTCGCCATGGTAATTATTTTAATAACTCCAGAGGCGACTATATGTCGCCATTTTTTATGGTTGTATTGTTTACATAAACAAACATCTCGGGACACCCAGGAGCAGGTATAAACATGTTACATTAGTTTCACAACAACTGTTCTACTGTTTAGACGTGTTTCGGTTGAAAAATAATCAGTACGCACCCTTTTACACCGTTGAGATTACACAAGTTTTTTTTTTTACCCTCTAAAATAATGGAAAAATCGCAACTGAGTGAAAGTGAAGACGAATTTATTTTAAATGTATATAGTGATGAAAGTTGTGATAGTAACATCAATATTCAGACCTCTAGTGATGAATCAGAGTACATTCATTGGTCATAAAAAACGCAGAGTTGGTCCTCTTCTATCATCAGATAGTTCTTCAAGTACTACAAGCGCTCAAGATTCACAAGACGATGAATGGATTGATATATCCAATACGGTGGATTCTCCTGACATTATAAATTTTGACATCGGAGCTCAGAATGTCGGACCAAATGTTCCTTTAACAATCAAAGAACCAAGTCAATTTTTCAAATTATTTTTCACGGAAGAAATTGTAACGGAGATAATACGGGAAACAAATGCATATGCAAAAGTCAAACTTCAATCAAAAGTTCTAACTGCAAATTCTATTTGGCAAAATTGGCGTGATGTACAAAAAGATGAATTTTGGGCATTCATTGGGGTCATTTTAAATATGGGAACAATGCCACTTGCCAATATGCAAGAATATTGGTCTACTAGAGATAATTCCAGAGTCCCATTCTTTGCAAATATTTTCACGAGATCTCGATTTCATCAAATATTCTGGATGTTACACTTGAATACACAAGAAACTGGCCATAGTGATTTAAGAACACGGATTCAGAAAGTCAGTAATTTTTTAGAATATATAAATAAAAAATTTGCTGACTATTTCATACCCAACAAAAATATCTGTGTTGACGAATCAGTAGTGAAATTCAAAGGAAGAATATGCTTCATCACTTACAATCCAAAGAAGCCTACTAAATGGGGAATACGCATTTACGTTTTGGCGGATTCTGAAACATCATATGTGTACAGTATTCTTCCCTATTACGGTAGTATTACTACAGAGAATTTACCAAGCCCAGATTTGCCTGTGAGTTCGAGAATACCCATCTACTTGTTCAGAAAAATTTTGGAGAAGGTACCCCATGCACAAGGATACCACTTGTTTACAGACAGGTACTACACAAGTCTTCCACTTGCTGAAGCACTATTGAAGATGAAATGTCATCTAACTGGGACGATACAGACCAACAGAAAAGGCATTCCGATCACCATAAAAAAACCAAAGTTTGGCAATAAAAAAGTTTTGGCTGTAAGAAAAAGAAAAACAATGCTTTTGGCATGGAAGGATAAAAGAATAATTACAATGCTGAGTACTGGTGATTCTGCTGGCATGTCGTCTGTTTCCAGAACAGGGAAGGGAGGTGTTCAATTAGTTACAGAAAAACCAAATGTAGTACGAAACTACACCAAATCTATGGGTGGAGTAGACCGTGCCGACCAGTATGCTTCCACATATTGTTTTCTCAGGAAGTCATTAAAATGGTGGAGAAAACTTTTTTTCTGGGGAATGGAAATTTGCTCAATCAATGCATACATCCTCTACAAGAATATAAAATTGAAAAATAATGAAAAACCACTAACTCATTTGAAATTTGTCAAGAATTTAGTTGATCAGTTGGTAGGAGACTTTCGGGAGCTGCGAAGTAGGCCATCAACTTCTACTTTTGATGTACGACTAGATGGTAAACTTCATGTTTTGCAGAAGGGAAAGAAGAAGGACTGTGTGGTCTGCTCAAATAGAGGCAAAATGGGCAAACGACATGAAACATATGAGTTTTGCGACACCTGTCCTGGAAAACCTAGGATGCATTTAGGGGATTGTTTCCTCAGATATCATACTTTGAAAGATTATAAAACTAAAAAATAATGTTGAATTGTTATTTTTTTTATCAAAATAAACTCATTTAAACATTTATCTAATAGTTTGAATAAAAAAATTGCATGAAACCTTATTAATTTTTTTTTAAATAAATTATTTCTAAAACCTATCATTTTATAGTAAAATTTCAAAAAAATACCCTGGAGTTGTTGGTATGTCATACAAAAAAAAATCTGGAGTTCAAAGGGTTAAAGTTTGGAGCGTATGAGGTCCGACTCCGATATAATCACGAAATTTAAGGTTATGCAATTAGTATTTAGGCCGCACTATAAATTCGGGTCATAGTGTGGCTTGGGCATATCCGCATGTCATAGCATCAGAATTTGTTGGGAAGCGGTAAACATGGATTTTCAACGAAACTAAGCCAATATATATTTATTTTATTAAGTTGTAAAATCTAAAGAGTGGCTGAAGCTCAGACTTGATGCATTATTTATGTGAATTTTGCGGTTGTAAGTCAGCTGTCTAAGAACAGGCAAGTGAAAAAGCTAATACCATGTGTGAAGTAGACCGTTTATATTGTGTAGAGTGGATTATGTAATAAACATTTGAATAAAAAAAAAATAAGGTCGATACGAAGGATAAAGACGTACGTAATATAGTACGTATACAAAGAAACTGGGAGAATAAAGCGGAATTGGCCGATGTGAGGGCTGTGGTATGAGACCTTAACAATGTTTCAACTTCGAACCAAAAAAGTGCAGCTTGCAATTTTTTTTTAATTTCTTCCTGTATTTTTTTTTTAAATAATAATTTAATTCCAACCAGTATGTAAAATGGTGCAATATAACCCAATCCACAATTTGACAAAATACGAGTATATCAAAATATAACAAAGATATTTCAAAAATGGAATTTAACACTTGATAACACCATTGATTATAATACATACACACACACATATATGTAACATATAAACAACAAAAAAATACACATGGAAAAAGTTGTGGGTAAAAAACAATTATGTACGAAGTTTTTTTACGCCAATGTCTAAAAATTGGCGACGAGACGCAGTTAAATACATCATAATAAAATCATCTTTCGTCCATTCGAATAGGCAGTACATGCACATTTTACTGTCCTGTTTAACATTTAAATTTACGTGTTTTTTATTAGGCAATCTATCTATACTGGGACGAATTGAGTCACAACATTAAAGTCGAAAATGATATTACAAGTCAATATAGTAAATTAAATTTTAAAAAAAATTACAATTTAAAGCTTCAACTGATAAAACTACAAAAAAACCACATCGATCTATAAGTGAAAAGTTCTTCGAAGAAAGACGAAAAATTCATTGGACATAGCAAATATATGACATATATTAAAAGACAACCGAAAAACACGATATTTAATATCATAATCTAGACCACACTCGCAACCTTTATAATACCCATTCTGTAAAAGTGATGAGCGTAGTGCGCAGTAGGTCATCCGAAAGCGACATATGATTCGACACTTCCACCTTGTTCATTCTCATTATATTAAGCACGGTTTCAAAGGGATATATTGCTTCTTTTTCTTAACATTCCTCTCCAGGTTAGAGGTTGGCAATCATCATGGTTATTTTAACTTTATTTTCAAGTGCTGTGAACATTGTCTCCGTGCTATAGTAGAACCCAGGCTCTTCAGCCAGGAGCTTCTTTTTCTTCCTACACTTCGTTTTCCTTGTATCATCCCCTGCAATATGACTTGGATGATTTCATATTTGTTTCCTCTCATGAAATGCCCAAAGTATTTCAATCTTCTCTTATTAATGCAAGTGAGTATTTCTTTGTCTTTTTCATGCGTCTGAGGAATGTAGCGCACTTTTCGACCCAGGAAATCTTTGACATTATCCTGTAACACCACATTTGAAATACTTCAATTCATTTTGTAGTGGCGTGGGCGAGTGTCCAAGTCTCCACACCATAAAAAAGTACTTAAAAGATCGTGCAATGCGCATTCTTTATTTGAGGTTGAAGTCTTTTATAGATAATATTTTTCATTTCGAAGAATAGGATTAATTAAATTGCTGGATTGATTTATATTTAGATCCCTTATTTACACCAGTTATATCCCAATCCAACGTCCATCGGTGCCAAGTATCTTGCTTTAATTTGAATTGTTCGTAAAAAAAAGTAAAGTGTCGTTAACAGTTTATAAAAATAACATTAACTCTGAAAACGAGAAAGTGTGAACAGTTAAGCGTCGAGCAGTCGACTGGCGCGTCGTTTTGGCGCCGGCGCCTAACTGAGCCCTGTAATTTGCAATGTACTGGTGTTGCAGTAATGACAATTGACACACCGACGGGGAACCCGATGCACACAGCCTGGCAGATCAACACACTACGCGATGCAATCAAAGCCAATTGAGTCGAGTGTTTCGAGTATAAACGCAAATAGACAGATGCCATTGACAAGGGAACTAAAGCAGATTTTCACTATTTTTTTAATCTGAAAATTTATCGTATTTTCGACAACAAAGAGTATTCTTAGTTACAATAAATGATTTTTTTTTAAATTACTTTTCAGCCAAATTTAGGTGTTTTCATTTAGTTTGCAACAGGACTACCCTTAACAACTGCCCGTCGGCCGCGGAGTGCAGGGATGGATATAGAGGAGTCGTCGGAGGCTAACATGGGAGTCACGGTGCTCAGTTATGAGCTACACGATATAATTATAATTAAGATAGTTATTGATAATTAAATTTAGCTGAAGAAGTTATTGATAATTAAATTTAACCCACATGCAAGCTATGCCCCTTGAAGGGTAGGCAAGGAGAGAACAGATCTCCTACCTTTCATATACAAGCACACAACTTTAGCCTTCTCTATCTTCCAACATTTTGTCACGCTCAATTTTGTGTTATTCATACTTCACATTTTATCTACTTTTAAAATCTGGTCCACTTGATCCAGTCATGTTTCCCTCGGTCTACCTCTTCCACGCAAACCTTTCACTTCTGACTTGTGCACTCGTTTAGTCATTATTTTTTCATTCATCCTCTTCACATGTCCAAATCATCGTAAGGTTCATTTATTCATCTTATTTAAAACATCCTTTATTGGGTTGACAGCAGGAATTAAATTAAAATCCCTCGAGTTGGCATCGAATGAATCTATCACTATGTGAATTTACATCAGGTGAATGATTTTTTTATGAAAGAGTGGAGTTGTTATTCCACAAAATAAGAAATAACACATTTTCGATAATAGAAAAAATACAGAAGTTCATTCGTTCTTTATCAAATTAAATTTATTCTACCCAGATTAAGTTTCCGTTAGTTGCATTTTGTCTTTACTTATTTTCTGATCTACGAGTATTTGTTTGCGTTCGTTATATGTATGTTTTAAACGAACGGAGTTCTATACAACTGGGCTATATTACAAATATGGCAATGGAACCCGTTAGATTTTATAAATTATAATAGATATAAATTGGACGAGAAAAAGTGTTATAAATTGGACGTTTATATGCAAAAGAAGATATGACCCGAAAACATTTTATTTGAAATATCAAACGAGAATGCCTCAATCATCGACTTGCAAAAATATCTAAGCTAGAACGCTGTGCATTTCATGGTTAAAATTGTCTTCCTGTTGAATAGGAACATTGAGATGCATCTTTTGTAATTATGACTTCCAGTAAGCCTTCTATATTTTTAGAAGTTTACCAGGAGTACGGCTGGTAGCGGGTTTTGTATGCAGTGCCAAGTGGGGACCAAATTCAATCTTAAAACATCCGATAAACGCGGTTGAAATATCTGATATTACATTGTATGATAGAGTTAAAAATGAATCTTAGAGATCTTAAAAGGGCATATTGAAAGAATGAGAGACTTACGAAACAAATATATGTGTCTGAAATGAATGGAGAGCGAGATAGAGGCCGACCGAGGAAAGGGTGGAAGGAGATAGTTGAGAAATTTTAACTGAGTGAAAGGTAAGAAGTATTGTATGAGAAACAGGGCGTATATCAATGTGGACAAGACGACTTTCGTAGTTGACTTCCGCCCGGAGGTTTAGGGTTCGATTTCCGATCGTACCAAAAAAAATACGGTGCCAGTATGATGAAAGAATTCGCCAGGTAACAATACTCGCACGTGCCGAGCAATAATGTTGCCAACGTGTCCAATGATGAACCGCGAGTTTCGTGCTTCCCACAGTTTCTAAATCCGAAAGCTCGCTTACTAGGGCCGAAGATAATATTGTCTTCCGACCACGATCTTTAATATGCCCGAAAGACGATATATTCAGGAGTACTAAACGGAAAAAAATGTGGAGAAAGCGAGAACTGTGGATAAATAGAATGACGTAGAGATTTATCCTCGCTGCCTATCCCAAACGGGGCATTGTGTCATATGTATGTATCTCAAAAATCCATTCATTATACCCCGTACTAACTAATGTTAAGTTCATCAATTATCTCAAAAGTGGTAGAATATGTGTAGAATATAAAGGTAGAATATGCCTCTCACAAACCTCTCTAAACTGTCTTTGGCCACGAGCAATGAACCCAAAGAATCGGAGGAATTTGTCGGCGATTCTCAGTTCTTCGAGAATGGAGGCGTTAATTCCCCTTGCTGTCCATGGAATTCGTAACATCCTTCTTCAGCACCACATTTCAAATGCATCTATCATACATAGACGTAGACGTCTATCGCTCGCTCTCGGAGTCCAAGTCACCGCGGCATACATGAATATTGCGAAGGCATGATACTTTTCCTCGTGATGGTGATAGTTCTGCCCTTCATAAATATATTCCAACTTGGAGATCCTTGAACTGTACAAGTGTTAATCTCGCCTATATCTAAATACTCATTGTTTATGTTCTTTTCAGTGATGAGAGCTTTAATTGACACGTGTGATAAGCTGGTTGACTTAAAACAAGAATTCCTAGTTAGTCAGCCAACAGGTCCATGGTCTCTGAACATAGTAATTAAGCATGATGGGGGAAAGGGAATATGTTATTTTTATGATTATTGAAAAGCATGTCTTTAAAATCCTGCTGTTATTATTGTATATTTCCTTATCATGTAAAATAAATAAATTTAATGTAAAAAAATCAAAGAATAAAAAAAACCAATATGCCAAATGTAAGAACTCAAGAAAAATGATAAAGTCGGGAAGAATTCCCACAAAAGTTTCCGTCCCTCCGGGCATTGTGCGCGTCTTGGAAAGCAATCTGCGGCCGGCCAACAGCTGCTGGGAAATCCGCTTCTTCTGCGCCGCTCGCCAGAGACCAGCGCGCAGATCCGGTTCCTGGACATCAGCGGTACCTGTGGAGCAACGGTGCCGAGGGGCAGCGGCGCGACTAGGAGTGGCCGAACGGGGCGGTCGCCACGAGCGATACGATATTTTTTTATATGTCAAAAATGTATCAAATACTTGTGTACTCGTATATAATCTTGTCCCTTTGCCCTGTTGTTATTTTTACGACCATTTGGATCAATCAGTAAAAACATTTTGAGATACTGAGATGATAATCGAGTCCATAATTTCCAAACCATTGCTTCACTCAGCCTTTCATCTTCGGACCGATTTGACTACTCCGATTTAGTGGCGTCAAAGAATAGTTTTGCTGAATTCGATATTTTCTGTGAAAGTATTGGCAACATGCTATGCTGTTTGAACTCCAGGACTTAAGCCAGCTTAAATATGTTGTCGATACTATTATTTTCACACTCGGGTGTGTCGCCACCGGAGAAGGAGTCCTTTTGGGCAGTTCCTTTTGATGTCGCACTCATAAAAAATAAAGAAGATTTCGATCTAGTGTAGATCGCGCTGAATGGGGGCTTATTTTATGTCCCAAAACAGTGTGGGTGGTGGTGGAATCGAACTGCCTTTATACAGAAGGATAAAAACAGCTTTACGAGATGGTTTAAATCTTATGTCGAACTAATAAGTGGCGAAAGGCTGCCTAAGAAATTCTCACTGTGGATGCCAGTACGCGGCATGGCAGAGAAAGATCGATGAAATTTCGAAAGAAAATATTGTGAACAAGTCACAGAAACCGAACGTGGAGTATAAAACGACGTCTGACTTTTTGTTATATCTGTCCACTCCGATGTACAAATGATTTAATAGTATGTGTGTAGAGTGTATATTCGAAACTGAATCCTAAAACAGCTTTGAATGTAGAGTTGTTAGCACCAACCATTCTATTGCAATATACTATTTATAGTAAAGGCATTAAGACCGTGGAGGTTTCAAGACATTGTAATATATTTTATCAAACACTGTTTATTCCACTTTATGTATCGGTATAACACTACCGGTTTCAAGGCTTTCATCTCATCATCAGAGGAGCATAAACAAGACTTGTTTGTGCTCCCCTGAAGATGACGTAAAAAGCTTAAAATCGGTAGGGTTATACCGTTACATAAAAGTGGAATAAATAGTGATAAAACAAATTACAAATTCTATTGCAATTATTATCAAACCACGAAAAACCAGTATATATACGAGTATGTTTATCTTGGCTAAATTACACATGTTAGGTTAACAATATTGACATTGCGTGGATCCTAATAAATATCGCCTGAACTCGTATAAAACAGTCATGAGAGGGATTTTTCCTTGATAATATTGTTTTTGCGAATGTACCTTCATGTTTTTTAAAAGCGTGAATTTTCGGATAAGGTCCATCCGATATGCAACGAACCAAGTTTCAACTACTGGAAACGTTTGATGGACTCGCAAAGCTCTTGGTAATAACGTCTCTCTTAGTGTTTTTTCTAAGTTGTGTTTGAATTTTTAATTAGATCATTATAAACTTGACTTATTTTTCTTAAAATGTTCTATTTTTTTTTATTCGTGTGTTACCTACCACCGTACCTTCTAACTGATGAACTAGTGACGTTTAGTAAGTTTATAACAGGTGCAGAAGCATTATAAAAAAAAAACAAATTATATAGCGCCATTTAGAGAGCAAGCCCTCCTCAAGGACAAAGTATTATATGACATTACTGTAAAAAGGAATAAATTTCCCCCGCCCCGTGAGCAGTATTGCCATGTAACGCTACTGCCAAGGAGAGCAGAGATGCTGATGAAGGTGGAGAACCGTCCTCACACGGTATTGAAGCAGGACCGCCTCTCGAAGCGGTACGGATATCTCAGCTCGGACGGACTTGCACAACGCTGCCAAGGCCGATGCCAGACTGGGCTGCGTTTGTCAAACTTAACCGGACCGAGTCCATTCAACCCCTCTTCTGGGCAACGGTATATCAAGCAATCGCCGAGTGAAAATAAGATTTATTATTACATTCGTTTGATGAACAAATTATATTAACAATTAAATATTAACGGAATTCTTGAATTTGTTAAATTGTAATTAAAACAATCTTATACAAGACAATCTTATTAAAGTCCGTTAATTTTCATTTGTCGACTGTTCCGAGCTTGCACACTTTTGCCATTTCTGACGGTATAAAAATCAGTGTTTACTATATCAATTTCGATATTGGCTGGTTTTATTAAAATTGCTCAAATTCCTGTTTATGGTGAAAAAAAATTTCAAGTTAGAGAAAAGACAAAATTTTTTATTTCAAGACCAATTTTGTTTAATGACTTGTATGTCTTTTGTAAAATTCATTCATTCATGCGTGTGATACCCTTTATAATTATCCGAATTGGTGATTCAGATATATTGAAGAGCGTGGCCGGGAGAAAACTAGGTTTTTTATCCCAATAATTGCGTTTAGAACCACTGAAACAGGCCAGTAACTAAGTAAGAGACGTCATCGTATATGTTGGCAATATTAACTTACGTGGAGAGGCAACAACTTTCGCATGCGTCTAGCGTGTGCGAGTATAGTTACCAAACGATCTGTTAAACCAGATTGGTACCTTTTTTATTATTTTTTCGAAGTCCGACACCCCTAGGTGAAAGTCAAGCGACTTACTAACTAGGCTACAGATCTAATCAAATAGGAGTTTTATAGAATAATTGTGTTGCATTGCATTGTTCTGCAAAATGGTTGAAATTAACTTATTATTGATATTTTGTATCTGGATAATCTAAACATTGTTATTATTATTGTTATAAGGTGCATAGTAACGTTCATAAATAAATAACAGCATGATATTCCTCTAATTTCAGAACTATTCAAAAAAAAATTAAAGTTAGTTTATCAACCAAATTACAATTCTTAAAACTCCTCAATAATTCAACTGAAAACACCACAATTTAACCTTAATAAACGCGGACTGCCGGACTAAGGGCAGACCTTAGTGGATGAGTTTTGTAGCCTTCCTTTAGAGTTCCTTGTGGAACGAAGTGTTTATTTAATTTGAGTTACTTTAACTTAGAGATTTTAATAAATTTACTTAAGCATTGTTTTGCCCACTTCAGACATTGGTATGACCCTATCGGTGTCAAGGTTTTCACTTCATCGTCAGGGGAGCTTAAACATATAATTATTTTAAGTTGAAAAACAGTTTATTTTTAATTTATCATATACATGACAAGAAATTCTAAAAATACACAATTTGCGTAAAAACAACAGATAATTTAATTTGCACACACAATTTGAATAGATCTGGGTTTGTGGCTTTTAATTTGTCGTGTCCCCAGTAAACTAGGTTTTTGCCTATCTCACTGAGGACATAAATCATGAAACAATAAATCGATATTTCTTTCCGATTTTTTAATATATAAAAAAACCGTTACATACTCTCATCAAACAATGTATTAAAATGTCTTAAAGCTTTCACAGTGAATAAATCTTAGAAATGTTAGACATAAAAAATACCACTCACAGTCATATTATCTAAAATAAATGTACATATCATTATTTCAAAGGATTGTCTAGTAAATGTATTGTTTTTAAGCTGAAATGTTTACCAACCACATTTAATGTAATTTATCATGATTTGTATTTTTAAGTAATGCATACCCAAATTTAAGTGTACGTGTTTAATACCCTTTCATTCTAAGAAAATATTAAATATTCCATACACATTGTATACCTAGCTTTATATTTTCAAGTTCCGCGAAAAAATTGCGGAACATTTTCGGCGGGCGAAAATAATTCCGCGAGACTTGCTTTAGAAACGTAAGAGACAGATAGATCAAGCTGTGTTAAGAAACAAACTGAGACATAATACCATCTCCCTTTTGCGACGCACTCAAACAAGTTCACTGCTAGAGCGAGAAAAAATACGACTCGGCTCGTGCTATTGGCCTAATAATAAGAGATGTAGGAATTGGGTCGGTTGTATGGCCCGAGGTGGATTTTTTATCGACACTGAAACAGCGTCATCAATCAGACTTAAATGACGATATAAGTGTAAAAAAGTGTAAATTGTGAATATTGTATCATAATCACGGATATATTATTTATTAATACCTTTTTCTTATTTATTACAAATGTCCATTGTATATGACACTGTCTTTGATCAGGTTTCAAATAATAGATACGTGTAAAAAAGTATAAAACATTTTTTTTGTGTGGAAATTAATTAAATATTAATATAGAATCTTGTTTCATTTTGGATATGGCGTGGTTATTGGCCACGTCACTAGCCGTTGATTGCTTTCAATGCTAATCTTACCCAATATTGATTTCTCATTGGATAAAGACACCACCTAAGATGAGTGAATAGCGATTAAACAATGAATGATAAATATTTTTTTTTACATACGTACATATCATTTCGTAGTGTTCCTTGTCAGAGAACAGACCTCTAAACTTTTTTATCCAAACACACAACTTTCGAATCCTCCACATTCATACATCTCGCTATGCACAATCTTCTATTATTCATACTTCTCACGTTACCTTATTTCAAATTCCATTTGGCACAACCACGTATTCCTCGGTCTTCTTCTTCCTCGCACACCTCGCACTTCCAAATTTTGTATTAGCTTAGTCATTCTTTCATCAGTCACTCACTCTATATGTCAAAATCATCTTAAAGTTCCTTTCTTCATCTTACTTAAAACATCAATTTTATCCATGCATTCATTTCTGACGTCTTTCTTCCGCCTTCTTTCATACATTGACACTCCACAAATTTTCCTTAGTGCACGCCTATCTACAGCACAAATCTTACTCTTATTCTTCTTCTGCCAAATCAAAGTTTCCCTTTCATACATAAAGTATGGAAGTGAAATAGGTGATATAGATAAAGATAAAGGTGTACATGTTGCAGGCCAAACCCGATTTCAGGACATACTAGTTCGTCCGAAGCGTGATCGGGCAAACTATTGTAGTTTAGCCTAGGCCGAACTAGTTTGTCCGAAGCGTGTTAGGATAAAGTAGTTTGGCCTAGGAAATATTACATATCATACAGGACAAAATGGTTTGTCCTAGGCCAAAGTAGTTTAGACTAGGACAAACTTTCATTAATTTCCTTTATTTATAAAATTCATTTATTTATGAGATAAACTGACAAAAAGAAAATTAATTTTTGTGATTAAAACATATAATTACACAGTTTTGTTATAGTGTTCACTTGTTATTGCATGGCAAACTCTGGTGGCACTTCGAGTTACAGAGTATGGAATTCTTTTTACATAAACACCTGTTCGATAGTTTTTTTTTGCATTTACACCTTAAGAAACCTTGACCAGTCCCGATGGAATGCTTAATTGATGCACTTCTTAAATAAATCTCTTTCTCTTGATCGATTTCCTCCTCTTGTAGGAACTTATTTGCGTAGATGTCAAGTTTCGTCCTGAAATTGTAAAAAAATACAACGTAATCGATAATTATAATATAAATAAAAATAATGTTTAGTAAATATGTTACAGAAAATTTAAAGGGCTTGTAGTATTACCTGCAATACATTTTCTGTAGAACGCCGTATTTGATCCCAATTTTGTAAAATCTTTCGTTAGTTGTCCGAAGAATGACTTAGATAATATTACGAAGATCGTCTTTGGCCTTGTCTACGTCAGGTATAGGGATGGTCACGTTGATATGACATTCTTATTGGCTACGTCACTAGTCGTTGATTGGTTTAAATACGAATCTAACCCTACATTGATTGTTCATTGAATAAGGACACCCAACATTAGTGAAAAACGATTAAAAAAATAGATGATAAATATGTTGTATTAAGGGTTATTTAATTGACGATTTCCTTTTGATAATATTACGAATATTAATTGAAACCCTGGCAAGTTTTCAGATTCAAAAGGCTGTATAAAAAAGTGTAACAAATTATGGAAACACCGCGAAAATAATATATGATAAACCCATCATTGTTCTTCTTCGAATTTCTTTTGATAAATGATAAACCCATCAATGTTCTTCCTCGAATTTATTTTGATTTATTCAAAAAACAACTGAGCCCGTCGTATTTGGCCTAACGGTACTGTGATAGGGGCTTGCAAGTAATTGTCAATAACAATTAATTATACCTGCTCTCAACTTTTTACGAACTTTTTAAGAATTTTAAATAGGTAATTTTTTAGCCCTGCATGATTTTAAAATAAGTTATTTATTTAACAGTCAATATTTTAAGAAACATTCAGAATTAATTTAGCTACGATAGTAACTGCATCTGGTTAGCGACTAAAAAGACATGACAATAATGACATCTTTTGAAATATTGAAACAAATAAAATTGTTTATAATACCACATTGTTATGTGTGTAATGATAATTTCACAATAAAATCAATGTGTATGGAGACAACAAATTGTATTTCGCTTGACACACGCTGATCTGATAATAAAGACCGAATTTATGATGTAGGTATAAAATATGTATGCTGATAATAAACAATGTTAATATTTCGACTCAATCAATATCTATGCACATTACACACCATATTCTTTTGTCTGTAAATCGATTCAGAGTGGAGATAAAATAAAAATGTCAAATGGTTTTTTTTAAGTTTTGTAATAAAAAAATTATTGAGACATATTATGCGTATACTCCATATATAGTATAGTATAGGAGTTCACGGCCATTATTCAAAGAGAGAGAGAGGACACATTATAACATATGTTATATGTAGTGTCGTTTCGCGGCCAAAAACCACCTAAAGTCCTTGATTTTAAATTATCTTTGAAAATAATAATTAGAATAAAGATTATCTATATATCGTCGTTCAGAGAGCAAACTCTCGACTCGAACCTACGAATATTGACAGATAAAAAATATAAAATTAATATACTCGTACATAACTTGACTGTAAGGATAGGAAAGTTTTGTCGATGACCATGGGACTAGGTATACTTCTGCGCATCTGCATATGTTTACAAATATATATGGGTAAGAAAACTTACCAAAACTTACCGAATACAAATGAACATTTGTAGGTATTGGTATAAGATAGAAACACTCGGAATTACGTTTCACAGTGTATACGAACGTCTATTTCGTTTTGGGAGCATCAATACAGAAATCCTTAACCTTGTCGTATTGGCAGGTCTGCTAAAAAAACAAGCAGATCTGCCAATATGAAAAGGATCGATATACATTTATTTGAAATATTGCACATATATCAATATTTTATATTCAAACATAACCAGGTGATAACATGTGTATTTTGTGGTTTCCTTCACGAATGTGTTGGTTCTGAATATGACTGCACTCCACTTGTGTCAGTAATATGGAATATTGATTTACCGAAAACAACTAAATAATTCGTTTTTATTGTCAATGAACAAAAATTAATAATGTATGTGTGATCTCAATATGTATTTTTTATAAAATAAAAACACCCCAGCAAAGTTATTGTTTTAAAAATCAAATATATTACCGGATCACATTCGTTACGCAGTATATAATTTTTATACTTACCTTCTGGTTAAACCTTTTAACAACATTTTTTACATTTTCCACAGTTGGAATATACTTTTTTTTCACGGGATCAATTATCGTGATCATAAAAAACCCGCAACATTTAGGGGGTACTTAATGATGTACTTTTAATATTTCTAACTAATTGACACGTCAAGGTTAAACACTTTGGTCGTGCCGAACAAATTATCCTAACAGATCATCTAAGAGCTTGATATACGAGCCCCATTATGTTTCATTACTTCATTCATAATTTCATGATATCTTTACGACGATCGTTCAAGGAGTGCTCGATATATGATATATTTTTGGTTCAGTAACTTTACTGGCAGCCATTCATTGTGAATAGTTTTAGCATTCAATAGAAGTGAAAATACATGATACTAATGGCTTGTAAACAAAGAATGAATGACATATCGAAATGAAATTTTGAGTACGTTCTTATGAAAGATGAAATATTAAAATGGCGTAGAAATTTTGGTTTTTCTACTGCTCCATAGATGTCACTTTCAAAACTTTTTGACTAACCTAGTATATAATATAATTATGACATCCTCTATGTATCACTGATTATTGTTGGTCGTTGATTATTTCAACAAATATTGATTTACGAGGGCGAGAACGAATTATCCGGAAACGAAAATGACTAAATTGTGACCTGAGTATTTTATTATACTTTCGTTGTATACAGTACAACCTGACGGGCTTATTGTCATGTTGTCATATGTTCTGAACAACCAGTAAGACGTTAAAGAGGCCTTAAGTGAAAACCAGAGTGGAATCCTTTTTTTAAATCTGGGTTTCAACGGGAATCCAACCCGCAACCTCCAGGTTGGGAGACAAGCGTCTTACCAAGTAGGCCGCGGAGGTCGTCAACTGAATCTAGATATACGATTATATTAATGTCTGTTAATAGATGACGATAAATATGTGGAGTAGAGTAGTGCTACTGAAATGGAGGTCCGCGGGCAGGTGCCAGTTCATGGGTCGGCGTTATCCGAAAACCTTAAGTAAAGATTTTATAGCATTTTTTTAATTCAATAAAATTATGTTTATAAAACCTATTTTAACACCCACCCCATCATAAAAATGAAGCTAGTCCCTAAGTAACACTGAAAGATATATACAGCCGGTTCAACTGTTCTCATGTTTATGAAGTACTGGAGTAGAGGATATTGTGTAGAAACCTCAGAAGACAATAGTGAGGTCACCTAAAAAGAAAATGGATAACACAAGGGCCCGTGGCAATGAATGAAATACTCACTAGCAGTAGTCCCACAGTAACACCTCCAAAACATAAAAGAATAGTTGCAACTCACTATCTCAAAGATACAGTGCTGATGATAACAGACCACAGGTCATACTTAAGAGAAAACAGAAGCATAAATGAATATTTTTTTTATGAACAGAGAAAAACACCAAATCCTTGTGACAATACAATGCCTGAGGAGGGTCTCAGTAAAACGAAAGGTTGCAGAAAAATGAATACATACTCTGATATGTTTGTCTGGAACAGTTATTTAACTATTCTATAATAATAAATACCCTATCTTTAAAACGCTCTGAAGCTCGTCCGAAGTGAAAACAAAGATTATAAAATCCTAAAACAGATATCGCCCAACCAGCACATTATTGTTGTTAATAATTTATTAGATAGTTATGATTTGTAGTAACAGGTGTCGCATTGTTTTCCCTTTTATGAATAAAATGAGGGACGCGCTGTAATAACTATAAAATTTTAATCATTTCGTTTTATACACGTCATGAAGTATAAAATTATTGAATAAATACTAGTCGCTTGTGAAGATTTAATAATTTTGACATTCAGCAATCAATTGCCATGTCTGGGCGGTATAATTGTGTTTGATGCGGTTTTTTAATTGGAAAAAATATTAAAATGTGTATAGGAGTAGTAAGTTTAACTACTTACCCCGTGAATATTTAATATATATGAACCGTTTTACAAAAGTTTAGAAACGTAATAGTAAAAAAAAACTCCGTAACCGTGCAAGCAACGGATTAATTGACCAGTTAATAAATAAATAACTGGTTTCAAGTTTTAATATCAATATAAAAAAATGCATTTTTTTATCGTACCCTGCTGTGCAGAATGCAAATCATATTACGTATTTAAGGACATCAAGTGATCTTTAGTTATTTTCAATATTGCCCATCACCAGTGTTGTCTTCGTGTCGCTATCGAAGATCTCCGCGGATTATCTCATTCGTACATTACAACAATGCAATATAAAGTGCAGACTCCGAGTAATGGTATTGCATGGATTAATCACAGGTTGTCGACTTGTTATTGATTCAGCATTCGAAACAAAATAACCGGGTCGGAGACCCAGCGCGGCGTAGCTGTCCTCCACTTCAGTCGGATGAAGTTAAGCAACTTTTTAGTGCAATGTACAAGATGTAATATTTATTGTCGATTTTGTATAGTAAGATTGGACATTAAAAACTACTAGACACGATAAGATATTCCCGTACGACGATTATTGAACAAATGCGTATATAAAAACGGTTTATCTATAATCGTATCAAATTGTATGAAGATGCCGCAGCTAAACGCATTGAGTGTTTGTTAACATATTGAATAAATTTTATCAAATACCAGAACACTTTTTAAGTTTTATATACATAAAGAAAATATATAAAAAAAATCAATAACTCATAGAAATTAAGAAAACACATACAGAGACCACAGGAAGTTTTCGGAACAACTAATTTCGATTGCGAGAAACCAATAACAAGAGGGAAAGAGCAAGACAATACAAGTTTCATTGCACAGATATTGGTAAGAAATCAAATGGGAACTGTTTGCCAATCAAGATCAGAGTTAGAACCAGTCGAATGCTAGTATTTTCTCTGTTCTTCAATTTCATTGAGCGAACACCGTGGTTTAGTTGATAAGACGCTTGATATCCACCCAAGGTTTTCAGGTTCTATTCCCAATGGTACCAAAAAAGGGTACTAGTCGTCTAGTAGAAACAAATTTTCTGATAACAACGTTTGAACACACTAGACGAGTGTGAGCATTTCTGCCTCTTCACGTGCGGAATAGTATTCCAAACACGTGCTATTGTGAAACAAGATTTCAGTGTCTACTTCAGGGGTTCTAAATTCGAAGGCTTGATTAACGGGGCCGAAGACAATATTATAGCCCAGTGTCGCTCTTCATTATGCCCGAGTCATCTAATTATGAAAGGTAAAACTGCAAGAATAAGTGAATTTGTAATTTGTTTTATCAAACACTGTTTATTCCACTTTCTGTAACGGTATAACCATACCGGTTTCAAAGCTTTCACCTCATCATCAGTCAGTCAGTCTTGTTTGAGCTATTTATATTATTTGTGTATGTATTTATATTCCATAATTATCAAATGTTAATTTTTCATCCAATACTGGAAAAGAAATTATTAAATATTTTTCTAGCGGCTTTGAATAGATTGCCCTTTGGCAATAAATCCGCCAACTAATACATTGTACAATGAAACGTTGAAATAAATAAAAGTCATAATTAAGAAATGGCTTTAATGTGTTTTGGTTACTTGACCAACTTATGGCGGTAAAGTTTACGGTGTAATGTATTAAGATTTATGGATACGTTGACAGTCGATTGGTGATAGAAAATGTGCAAATATTGTATATGAGTTTAATATAAGGCATTGAATGAAAAATTAGTTTGATCGTATTGTTATCGCGGTATCGTCCAGTCGGAGTGCTAATAGAACATAAATAAACAAACACAAATTCTAAGGTGACGATATAATTACACACACGTCATCAATCAAGAGACAGTTTCATAAGTTGCTAATATAACGGCTACTTCATAGAAACGTAAATTAAAACTACAATAACAAATCATACACGACTATAACACAGGTGGCTTTTTAATATATAAAAATTGAACTTTACATAGGATGTCGCAAAAAAATATTATACACACTTTTACACCGCGCCGTTTAATTGAACTTCTTGCAGGTATTTTGTGCATTTCTCCACTACCATCACGTTGTAAGGGCATATCTTGATGAAAATTTGCCGAACATATGGTTTGGATGTAGAGGTGGTTTTGAATATGCCCCCCCTCGATCCACAGACCTCACGACAAGGAACTTTTTGATGGGGACTCGTCAAGGTTTAAATTTTTGGCACAAAACCAGCAACAGTTAATGAATTGAGAACAGCCATTGAAATATAATGCGCCCAAATACCAAAGCAAATGTTTGCGATTCCATGTCACAGCAGTGCATGGACAAGAATATTCATTAATTTGAGCACTTGAAATAACTTTAAAAAATTCTACGTATACATTTTTTAACTTGGAGTTTTGATTTCAAATATACCTACATAAATATGAATTTATAATCATTCAAAGTGTGTATACTATACATTTTACGGGATATCTGTATTATATTACTTATGCAAAATTCGTTTGGTGAGAAATCTGGTTTATCCATAGCACTCGGTGAAGTGGAACTATGGATGTTGATAAAAATTTCAAGAGATATGTTGAATCTTTTCAAGATATAGTATGCGCTGAATAATTCGCATGGCATGTACTGTAAGACGTACCAATGTGTCCATCCTCCAGGAGATACCGGTGAAGGAACGGATGTCATAGACAAACAGCTGGAGAATAATGTCATACTTCAGACATGTCGCTAGAATAGATGAAGACAATTTAGAGAAACTGGTAGTGTTGAGGAGCGACAAGCAAGAGGACGGTTTTCAGGGAGATGGATAGACAAAACAACAATATGACTGGTTCTTAATTGAGTGTTGCACTCATCGTGGATCATGGACGGGAGATTTGGGAGGCGAGTTACTCGCTCAGTTCCTGGTTCATCGCAGAACCATGACAATAACAACAGTCAAGAGCAACACGGTTAAGATGAAAGAGCTTTCCTGTAATAATGTTCCGAATGGAATTTTGGTCACAATATTAGACTATTCAAAGGAAACTTGGATGTAAAGTAAGATAAATACGGTAGAAATGAAAGCGTTGCGTAGAATGTATGGAAAAATCTTGTATGATAAAATAAGTAATTGAGGCATTAGGAAATAATGCAGGTAGAACGAATATGTAATGTGAAAGACAAAGAAAGAAACACTAAGATAGTTCGGCCACGTAGAAAGAAAGAATGATAAAATGCTCACGAAGAATATTTATTCGAGTACAATAGGACGTACACAAAGTTTGGAAAGATCTAGAATAACACGGTCCGACTAAAGTAATCAAATTTCGGAAGAGCGAACCGCGGAAAACCTTCATATTAGGAGTATATATGACGAGGTGTATATACGTGGCAGAAGCGAAATATATGTATGTGCCAGGATTAAATGGATTGAAATTCTGTTTTCTCTGCCTACTCCAATCGGGATATGGCGTGATGGTGGTGATTATTAGAGTCATTTTATACGGACAAACTGGAGGAGCGTATTGCTTGATGGGTGCAATTTCCTCCAACCAACCACAAAAGTATTAAAAGCCAAACTACGACCCCTTTTTTGGTACCATCAGGCAATTACCAGTCTTTAAAAAAAGGACTCCGTGTTTTTTCTTCTGAACTTTGTGCATTATTTTTCAAGTGACATTTGACAGTAGAAAAAATATTTTTAAAACAAATTATTCAGGCCACCTGTCATTTCGTAACGATCATGTACACAAATATAATGTTTACATTCGAAAACCGTGATGTTTACATTCGATAGCTGGTGTCAGCTGTAAGTCCACGTTACGTATTTGATGTAATCAAAATGTCACAACCGGTCAGAAATGTCGAACAGGCGAACCGTTATTTAAATGGTAATGTCAAAATATAAAAAGGGAGAGCAATAACATATTTTTCAATTGAGACAAACAAAGGGTAGGAATGTAATAAAATAGAATCAAGAAAAAAACAGTTTTAGGACAGATAACATATTTAATATTATAAGTTCATTAACGGTATACCATACAGATACATGAATTATTATTAAAGTTTCTCTTTAGTATTACAGAACTATCAACATTGATTCTTCATTAAACGAACATATCCGAATTTATGACGCGGACATGTTCAAAAGCGTGACCGAGAGAAAATATTGTCTTCGGTCCCAGTAATCGAGCCATCGGGATAATAACTACTGAAGTGTGTGTTGGGTAATGTTTTTGATCAGCATTGATGCGTCAATGCGAATAAAAATAAAAGATGAAAGTATAGGAATTTTGTTTGCGGGATTCCTCCTGGGCATGTATGTGTAAGAATGTGAATGTAGAATATATTTTTAGCTGCGTGTTTTAGAAGTTAGGATAAATATTTGTGATTCAAGAATGACACCATTTTGTCACAGGCCTTGCCTAGTGTTTAGTTTTTTCCCATTGTTGATACAAACTGTTGTGGATAAAAAAAATATGACTGAGCTTATGTAAGATAATTTGGCTTTTATAAACTTGAAAACTAAGCGCTCTTGAGTTGGTATTTTCTTACAAAATGCCGTTATTTAACGCACCTTTATACATACCATATTATACAATCATGTATCCATTGCACAGCAAGCAGAGAGAATAGATCTCAATTTGTTTTCTATCCAAGCACATAACATTCACCTCCTCCACATTCATACACCTCGTCGTGCGCAATATTTTATTATTAATACTTCTCACTTGACCTTCTTTCAAAATTTGGTCCATTTGGTCAAGCCATGTTTTTCCCGTATACCGAGGAAAACATGGTTTTGAACTTCTGAGTTCTATACTTTTCATATATTTGATAAACTTTGAACTTGTTATGTAATTGTATTATTTCGTTCGCCTTTCCATTGAAACGATTCAAATTTGAAAAAAATGTGTGAATAACTAGTAAATAATTAAAAAAAAAGTGCGTAATTCGTGACGCCGTAAATGTAATTAATAAAAAGGGAGGTTAATATCGAGTGTTTGTATAAGGAAATGTTCAATAATATGAGGTGGTGCCCATATACGAGAACACTCGCATTTACATGAACAAATACGCCGGCCTCGTTTACACATTTACACCGCGCCGAGTGTAAACGGCCGATAATGTCGATGGAAAGTGATTAATTACTAATATTATTGACAATTTATTAGACGTATATGAAATATCGAAGGAAAATATTTCATTCAAGTAAATCGGTAAATAAAACAGTGACGAAAATTAAAGAAGCGTGTTAATTAAAAGAACAGTCATAGTAATTTTGTGAACATTGTGAAAATCTTTTTTTTTTTAAATAAAAAATGTATGTTATTAGTACAATGCCGATAAATGCAGGTTGACAAACGCTAAATAAAATGACATAAAAAAAATTTAAAACTATCACATACATTCTATCCATCACGCAATTGACAAGCTCTCCTATCACGACATACTCACTTCACCCCCTCAGCATCCTCACATCCGGTGAGTTTGCCGATGTGCAACAGCTCACCCACTTAAAAATACCCACGGCACAGCTTCACTTTTCAACTGAATCAACGTTGGAATGGCGACCAACGAACTACTTCACCTCCTCAGCATCCGTACATCTTATCATACCGCTCCTTTGTTTATCTTACCTTCCCTTTCTTGAAATTTTAGTCACTTAGTCCAACCAGACTTTTCTCTGTTATCTTCTATGACGAGTCCCATATATACCTGCATTCTAAATTGGTTTATTCAGTATTTCGTCACTCATCCGTTCAACTTAAAGTATAAAATATCCTAACGATAAAATATGTTCGTGTACTCAGTCATTGTAAGCGAAAACCCTGTAATTAACAAGTAAAAAAACAAATATAAGCTCTATAAGATAGATTCAGTTTTAAACTCTGTTGTTACGTAAAACAAACAAAAACCAAATTGATACTTTTATTCTAGAAAATCGATACTTCTTATATTTTTGAACAAGAAGAGTAAAAACTGTCGAGGATCGAGATAGCGCGAAGTGCTTTCATTAAAGTGTAGCCTCATTTTACAAACCAAGATTCAAGTCTAGAACCGAAAATTCGCTGGTTCATGTAAACGAGAAAATATGACGTGTGATCAAGGCTTTTGAGATATGAATCTACGGATATATTTTCTAGATTCCCTGGACGGATCGTGTTACAAATATATGTATAAGGACCGAGATATGAATCTACAGATATATCTTCTAGATTCCCTGGATGGATCGTGTTACAGATATATGTATAAGGACCGAGATATGAATCTACAGATATATCTTCTAGATTCCCTGGACGGATCGTGTTACAAATATATGTATAAGGACCGAGATATGAATCTACAGATATATCTTCTAGATTCCCTGGATGGATCGTGTTACAGATATATGTATAAGGACCGAGATATGAATCTACAGATATATCTTCTAGATTCCCTGGATGGATCGTGTTACAAATATATGTATAAGGACCGAGATATGAATTTACAGATATATCTTCTAGATTCCCTGGATGGATCGTGTTACAGATATATATATATATATATAAGGACCGAGATATGAATCTACAGATATATCTTCTAGATTCCCTGGATGGATCGTGTTACAGATATATGTATAAGGACCGAGATATGAATCTACAGATATATCTTCTAGATTCCCTGGACGGATCGTGTTACAAATATATGTATAAGGACCGAGATATGAATCTACAGATATATCTTCTAGATTCCCTGGATGGATCGTGTTACAGATATATGTATAAGGACCGAGATATGAATCTACAGATATATCTTCTAGATTCCCTGGATGGATCGTGTTACAAATATATGTATAAGGACCGAGATATGAATCTACAGATATATCTTCTAGATTCCCTGGATGGATCGTGTTACAGATATATGTATAAGGACCGAGATATGAATCTACAGATATATCTTCTAGATTCCCTGGATGGATCGTGTTACAAATATATGTATAAGGACCGAGATATGAATCTACAGATATATCTTCTAGATTCCCTGGATGGATCGTGTTACAAATATATGTATAAGGACCGAGATATGAATCTACAGATATATCTTCTAGATTCCCTGGACGGATCGTATTACAAATATATGTATAAGGACCGAGAACACTTAAAACTATGAAGGTTCGCTAGTTGCAATATTTCAGACACATAATGAGAGGCTTAATACTATATATGTTATTGTACTTTATAACACAACTGATAATTATAATCTAGAGAATGATAAATGCCAAACGAGACATAGGAACACACCGTATCTCTTGCACTGAGAACTTGATATAAGCACCGAGAACTCCTTAAAACTGTGCAGATTCAAAAGATACAGCCGGTCACATAATGAGGAGCACAATATACATTATTACACAACTGATCATCCAGGGAAAAATTAATGGCCACCGAGGTAGACAACGACGCCACATTTTTTGGCTCAAGAATTGGCAGGAGTGGTTTTGATGCAGTTCTACTGAGTTGTTCCAGACTACAGTGAACAAGATAAAGATTGCTATGATGGTAGCTAATCTCTTATAGAAAACGGTATTTAGAAAAGTAGAAATTGGGCGATTTAAAGCAATAAACCCTTATTTATACAAACTCAGCGAATTCACAAATATTCTGAGATAAAATATTTTGAATACTTGACAGTTAAACAAGTTTCGTCTAAAATAAACATGTTTACTTAGTTGAGAAAATTATTTTACATTGATGTAATTTTATTAAAAATTTCGTTATCTGCACATATTATTTTTGTTTACTATTTGGTTGCAGTACTGCTTATAATATACGGTTTAACCTCTTTTAGAGATTTAAGAAGAAACTAATTTCTGGCACTAGCTTTGTTTGATCTTGAAAGAATTCAACTACCACAGGCCAACTTTAAGTACATACTTGCCGCCACTACATTGTATTTTACGTCCGTTGTATATAGTACAATTTGAAGGGTTTACTGTCATTTGACAATCTCTACCAACCAACCAGAAAGTTGCTACAAAGGCCGGTTAGTAAAAACCAGACTAAAACCTTTTTTAAAAAATCAGATATCAACGGGAATCGACCCTGCAACCCTTGGCTTGGAAGAAACGCGTCTTACTAATTAGATTACGGGGGGTGTCTGAATCTTTACCATAAGAAAAATAATTATAATAAAATGTAGCCAAGACTTTCCGTAATGTATTCATGTAAGCAAATTAATGTACTGCCTCCCACTTGTGTAAAAGCGTAATACAACCAGTTTCCAGGATCAGTTACGGCACCATCTTGCCGGAGTTGGGTTAAGTTAAGTCGTGTACTTCCGCCAAGTTGTGTTGTGTGCATAGGAAGAAGGGAAGAGGCAACAATAATTGTAGCCGCCGCCGGCTGAGATTAATGCCGAGGACTGGGGCACTCCAAACTTGGGACATTCATTAACGGAATAGGGGGAGGGGGTGTAGAGTCGAAATGATTAGGATATTTTATTAAAACTGTTTGAGTGTGAACACTTCTTTATGACGAACAAAATAAATTTACAAAGAAAAATTAATCACTGGTCGAAAAAATCCAAAAAGGGAGAAGTTTAAAGCTGTATACTATTGCATTTAAAAACACTAACGTAACCCTAATTGAATGAAATATTAGGTCCTTACATATGAAATTGGCGTTTTGTTTGGGAGGAACATAAAGTTGATTTTTTTTTAATATAATATATTTATTTAATCAAAGTATGTACCATTGCTATCTATGCACTTTTGCCATCTCATAGGTAGTTCATCGATCCCTTTACTAAAAAAACCATTCGGACGGGAATCAATAAAATCTTTGAAGTCGGTTTGGACTGCCCCATCGGAGTTGAATTTTTTCCCTTGCAAGAAGTTATCCAAATTTCGAAAAAAATAGTAATCTGTTGGGGCAAGGTCCGGAGAGTACGGTGGATGTCTTAGACATTCCAATTGAAGCTCTTCTAATTTGGTAGCCGTCTGTTGTGCAGTGTGTGGTCTAGCGTTATCATGAAGCAGCAGTGGCCTAGAGCGATTAACCAGCCTCGGTTGTTTAGCAGCTAGCTTTTCCATCATGGTTTGCAGTTGCTGACAATAGACATCTGCCGTAATCGTCTGGCCAGATTTAAGAAAGCTGTAGTGAACGACACCAGCACTAACCCACCAAACGCTCACAAGTAACTTTTTTGGAGTCAATTTTCGCTTGGGGCATGGTTCGGCTGGTTCGGCAGGGTTCAGCCATTGCGATGAGCGCTTCCGATTATCATACAGGATCCACTTTTCATCACAGGTAATGATTCGATTCAAAATCCCTTCATTATTGTGCCGGTTGAGTAATGCAACGCAGCAGTCAACGCGCGTTTGTTGATTTGCTTCACTCAATTCGTGAGGTACCCACCTTTCAAGCTTTTTCACCTTCCCAATTTGCTTCAAGTGGATTAAAACAGTTTTATCACTAACACCGCAGCCTGCAGCTAACTCGGACGTAGTTTGCGATGGATCCGCTTCCACAATAGCCTTCAATTCTTCATTATCAACTTTGGTCTCCGGCCGTCCACGGGGCTTGTTGTGCAGGTCGAAATTTCCAGAACGAAAACGTTGGAACCAAAAACGCACTGTGTTTTCTTTTGCGGCACCGTCGCCATACACATCATTAATCCTTCGAGCCGTTTCTGCAGCACTGGTGCCACGGTGGAACTCGTACTCGTAAATAACGCGATATTTCAAGTTTTCCATTTTGTAAACTGAGTGACGCAAAGAAAAAAAACAATTGAGGAAAAAACAAATGAATTATAATTTTCGAAACACAAATACTTGAGTAAATAGCTGTATAAATTTGAATTTGAAATTCCTAACCAAAGAGAAGATATTTGAGATCAAAGTTGCCAGTACGGCAAAACGCCAATTTCATATGTAAGGACCTAATATAAAAAGACGATCAACCCATGCCATGCACGGTTTAAGTTTTTTATATTACGTTTCTGAACTGGGTTATAAAATGGTGCATGTACATATATGAAATATTCACGGGGTCAACTACTACTACTCTTATAAATACATTTTTTATATTAATTTACCAAATAAACTACAGAATTAATCACAAAAATACCGCCCCGAAACACCACCGAACAAGCATAAAATCTTTTCTCGCGTCTATTATACTCGTATATGCAATACATCAGGATGTGGATGAATAAAATTTTCATTTTTATATTGTAATTGAATTCTACAGTGAGCGCCTCATTTTATTAACAAGAATGAAAAAAAATACAGCGACACCTGTTATTACAAAGCAGCACAATCTAAATAATTTTCGATAATAATGTGCTATTTGGGCGACATCTGCTTTTAGATTTTACTTTTTTCAATACTAGAGATACGTTCTCTGGGAGACGTGGCAAGCTGAGATCAGCTGGGCCATCGATATTTAGCTGATGATAATACCCTAATATTGTTTATAGAAAGAAATTTTAGTAACCACATTCTTGATTTGTCGAAAAAAATTTTCGCTAATAGAAAATGTCAAGTAACTACTAAAATCCCCTTGGAACAACATAGCATTATTTCAACAGCAGTTACTTCGGGAGCGCTTCAATAGTGTTTAGGCAGCTACTATAACTAAGTAAATACCAAGAAAACAATTACGGTGGTATCCTTCCGTCTACAAGACGCGATGGAATGTCTCAACAACTCCGATACATCTCTGACTATGGCTGTGGAATCCAATTCTATACCCACATCTCCCATATTCACTGCAAACATAGACAGAATCCTCCTGGAACTCTCGGAACTGCTTTCTTTGTAGTTGCTTCTAAATACCACGAAAATAATTATATCAAATGAATAAAGGTCTCAAAGCAAAACCAGTATGGAAAACACCAGAATTTGAAACCATGATGGCTGAGTGTCAAACAAACATGCCAATTAAGGTCCTTGAATAAAGTAAAACCAGTCCGCCGATAGTCAATATCGAAACTCCATTTTGATCACCAAGTAAGCTACGCTAGTATAACGGATAAGTAGAGTAGACGAAACTCAATTTTGATCACCAAGTAAGCTACGCTAGTATAACTGATAGGTAGAGTAGACGAAACTCCATTTTGATCACCAAGTAAACTACGCTAGTATAACGGATAGGTAGAGTAGACGAATCAACAATTACAACGTAATATAAATCATTCACTGGAAGTTCAATTAAAATTAATTCCCGATGAAAAATCCTTGGGGAAGAGTTGGCAGTTAGTCACCAGACCACAGGATATGACTGGAGAAGGAAAATCCTTGTTGACAGAGGCCAGGGCCGCGCAGCGACTTGTCGGTGAAGTGCAGTAGGTTACTGGGCCGATCGACCCTTCTTCAGCATGCTTGTTTACAGACAGACAGAATCTATCAGTGGACTCTTGTCGACTTTTGTATAAGTCTTCTGCCTGTCCAGCCTTGCCTACAATCCAGTGCCAGGCAGACGGACTGGCACTGGATTGTAGGCAAGGCTGAGACACATAAATATGAACGACCCGTTACTCCGTAAAAAATATACCCCAGGACAAAATAGTTACCCCAAAACAGTTCAAACCACTAGAATGTTATCAATCTATTTTAGGCTTCGAAAACTACTGCAAAATTACCCTCAAACATATATTTTGGACAATCGACGCGGAATTTCTTCTAACTTGACAATATAATTTCAAAAAAGTTATATAATTAATATTACACTTTTTTTCTATTACAGTATATTCTTAAATAAATATATTAATATATAAAAAAAAATTAAATGAAATTTGAATTATATTCATTTTTGGTTATATTTTCCTTCTTTCGCAATGATATTTCATGAGATATCGTAGAAGTTGTATGATGCAAAACAGGCTAAGGATGTGTAGAGAGATGTGAAAGTCTGGCACTCTGTCCTCTCTGCCTACCCCGACAGTGAAATGTCGTGATGGTATGTAGGTATTATAGTTATTATTCATTATTTTTCCTCTTGCGTATATGTAGTTTACATACCTAAAGCGGCGCTATATTATAATAATTTATTTATTTAATTAACGACACAACAAAGTCTTTATATACAAATGAACATCTGACAGGTTATACAAGTACTTAAAATTATTGACAAATAATACAAAACTTTATCTTAAACTAACATGAAGATACAAAAAGCAGTAGTAATAATAAATTACAGTCATTGTTTTAAAATTATTTAATAATTATATGTATATTTAAGTTCAATATATGTTATGTATGTATACCACAAAATATTACCAAACTTCACCAAGCAGACTTACGTAATTGTCGAAGACTTATTTAATAGAGGTAAAGAACTCAGATTTGTTTTTAGTGGAATAACGCATACATAGAACAAATATTGGATTTTTTGAGAATTTTGTGGGAATTTTATGGATAGATATTGAGATCTAGAAAACACATCGCCTCATTAGTAGAACGAGATACAAGTTGCTTTGCAGAATTAAAACCTTCCTACATATTGATGCAGGGTTAGTCAACTCGAGAGGCAAAGTATTGTCCTTAATGTTTTGTTTATATTACGTTATTTATATTAATAAAGAGAGCACAAAGTTAGCAGCTATTTCTAAATATTGTCGTGATATTCTGGCGAATACTATATATACTTATATTAAAAATATCTAAATTGTTGCAAAACTCGTTTCCAAGTCTTTGCATACGAATTATAGAGGAGTTGATTTTATAATTAGTATAGCAATATTCGGTATAAAAGGGATTGAGCTGTCTTGTGGATCTAGTGGGAATACGAAATTAAATGCTTGCGAGTAAGTGAGGTGCATCAATCACTGAGTGAATGATTTTGTATAGCAGTACTATATCAACTAGATCCAGCCTATAATTACTCATATCTATCCGAAATGCTTCCAAGTTCGTCCGAAAGGAAAAAAATAAATCGAAAAACAGATGTCGAAATATTTTTTTACACTATTGAGGATAAATAATTTAAATATAACATTAAAATCACGTCACGATGTAGTGTTGAATAAATAATAGTCGCGAGAGACGATTTTATAGTTTTCACATTTATCTGTCAGGTGGTCGGGGTGGCATTGTTGTGCTTAATGCGGTTTTTTATTCGGGAGAATGATATAAAATGCGTTAATAGGAGTTGTAAGTAGCCGTTTTATAACAGTTCAGAAACATTGAAAAAAAAAAAAACCGTAAATGGCACTGGTTAATCGTCTAGACCAGACGTGAGCAAATAGATCTCTTCGTTGGGTTAAGTGCGGCTCCCAATGTCTCTTATAAAAATATAGATACTTTCTTTCCCGATAATACTTGTATTTTCGCGATTTTCCTTTCTAAATGTTGTGACAAGATGCGCATGTATGAATGCAACTGTCAAAGACGCAAGTATTGGTATATACGTGTGTGCTGTGATTTCAATGTGTAGGGTGCGCGAGCATCTCCTGCCTCTTTATGTGCGCAAACCGTATTTCGCGCTATTTTATATTTTCTTATATGTATTTTTTACTTTATATAGCAATTAAGATTTGTGTAGAATATGTAATAAATTTGAATTTGTGTCTATTATTTCTACGACTTTTAACATATCCTTCTTTCAAAATATCATTCACTTTATTCAAATATACTGTCTTTGGTCTTCCTCGACCACGCCTTCCACTCAAATTTGCACTGTATATTTATTTGTTTTGTAAGTCTTTTTTCATGAATTCATTCTAGATGCCGAAACCATCTCCGAGTGCTCTTTTCATTTTGTTCAATACATCAACCTGAAGTTCACATTCATCCTTAATCACTTCATATAATATTTTGTCATTCCATTGTAGTGTATTACACTTTCGTTGTATACAGTATAACCTGGCGGGCTTATTGCCATGTAGCAACATCTTACAACCAACCAGAAAGATTTTGAAGAGGCCTTTAGCGAAAACCAGGCGAATTCTTTTTTTTTAAATCTGTGTTCACCACCTCCGGGTTGGGAGATATGCATCTTACCAACTAGGCCACGGAGTATGTACTCTTCTCGGTGCCCGCATTTTTATAACATTTATGTTGCTATTTATATCAAGTGTAATATAATACAGTAATGGAATAACAAAGATTACATTAAGTAAAATAGATCATCGAAAGGCGTCAGTCAATAAACGACAATATTGAAAAATACTTAATGAATTGGAACATCGAAAAATATCACTGAATTATCTAAAAATACCACAGTTTTTTTTATCTAGTCCGGTTTTACGAAATGAACGCAATATGTACGATGTGCAGACAGACATTTAGTTTTTGTTCAGTTTGTCGCGAGGTGTGATCAAAATATCAGCGGATTGATAAAATATTCCGATATGACGAAATTAGCGAACAACATAAATAAGGTGGTACAATACATACGAATAATACAAGGAAAATTGATAAAAAATTTCATCACTATATTTTACATTGAAGTTTTCCATAAATGTTCAATGTGCTTTTATAATCTAATTGTCCTTTTGTAAGTGCTGAACAAAGGCCTATCCGCGGCTTATAAATTATCACTCCATATTTTTTATTTAATACGGGGGTTTGAGGTGTGTCTTAAGGTATTTAACCCTTTGAACTCCAGATTTTTTTTTGTATGACATACCAACAACTCCAGGGTATTTTTTTGAAATTTTACTATAAAATGATAGGTTTTAGAAATAATTTATTTAAAAAAAAATTAATAAGGTTTCATGCAATTTTTTTATTCAAACTATTAGATAAATGTTTAAATGAGTTTATTTTGATAAAAAAAATAACAATTCAACATTATTTTTTAGTTTAATAATCTTTCAAAGTATGATATCTGAGGAAACAATCCCCTAAATGCATCCTAGGTTTTCCAGGACAGGTGTCGCAAAACTCATATGTTTCATGTCGTTTGCCCATTTTGCCTCTATTTGAGCAGACCACACAGTCCTTCTTCTTTCCCTTCTGCAAAACATGAAGTTTACCATCTAGTCGTACATCAAAAGTAGAAGTTGATGGCCTACTTCGCAGCTCCCGAAAGTCTCCTACCAACTGATCAACTAAATTCTTGACAAATTTCAAATGAGTTAGTGGTTTTTCATTATTTTTCAATTTTATATTCTTGTAGAGGATGTATGCATTGATTGAGCAAATTTCCATTCCCCAGAAAAAAAGTTTTCTCCACCATTTTAATGACTTCCTGAGAAAACAATATGTGGAAGCATACTGGTCGGCACGGTCTACTCCACCCATAGATTTGGTGTAGTTTCGTACTACATTTGGTTTTTCTGTAACTAATTGAACACCTCCCTTCCCTGTTCTGGAAACAGACGACATGCCAGCAGAATCACCAGTACTCAGCATTGTAATTATTATTTTATCCTTCCATGCCAAAAGCATTGTTTTTCTTTTTCTTACAGCCAAAACTTTTTTATTGCCAAACTTTGGTTTTTTTATGGTGATCGGAATGCCTTTTCTGTTGGTCTGTATCGTCCCAGTTAAATGACATTTCATCTTCAATAGTGCTTCAGCAAGTGGAAGACTTGTGTAGTACCTGTCTGTAAACAAGTGGTATCCTTGTGCATGGGGTACCTTCTCCAAAATTTTTCTGAACAAGTAGATGGGTATTCTCGAACTCACAGGCAAATCTGGGCTTGGTAAATTCTCTGTAGTAATACTACCGTAATAGGGAAGAATACTGTACACATATGATGTTTCAGAATCCGCCAAAACGTAAATGCGTATTCCCCATTTAGTAGGCTTCTTTGGATTGTAAGTGATGAAGCATATTCTTCCTTTGAATTTCACTACTGATTCGTCAACACAGATATTTTTGTTGGGTATGAAATAGTCAGCAAATTTTTTATTTATATATTCTAAAAAATTACTGACTTTCTGAATCCGTGTTCTTAAATCACTATGGCCAGTTTCTTGTGTATTCAAGTGTAACATCCAGAATATTTGATGAAATCGAGATCTCGTGAAAATATTTGCAAAGAATGGGACTCTGGAATTATCTCTAGTAGACCAATATTCTTGCATATTGGCAAGTGGCATTGTTCCCATATTTAAAATGACCCCAATGAATGCCCAAAATTCATCTTTTTGTACATCACGCCAATTTTGCCAAATAGAATTTGCAGTTAGAACTTTTGATTGAAGTTTGACTTTTGCATATGCATTTGTTTCCCGTATTATCTCCGTTACAATTTCTTCCGTGAAAAATAATTTGAAAAATTGACTTGGTTCTTTGATTGTTAAAGGAACATTTGGTCCGACATTCTGAGCTCCGATGTCAAAATTTATAATGTCAGGAGAATCCACCGTATTGGATATATCAATCCATTCATCGTCTTGTGAATCTTGAGCGCTTGTAGTACTTGAAGAACTATCTGATGATAGAAGAGGACCAACTCTGCGTTTTTTATGACCAATGAATGTACTCTGATTCATCACTAGAGGTCTGAATATTGACTATACATTTAAAATAAATTCGTCTTCACTTTCACTCAGTTGCGATTTTTCCATTATTTTAGAGGGTAAAAAAAAACTTGTGTAATCTCAACGGTGTAAAAGGGTGCGTACTGATTATTTTTCAACCGAAACACGTCTAAACAGTAGAACAGTTGTTGTGAAACTAATGTAACATGTTTATACCTGCTCCTGGGTGTCCCGAGATGTTTGTTTATGTAAACAATACAACTATAAAAAATGGCGACATATAGTCGCCTCTGGAGTTATTAAAATAATTACCATGGCGACTATATGTCGCCTCTGGAGTTATAAGGGTTAAAGCACGAAATATATGGCACCAGAGTATATGAATTATAAGCCAGGGGTGTGTCCTCTGGAAGACGTCGTCTACACTCAGAGCTACACTAAGGTCGTCTGGGTCTCAGAGTGTTAATCATTATATTGAACTACCCTTCCGTTGTATACAGTGCAACCTGGCGGATTGATTGGTTTCTAGCAATTTCTAGCTCATGAGAAATATGTTAAAGAGGCCTTAAGTGAACACCAGACTGGAAATATTTATAATATGAGAGTATGTATAAAGAGGTGTATGCAAGTGGCAAAAGCGAAATAGGCGTGCAGAGATACCGTTTTTTGGGATATCTTATCAAAATACATGTTATATGAACACTACACTAACTTTTAAGCCGAATGTGTTATTATCACATATCGAAAAATCAACACAGATTTAATTGTAGTTCGTCACCCCTTTGCAAATTTTCTGCGGTTTTCTTATCGAATGTGTTATTCTGAAGACATGCAGGTGCGGGGCAGGATGTAATCTAATGGCCGCAGTCACTAACTTCTTATCATTTATTTATTTATTTTACACGTGACAAGAAATATAAATAATTTGCGAAAAAACAACAGGTAATTTAATTTAGTCACACAAATTTAATGGTTCTGGGTTTGTTGCCTTTCATTTGTCGTGTCTCCAGTAAACTAGGACTTTGACTAAATCTCACTGAGGACATATATCATTACACTCAACTTATTTGTGTATATGTACGAGTATATAATTATTTTGTAATAATTTAAATGTCAAGAAGTGGGTTCAAATTCTAAGTTAAAGCGCCCTTTAGGATAGTTTGATATCTAAACGGTGCTATATAAATTGTCCTCTTATTATTATTATAATATGAAGTGAAGATGATGATGTTATGTTTATTTAATGGGTACCGTATCGTTCAACTAATATTATGTTCCTGCTCATACAGCGAAATGCATAATTGGTCGCAATAAAATTAGCGAAAAGCTAAGCGCTCTCTATTGGTGGGTGGGTATTTTGACAGGGAAAATGTTACGAGATAAGCTCAGCCCTTTTGAGATTATCTTTTAAATGTATTTTCTTCGACATTATCCTGAAATATATATGTAATTTCAGGATATGTGCTATCAATAAATCTATATTTATTTATTGTAAAATTTGATTTCATTCTATTTTTCTCGAGGTGCCGTCCCTCATCGGAAGTTGGCCACCATCATACCAATTTTTATCTTATTTACTGCAGCACGTAACAACTCAAAATGCAAAAAATTTGTATCTTATTTAAAAATATAATTACTTTTTACTTGACTCATTAAAAATTTCAGTGTTCAAGTACACTATGGCAATTTCGTTTTAGATACAAGATGAGTTAAAAAATGGAAAATAATTTTTCATAAAACTAATATTTTAGCTATATTTCTGAAAAGGAAATCTCTTGATATCGCCAACCATTTGAGAAAACACCGTTTAATCCCAAGCATGCACTTGGTGAAATATTTTCCCCATTCATATAAATGTACATAGATACCATCGCGCTATGACCCTCTCGGGTGTGGCAAAAGTGTTTCCCTAAACACGGAATATGTTACTTAAACATTTACATACCATCACGCGGATTCCCTGCTGTAGTAAAATCAAATCTCGACACACATATTCCGACTCTTCCACATCCATAAACCTTCTGATTCAACTTTTACGATTTATATTGCTTCTTACTTTGTATTCTATCAAAATATTATTCATTTGATCCAACCATACTTTCCTTAATCCTTCTCTGTAACGCCACCCACATTTGCACTATATATGTATTTGTTTTGTTAGTCTTTCTCTATTCATTCTTTCCACGTGCGCTTAACATCTGAGTGCTCACCTTCACCTTACTTAACAATCCAGCCTGAAGATCGGATTCATTGTTGATCACTCCATTCCTTTTTCTGTCATAGATTGTCACCCCATGTATAATTCTAAGAAGGTACACGCATTTCTACAACATTTACTCGGCTCTTCTCAGTATTTTTCCACGTCCAAGTTTCACTCTCATACATGAAAGATAGTACAAAAATACTGTTGTAGACTATCTCTTAGCAGATTTTGATACTTTTAGGGTTCGAGTATAAACGGGTGTGCTAGTATTTGTTCAAATATTGTAAGGATACGATAAAATATCATTAGTTTAATGTGTGAGAATAGACATTAAAAGCGTGTAGCGATAAGAAACCAAGTTAATGGAGCATTAAAACATATAAACTCGAACCGGAGAATATTAAAATCTACAACGATGATAGACCACAACAGTATTTAAGCATCAATTTTGATGTATAGGAGTGAAATATAGACTTAGAAAAAGAGGTGAAGGATGTGTGACGAAATAGCAAAGTCCAGCACTCTATAGCCTCCACCTACTCAATCAGGGGAATGGCGTGATGAGATGTATGTATGAGAAAAGGGAAATCGAAACTAAAACCGAAATTTGTCTATACCACAATATCTAGACCGCGCCTCTTCTTTGTACAGACCGATTCGTTCAGTAGTTGCGCGATGACTCATAGTCTGGATCACACTCGATGACTTGACTCAGTATCCACCGTTTCCCTCCACTCAGTAATCCAGCTTAGCTGTAAACATTACCACCGTATGTGTGACTCATGCGCCTTCCTCGTCACACGTGGAATTATCTCCAATAAACACTTTTCTTTATAATGAGAACTTTGAAAAAGTGATAAATGGACTATACTTAACAAGAAGAAGGAAGAAACGTCTAGTATTATCAAAACATAAAAATGATATATTCATTGTAATTTGTTTAGTCAAACACTGTTTATTCCACTTTATGTAACTGTATAACTTTACCGGTTTCAAGGTTTTCACCTCATCATCAGGGGAGCACAAGATAGGGTTATATCGCTGTATAAAGTGGAATAAACAGTTTGACTTGTTGACTTAATAAATTACAATGCCTTTAAACCCCCATAACGTTAATGCTTTAACTATAAATAATATAAGATATATTTATTTTGCACCGTCAATTTAGTACTTACGTATTTCTCGGATAGATGTCGTTAAGACAAAATTCATTACAAACGTGCTGAATGTATATTATTAAAGGTATAGCTAGTTAAGTAATTTTTTTCGACCATTGTTGACCCAAATTGCTTAAACCATTGTTAACCCAAATTGCCAAATTGTGTTTTTTGGCGTTGTTTTTAAGATGAAACAAAGTTTATTGTTATTTTGGCGCTTGATGTTTTTTACTGCTGCAAAGGAAAAATTAAGACTCAAACAAAAAAAAATATGTGTATGGTATATGGCGACGATGCAGTAAGCGATCGTGCATGTCAAATGCAGTTATAACAATTCCGTAATGGTGATACGTCACTCGAATATGATGTCCGCTCTGTAAGGCCGATTATCACTGATGACGACCAAATCAAGGCTTTGATCTAGAATTGTACGACACGAGAGATTACTGAGATACTGGAAATCGATAGACCTAAAAATACGAAATTAATTTACGAATAACCCAATACATTAACATTGTACACAATATAAACTAACAGGGTTATTTATTTGATTTAATGACATTTGATTGTATTATAATCAAGTGGGCTTTTTGACAGGATGCTATTTATTTTAACCAACCTGACAAAAGTAAATAAAAGAAGTAAAATATAGTCTACATCAATATCACATAACGTAGGGACATGTTATGAAAGTCTGGATTTCATTAAAAGCCTCTTTAACATCCTTCTGGTTGGTTGGAAGAGATTGCCATTAAATAATACATCCATCAGGTTATATTGTATACAACGAAAGTGTAATACAATAAAATTAAACAATTTTCTAACGGTCTCTCGTTTGGTCTACTTTTCGAATCCCCTTAATAATTTTCGTAAGTTAAAGAAATAGGGAGTATTTCGACAACTCGGGCGTTTACTTGAAATGATTGGTAGTAGACAAACGTCGATTTGATAGATATGTTGCTTACTGATAGTGATTAATTATAAAAGCAATAAAATTTGGTTTACGTAAAGGGCGGCCCATCAGTCGCCGTCGAGTTTCAAAAATTAATGATTTTTAAGTTTGATCCTCTTTATTTCTTTTTCTGAAAATTTACAAGGCATACTTAAGTTTTAATGTGGAGAATTTAATAACAGAGAAACGAACGAAAGTGTTCTAGCTTTATTTCATAAATAGTCAAACACAATTCGCATATCGAAATCATTTTACTGATTGTCCAGCAAGATTAACTATTAGAAGATTAATTACACGTTCTCGACAGCAGGAGTTAGTAGTTGACTTGCCTCGAGTCGGAAAACCGCGTACTATATGTCCTAATGAAAATATTCAAAAGGGTACAAGAGAGCGTTGCTGATGACTAAGCAAATTCAAACAGGCGTCGTTCAGCTTAGTTCGAAATATCTCGAACGACACTGCAGCGAATCTTAAGAAATGATTTGCACCTCTTTCCGTATATAATTCAGTTGGTGGAAGAATTAAAAGCCACAATATCAATTGAATAGGAGCATTGGAGCTCGACTTATGGACCGCACTGTAACATACAATAAGAATTGAATGGTTCGGGGGCATGAAATGGATGAGTTTTAAAACTCGAATGATAACAACAACCTATCCACTATTCCGTAATTAGCTCTCACAAACATGTCACACCGAGGCCATCGTATTTAGCAATAATGTATTATTGTATTAACACTCTGGGTACGCGTGTGCTGTGCCTATATAAAGTGCTACATTCTTCAAAACTTTGAGGATAACCTTGCTCTGGCGTGGAAGAAAATATATCGTAGTAAAATATTTTCGTGTCACGTTTATAGGCGAACCCGACCAAACCTTTCATACATAGATTGTACTTGCAAAATGTGAGGAGGTATTTCCAACCGTTGCGCACTTAGCGAAACCCACATTGGGCCTACCATTCCGTAAGAGGAAGTTTTATTAAAATGCAGTATTTTTGGACATACTGCATTTTAATAAAACTTCCTCTTACGGAATGTGCTATGCAGTCAGGCGTTGGCCCCGTAGAAGTTGGCTCTCAGTCGCTAAAATAATGCTGATCGGCGATCTACGGTGGGTGCTATAGGTTATCGTCAAGGCTTATAGGACATGTTCGGAAGAGGCATTCTCGGTCTTGACGGGGCTAGCTCCGTTGGGTCTGAAGGTCCACCGTCACGATGCACCTCGGCTCCCCGTGGGTATGCCCAAGCTATTGGTCTACTCAATTTATTTTTGGGCATGGAAGCTTTAGTGGCAAACTTTAAGGTAGATATAAATACTACATACTGCAGAGAAAATTTAGGTGCACTTTCTTCAATCATGACCAGGAGACCTCAAACCAAGCTCCCGTTAAAAAATATTTTTTTATATCAAACGTCGATGATTTTTTTATTTTTACATAACTAGAATGATGTCAAATTGTACAGTTTACAATATAATCAACACACAACACGGGCAATGAAAGATTACTCGGAAAAAAAAATAATCCTATAATTACTCAGGTCTATTTATATTATATTTCAATAAATTCATATCACTAGCGTCATTTACTGAGCAAAATCACTCCAAGGTCGCGAGAACGAATTTACAGTAAGAGTTAAAATTATGAAGCGGTTTTCAACAATCACCAACGAAATAACAATGCTCTTAAATAAAAACTTAACGTTACAATAATAAGTTATTGAATGATAAATACAATAATACATTGTTATCAATTTGCTTGAATTCATTTGCCAATATGTTCGTCGACACCTGGCGACCCGCGCGGGAAATTGCGGAACTGAGACTGTGGCTACATTCACACCGATACAATACGTACAGAGCTTCCGCAGCGCCACTTTCAATAAAAACTGGATACAATTTAGCCAAATATGTCGGACATTTATTTACTTAGCACCAAGAAGAAAATCACACAAAACAAATAAACTTACTGAATATTATATTATATTACAGATTAAATATTGTATATGCTTGCAGCGAGAAAAATGATTTTGTTCTGGGAATTTATAGATACGCGTGTCAAAATTGAGGCAGTACTCGGATCTCACTACGTTTTTTCGTATAGCTTATATTACTAGTTAAGCTCTAACGTAAGACATATCAAATTGCTACTAATTATTATACGCACTCCGAGAGATTTTTGTCCGTTAACTGGCCCATAATATGAAGTCAAAATAATCACAGACGTAACGGTTTATTATTTCCTATCATGATACCACCCAAGTAATGTAATGTTCATTATAAATTGCATTACTACGAATTTATAAAAAAAAATTGTTGGTTCTAAAAAGAAAGCTCCAGAAACATATATCGCAAGGTTCATCGACTTCATTTTACTTGTATTTAGAATTATCATTTTACAGTAACAAATGTGAAATGAAAGGAAAAAGAGGTAAGCGTGAAAAAGAGGCAAGCAATCGAAATAATGGAAGGACATGTTTGGAGATATTTAATTTGAGAACTATGAGAAACAGATGATGAATTACTGTGAAAAATATGTGGAAATCTGTCCTATCTAGGTACTTCCTACAAAAGTGGCATGGCGTCATATTTGCATTTGTGTGCTTTACAGATAATATGAATTTCCTCTTCTTATCATGTGAAATAAAAGTGATATTTTTAGTTAGATTAAAAGTAAGTTTTTAGAAGAGGGATTTCAAAAATACAATTTAACACATTCCTATCCAGAAATGGACCTAGACCAGTGCTTCTATAACTCTGCGTTCATGGCCCAATCCATAGCGTACCAGTATGTTTGTGAAATTAAATACAATTAATTTCAAAACAATTGAGTTAAAAAATAATAGATTTTTATTATTTTTAAACTAAATGAAAAAGATAAATACAATAACTAACAAAAATTCTAAAACAAATAATAAGAAACATACATTTTAAATGCGAAAAATTCTAACTATATGCTTTTTTTATTTTTTATTTTAACCTCCACGCGGCCCACTAGCAAACTGTTCGCGGATAAGCTACTAAAACAGACAATAAAAAAAAAGTGAGTCATTACGAAATTTTAAAAATTCTCGAACTTTCTATAAATAATAAATACTTCACAGCCAATATCTGGAATTATTAAAATACATTTATTTCACTATATACTACCGACTATTTGTTATGAAATTATATATATTTTTGACGACCTTTTAGTTAACAACAAAGAAAATATTACTGATTGCAGCGTTAAACTTTATTATCCCACATACAATAAATAATAAACGACAAGACACATTGCAAATCGGAAATAAATCTATGCAACAATCGAGTCAAGAGATAGACTTGACATTTAGTGAGTACGTTTTGATTTATGTATTAATGAAAGGAAATATTCAATAATATTGAACAATATCGTATATATGCGACTGAGGTGTCAATTAAATAATCTACACGAACCGAGTTGCAAGACAAAAGTGCCGCTGAGTGGAAAGCGTGGAAAATTCCCATGAACCATACTGTAATGGCAAAGAGATAAGAACACTTTTTGCCGAACAGTTCGGAAAAGTTATTCAATTGAAAGAGAAAAAATGTGATAAAAAAAAAACAATGTGAAAGAAACATGAGATGTATTTTTATAACAAACAAATATTTGTATTGTTATACTTTTATCATTAACAATATAATCCGGCAGTTTTTTTAAATATTTCTTTTTGATACCATTATCAGTACAAAATAGAAGGTTTACTGTCATATGTCAAACTTTATAACTGTCAGATATATGTTATATAGGTTAAAAGTGAAAACCAGAATATATTTTTTTCTTAAATTGGATATCAACGAGAATCAAACCCGCTACCCCCGGGTCGGAAGACATGCGTCTTGTCAACTAGGCTACGGAAGTCGCCCTCTTCTACGTTTTTAATGAAAGTAAGTTCTGAATTTTAAAAAACCTGATTAGCTAATACCTAAGATGGGTGACTAAAAAACCGTCTACTCGTAGTTGAGGCAAATCGAGCAATCTTCCTTAATTATTTAAATCCATACTTTGTAGTAGCTCGCTTTGGCCTATGAAATATACATTCTTCTGAAGTGTTTGATGCCTAACAAGGCAGAAGACTCCTCCAAGAGACTTCTTAAACTGACAGTTTTGGAGCAATAGTACAATATAATTTATTGAATGTAACAAAAGCGCCAAAGTAGTGGCATAAGTCAATGAAGCGTTCTATGAGCAGGATTTTCGCAATTGTTTAAAAGTGTATTGAGGTACATGGCCGCGCGGAAACGCAATAGACTTCCCTGCGAAGGTTGCCGGTTCGAACGTCGTATACGTATGTAGTCTTGTACAATTTATTTATTTTTATATGGCTTGTGTTGCATTGCTTAATTGCTAGAATAATTTATTACTATAATGTTATCACATATTTCCTTAATATAAAAAAGGCGTCTTTTCACAACGAGCGCCAAAAAATAATACATTTTTAATGATTTAACAGTTTAAGAATTCAATTATTAGAAAAAAAGCAGTGTCATAAAAAAACTATAAATCATGACGTACTTTTATCAATTAACAAGTCACATAATAATTATAGGAGGAAAAACCAAAAACATAACAAAAGATCAAATGATATATAAGAGTTGACAAAAACAAACGAAATGATTGATAAAACTTTTTTATCGAGTGCCTTATTGCTCGAAAAAATGTTCGATGATATCGAGTTACGTAGTAACGCGATCGGCAGCTGTCGAATGAATAATTCAATCGCTATCAAACTTGAATCACGACATAGAAATGTGAGAAGTGTTTATTTAGTTCATATTATGGTGTGTTTATATATGAAATTGCCGTTTTTATAATGTGTCTTGTAGATTGCGACCTAGGTGGTAGTCGCCACCGAGACCGGTCCAGGGGCTATATCGTTACGCTTTCTAAAAACTGTATGAGCGAATTCTTGGGTTTTTCTAACTTTTTTCTTCACGAGCCGATGGAAACTATGAAAAAAAGTATTACAACAAAATCAAATTGAATACTTAATACTTTCCATTTTATTTTCAATATTATTTAACATCCTATGATAAACACTATCTTTGTGTTATCTCGATATTTTCGTTTTTCAATCGGCACATATACAAGGTAGCTAGCTCTATCTATTGCTCAATTACTGATAAATATTATTTCACATCGCTACTTGACATCTGCATAGCACGTGATGCGTATGGTTTTATCGCCCATCTTGTAGCCAATCTCTAGGGATGCTACCTCTTCTATAATCCTATCCATTATGAGATTAAATAGACTCTTACTTATTTGACATTTTAAATAAACAAAAAATCGTTTAGATCCTTTTTGTATCGTAAACGTCCATAGATAAAATAAAAGAGAATGCGTATTCTTACTCAAGAGGTAACAAAAAAGTACAATTTATACAGCGTCATTCAGAGAGCACACTCTCTTCAAGGGCGCTGTAACTCGGGTTATGAACCTACTGTTTGTAATTGAAAAATTAAAAATATATAAATACGTTGAGCGCAACGAAAGGAAGGTGGCTGCTGCGGCCAATACATTGGATACTTTCCCGATTACCAATGAATTTTGATAACAAATCATATTTTTAGACGTTCAAAAATGTTCACAGAATCTCTCAATTTTATCTTGTTTAAAAAACTTAATTTATAAAAAAACAATGTGTAGTAATTTTGAGTTGACTTCGAGTTGTATTTGAAGAGACGACTCTCTTTGCCTTAGAGACCTTGTCTCCAACTCAGGGTTTCAGATGGAAGTGTCCTAAGTACGTTAAATTTTCACATTTATAGATAACATATAACCAGGCTTGCCTACGCCCATGATTGGTCCGGATTGTCTGGAGTCTTTAAAATGTTCAAGTATTTTGGTATTTTTTTAACTGTCTGCTCACATCCTCCGCCAAGCGTTCAGAATGAAGGTCCGAGAATTATGGCAAACATTACTATAACCATATTTGTGATAAGTTGGAAGAAAAATTCCTGAAAAGGCAATAAGCTTGCCCGATTGTACAGCATACAATGAATGTGTAATAAAATATATACAAATAAAATTACAACGGGTAGAAATTAAAGTAACTCCATGCCTGGTTTGGTGGATATTTTTAATGTACGTGTATAATAAATAGATGTTGCCAAATTCAGGAGTGTTCTTCTCCAGCATTTCACCAATCTTATTTATTGGCTGGAGACTAGTTATTCCATTGTCATTACGTCTTATTTATTGGCTGGAGACTAGTTATTCCATTGTCATTACGTCTTATTTGTTGGCTGGAGACTAATTATTCCATTGTCATTACGTCTTATTTATTGGCTGGAGACTAGTTATTCCATTGTCATTACGTCTTATTTATTGGCTGGAGACTAGTTATTCCATTGCCATTACGTCTTATTTATTGGCTGGAGACTAGTTATTCCATTGTCATTACGTCTTATTTATTGGCTGCAGACTAGTTATTCCATTGTCACTACGTCTTATTTGTTATTTTTTTAATTCAATCAACTCTGTATTCTCATTTATTGTATTTAAGAATTTATTTTTATTATTTCAGTGTTGTATTCAACATAAGTGATTTAATGCAGCGCATGTGTTCTGAATCTTGCAGATTTTTTTATGTTGTTAATATTATATATTTTCTTGAGTATACTGCTATGGTTTGTCAAGGAAACTTAAGTATCGCATATTTTCCTCAATAAATAAAAAAAAATACACATATCCTCATAATGACAAATGAGTTGAATAAATGCTGTATATGAAAATGTATGACAGAACACGGAATAACAAAATAAATAGCCACATGTGAGTGGAAGGCGTGGTAAAGAAACGCCAAGGAAAGTAAGGTTGAATACAGTGAATGATATTCTGAAAGGAGGAAGTGTAGACAGTCAAATAAATCGTAGATGTATGAGAAGGTGAATGAGTTTAGTGTGGGGATAGGAAAGTCTGGCGCTCTATCCTTTATATTTACGCCAACAGGAAAACGGCGTGATGGTATGTAACATATAGTATGTATCTTCTAAAATGAAAATCAAATCGAAAAGTTTAATTGGATCGTTTGCCTTCCGAGCCCCAATTTCAGAATCGCTCTTCCCGCGCTAATAACTATCAATAGTTGTCGAAGAAGAAAAAACAATCGAGATTTATGGGCGCTCCGACAAGTGGTGGCTGGAAGTGGCGCGAATTGGGTAAACCGGCTGACGGAATGGACGTTGAACACCGCTGCCCGCTTCGTGTCTTATCTGCTTGGCAGTATCTTGTAACTCCACTCCAAGGCGGAGTCGGTTTACCAAGTGGCGAGACTAGATAATGATAAGCTAATTCAACCATCTGTCTGTGATCTTCTGCTAGATTTTAGGACTTCAAACACTGGGGCTTCTTACGTCCGACACGTTCTTAGTTGATGTTAAAGAAAAAACAGGTAGTCTATGAAGGTGCGATTATATCAACTTTAATAAAGTAACGATGGGATAATGGGTTAACTACAGCCGACACTGTTAATTAATTAATAAATAATTAATACGTCGTTAATTAATTCACTGGTTCGCAGTTGAATGGGTGTTGCTGAATCATATGGAACCCAGAAATCCCTTTATATCAATAAACATATATTTATATATTAATAACAGTTAAGGCATAAACACTGTCAAGTTTTAAAGACATTGTTATTTGTTTAGTCAATCACTGTTTATTCCAAATAATATAACGGTATAACCCTACCGGTTTTAAGATTTTCATCTCATCATCAGGGGAACACAAATAAAACATACTGTAATATTAAGTGGAATAAACAGTGTTTGACTAAACAAATTACAAACCTATATTTATTTTTTTATTTATATGAACGAAGCGACAGCTGTGTGTATGAATAGAAAGAAGTTGAGATATGTTGTCTCTGCCTTTCCCAAAAGGGGCATGGCATGATGGTATATACAAGTGTGTATCTAAAATTTACAGAAAAAACACACATTCACACGAAAACAGAATCAGTTGGAATTCGCCGAGGAGCAAGCTATAGCAGCAAGTATTGTATGCTAACCAATAGACCCCTAGCACCGAAGGAAGGATGATGATGATGGCGAATGATGATCGACCAAGATATGACAACTCCGCCGAGTGCTCGAGTATCGTGCTGCAGAAGTAAGTGTACCGCAAATATGACATTAGTGCGGAGCATTTGTATCAATATTTAATCACGCCACAATAATTCACTGGCAATAACAAAAGCCTCTGCTCCAACAGCTGGTGTAGGAGACTACGCTATGTTTCTTGACAGAAGAGCCGGATTTTTTCCTTAAATTTATTACAATATGATGTACGTAACATTTTCCATGAAAATTGCTAAAAACTATAAACAATCAGAATTATGTATGAAATAAAGACGTATGTAGAAATACTCGTATAGTCGTGCAAATCCGAATTATTTATATTTTATCTCAGTTTTGGGCAGAAATAAATTACTAGAAATGTATCAAAGAGTTCGGCTTTAGTTTTATTTATTAGAATATTTAATATTAAATTACTTTCTTATACCACTAATAACATTCATCTTTGCGACACTTGTTTCTACCTCCTATCTGTCTGAAAAGAGCCTGAACTTATTTTATATTTTTAGAATGAAACTTACTCATAAGCGGTTAGTAAGTTTCATTCTAAAAATATAAAATAAGTATAAATAATAATTAAAAAAAACAGTAGACTAGACTAGCTGGTTAAAAAATGCGATGAAAACATAATAAATAAGATAAACAGACCCACTTGAATATCAAGAATAAATTACACACAAGAGAGAAATAAAAATATATTCCGGTTGTACGTGACTAGAATATTCAATGAAATGATTTCGTTTCTTGAATTTATTGAAAGAACAACACATGACTGATTAACAAATGAGAGAAGCCAAGATGACGAAAATTGTAGATAATAAAAATTAGGCACACAAAATATCCTAACCACATTAAACCAACTTTGAGGTGTAAAATCGCTTTGAGTTTCGGATGCGTTGAACAACTTGGCGGGTATATATGGAATAATATATCCATGTGGCAATCTCTTACAACTAACCAGAAAGAGATTCAAGAGGCTTGAAGTAAAACGCAGGCTTAGTTCTCAATGTACTTTTACGATAAATGTAAAATGTTAAAAAAATACATTAATAGTGTATTTGTAATAGTTCTCATAAAAAACGTACTAAAAACAAGTACTATAGAATTATAAAACTGTGAAGCATTACTAAATGCTGTAGAAACGGGTGCAGTGCGAATAATACGAGTACATTGGGTGAATTGTATACGAACATTGGACAGAATAATACGAACATTGGACAGAATATGGAATTAAGTGATTAGGGATGAATGTAAACTTCAAGCTAATGTGTTGAGTAGGAGCACTCTGAGATGGTTTGGGTACGTGAAACGAATGAACGAAACTCCGTGGTCTCGTTGGGCTTAAGACGTTTGGATCCCAGCCCGAGGTTGCGAGTTCGATTCCCGTTGAAACCCAGATTTAAAAAAATGGATTCCAGTTTGATTTTCACTAAGGCCTTTTAACATTTTTTCTGGTAAGTTGGAAGTTATTTACACATTGCAATAAGCCCGCCAGGTTGTACTGTATACAACGAAAGTGTGATACAATACAGTAAAATGAAGAAAAAGTAACAAAACAAATATACAGTGTAAATGTAAGTGGAATGTGTGGTCAAGGAAGACCAAGGAAAATACGGTTGGATCAAGTGAATCATATTTAAAAATGGAAGGAAATGTAAAGAAGCCAGATAAATCGTATGAATTGTATGAGAAGGTGAATGAACGGATGTGGAACAGGCGAAATATGTGTGTCGAGATAGTTATCTGGCGATCTGTCCTCTCTGCCCTGCCCTACAAGGAAATTACGTGACGGTATGAATGTATGTCTTCAAAATATTATATTTTATTTAATGTTTAAGTTTCTCCTATGCAACTGTACGTGAATGGTCATGTACCTCTCATAGCTTCTTTCATTAGCGATAATAAAATAATTATACCGCCTTTATAAACTCTCATACTAGATGTACAATAAAATAATTGACTTCTGCACCGCGGGAACAAAAAAAGAGCCTCACAACTTCCAGAAGTGGAGATCTTATCCTGACTTTATATACGCATCACGATATCGGCAGCGAATAATGCTCGGACAGAGGTCCCAAACGTAATTCACGCGAGCACTTTCTATGATTTAATGTTTCGGCGTTGTTGCCAATTCGGCTTCAATGATGGCCGACGTTTCGAAGGCGTTGCAACCTTTATTGTCAAATCAAAAATACATCACAAAATATCATTGAAGTCAACTCAATACGGTAAATAGCTCCGAAAAATATTTTGAACCTGTGGAAAACAGCCGTTATAAATTTCGAGGATATCTAACGTTCTATAAGTTTATCATGAAGAAATTTATTTACGTTTTTAGTACAATTTATCGGGTCAAATAAATTTTTGTTTCCAAATTTCAATTGTATACGAGTATATTAATACGACTAAATCTTTTGATACAATATAAAAATACGCCAGTCTATAAAAAAATATAAAAACATTTTTTCTTTATAAAGACAAATATATTAGTCTGGAATTAATGGAGAGCAAAAAAGAGGAAGACGGAGGAAAGAGTGGAAGGAGATAGTTTACGAAATTTCAACTGAGGGAAAGATAAGAATATGAGAAACAGGAGAGAATGTCTGATGAGAAATATGGGTTTGGACGAAGCGAAAGTTGTGCGCAATGAATGATATAAAGGCGTGAAGTGTTGTCCTTTCTGCTTACCCCACAAGGGATATGGCATGTTGGTATGGATTAATTGCATTGAATTTTACATTTATTTGCCTTTTCTCGAAAAGGATACCTGCATTATCGGTAAACTTGAATGTTCTCTAAGAAACAAAAAGGTTGGGAAGCCCTGGAATAATGTATTTAAAATAAATATCAAGGAATCTGCGAGTTGATTTTTAGCTTCAACAAATTACGCAAACTTCAACCAAAATGAATTTATTTAAGGAAGGGAATGCGAGAATAATCTCGGCAAACATAAGCCGGGGCCAGTTTTCAGATTGCCTATTGTCGGGTGGTATTTTGCGGCTTAATTTTACACAGTTGTCATGTCAACTTGTGATACCAATTAAAATACGATTTCGCATCTCGGTAGCGAGTGTGGATACATTCGTTTACCCAAAATCGTCGTAATGTTCGAAAATAAATAACCGATACGAACATTCCGCAGATTTTTAATCAATAAATCAAAACCACAACATCTCAATAAATCTTGTGACATGTATTTTGATATTGTTTCAACTTCAATTTGTGATGCATTTTGCATTATAACAATATTGCATTTTTTTAAATATTTATTAATTGAGATCTAAAGTGATACTTATCGATAATTGCAGTTTAAAAAATGAAAAAGAAAACAATTTAAACAAACATGATCGGAAGGTCGAAGTTGCCTGCACGAAGCTCTGTAGTTGAGATTTTACATAAGCGCCCTTGGAGTGATATCGGTGGCTAAATTTTGCTGAAATTTATATATCATATAGGTTGTTTTAAACAAAGATATATTAATAAAAAAACATGACGAGGCTTATGAACGTGGCAGAAACGAAAAATGTGTGTCAAAATAGAATGATCTGAATATATTCGTTCTGCTTACCCTAAGAGAGATATGGTGTGATGGAGATAATTATAAAATTAAATTCGTTTTGAAAAAAAAATGTTTGCAGTAAAATTTACCCCAACGAAGATTTACTTTATTTATTCAATGGCCAAATAACCTTGATACAAACGATTACAAAAAAATAAATATAAATCTATATTTACATGTTAAGGGTAAGCGGGAAAAAATTTAACGCAAAACAATAAATAAACATATAATTTACTCAATTCATCCCGGCAAGAATAACTTCTTCAATTTACTCTTGTAAGTATCCAAGTCATATGAAAGTCCATACAATGTTCATAATGATTGCCCAATCTGTCATAGAATATGAAATACAAATCTTTCATGATATTCCTGATTCTGAGTCGACGTCTCGACTTGATATAGAATTTTCATATATATATCAAACTCAGTCATCTTGACAATTGAATCAAATTTTACCGTTTCAGGAGCTGTTGAATTATCGATATCATTATAAAAAATAATTAAACGGCTATTTCATTATGCGAAATAAAACGCTTCAAATCCATTGGGACCGAGTTTTGTCTTCTTCTCTGAATCGGGGAATAATGGGTGCACAATATAGGTTCGAGACATGCCCTCAAGTCCGCGACAATACCTAAACCACTTTGTAACAAGCTACTTTCCGTAGTTTAAGACCATATATTATTCCTTATCAATGCACCGTACCTTTTTTGCCCAAGCCTTTGTGGATTGCCGACAATATTTTCTTAGAATTGTCGATATCACAATTTGCTCTTTCGCAATAAAATATTCATCACGTTATGAATCAGAAAAAGCTATCTTGGTTAAAATTCTGTGCCTTTTTAACCGTGCCACTGGATTTATACATAACATTTTCTTCGACAGCTGGAAGAAAATATATTCTCCTTCGTAAAAATGTGTATTGTTTTTGATCCAGCTGATCTGGGTTTACACCAAGAAATTATTCCCCTTTTTATCCGGGTACAGAATTAGAGGATTGAAGCCATTAGCAGTGGCTGTTGAGTCCGGTTCGGCAAGGGGTCAAGGAACCGAACGGGCAGTTAGAACATTTCCATTTTGCTAAATCAGGAACTAAGGTATTTGAACCAAATACATTTATTTTATTGATGCGCATGTAAACATACCTCGCATATGCCAGCCACTGTCTCGCATCTTGGGAAATAATGGATGCCTTTAAATGCCATACATTTATCCATATTGGACAGTAGACTATAGATAGACATAGCCACGCCAGCAAGAACAAAGTTTTTTTTAAATTTAATGATTTAACACTCAAATGTTAAAAAATAAAATAATAAACTTAAATTAAAGTGACAGGACTGTTTTGCTTTACAAAGGCATTGTCAAACTCTTCTCAATTCATTGCTTACAAGGTTACATAGAAACATATTTTACAATCTATGTATGACAACTAGCAAAATTGTAGTTTTAATCCATAGATTGTAAAATATTTTGCTATATACCATACTCGTAAAGCTTGGTAAGTAATGTATTGAGTACAGTTTGATAATGTTTTTGTCAATCGAAACAGGCCTGTCACTTAAATGAAAGAGTATTATGTAAGTTTTTTCACAGTTAAGTGTTAAATCATTTTATTTAAAATTGAGTTTTAATGTATAAATACAAAATCAATTAAAAATAAATATTTATTTATAGCTTAATCATAAGGCCAAATTATATTTTTCTTGATTCTGGTTAAATAACTAAAATTAAAATGAAGCTTCTTTTTACAGGCCCCGACTTTAGCTTGGAATCGAGAATGCATATGGTTCGCTGTTACATCTTCTCAACTACGTGATTTGAGGCGTGGACACTGAACGAAGAACATATGCAGGATCGATGCTTTTCAGATGTGAGTCTACAAACATACGTCTCAAGATTGTCTGGACAAATCTTATAACAAATGTGAAAGTGCTTGCTCGAATATATAAGGACCGAAACTGCTTAGAGCGTGAAGGGAGGCAGAGAAAGGCGCCGCATCTCTTGGAAGAAATTTCGGGAATGGGTACAGGTTCTGCATAGTTGTTCCTGGCTGTAGCAAAGAAGATTGCCGTAGTGGTGGTCAACCACCGAGAGAATAGAAAAAAATATTCAAATCGGTCTGAATTGAGCATAGTGCTTGTTTGTAAAATCAAATGATCAAGTCTATCACGCTCCAGCTTGAGCGCAAATTAGTATGTAACATAAAGAAATTCAATTATAATATTGTTTATGTGATTTGTTTTCTTTTTTGTGGATTATCTATGTTCTTATATGTGTTATCACGTTATCGCCATATTGCATGACATTTTAGTTATATTCAATATGGGGCTTATTACTATGTAACAATACGAGTATCTTCCAACAACCCAGAAAGATATTAAAAAAAAGTATACCATTTATAATTAATACTATGGATGTTTAAAGAAATTGTTATTAGTTTAATCAAACAAATATATTCCCAAGATGTCACCGCTGCTTGTAGAAGTTGTCTCCTGCCTCCCTCCACCCACAAACCCCAACCCGATTTTTTAGTGTTAGAAGCGTATATGTTGGTCTAGTAACAACATAATTCAGTCATATTTGTGCTCCCGTGATGATTTTTTTATCCACTTTGCACGGATTTCTCCTGTAACACAAAGAGGATCTGCTTCTAGCGTTAGCTTATTCATTAGGAATAATATCGCCAGGATTCTTCTCATACTGCTAGACGGTACCGCGAATATATCCACAGTGTCGTTCAGTTTGTTTAATATCTCTATACCACGCGTGACTGAGTGTGTTTAGCCATGATATTCGTCCTGTAAGTTGGTATGTAGAACATAGGGTGATTCCTTGCACGGCTATATTTATTGGGTACATATAAACTTAGTGTTTCTAGAATCGCGGGACAGTTAAAGGAATGTTGGAAAATCTTTATTAGGAATATCGCAATGGATTCTTGCCTTCTTGTTTCGAAGCTTCTATAGTTACACACCGTGAGAAGTTCGACATGGTGAGCATATTTTGGGTAATCGCCCTTTGTTTTGTACCATAGATATCTGAGGATTTTTTTTTGTATTTGTTCTATATTGTTTTTATATTTGAGCTGATGAGGAGCCCAAACCGTAGATGCATATTCTAATTTGGTTCAAACTAGATAATTATATAAGTTTCAGGGGATATCGGTGCTGTTAAATTCTCTTGATATTCTCATTATAAAACCGAGTAATTTGTAACAGTCCGATATCAAACGTGAGTTCGAAATCAAAGGTTACGCCCAAATCTTTGAATTCAGAAACTCTGTTTAGTGTCACTCCCTGTAAGGTATACTGATGGTGGATTGGTGAAAACGATCGACTATAAGATACACAGACACATTTATTTATGTTGAACAGAAGATGATTTTGCTCACTCCAGGAAACTAGGGAGTCTAGGTCCTGTTGTAACTGTGCACGGTGAATTGATTTTTTTGAAAATTTTCAAGTCGTCAACGAACAATAAACATGTCGAGTGACTTATGGAATTTTGAATGTCGTCTATTAATATGAGGAATAGTAGGGGACCTAAATTGGATCCTTGTGGTATACCAGATCTTGCGATAAATTCCACAGAAGACTTATTACGGATTGTTACGTATTGAGATCTTTCTTTTAGGTATGATGCAAATAATCCAATTAGATTATGATGAGGTGAAAACGTTGAAAACGCTAGACCTAAACCGTTACATCAAGTGGAATAAACAGTGTTTGATAAACAAAGAACAATGTTAAAGAAGCCTAAAATTAAAACAACACCAACACTTTCAAAAAACAACCGGGAATCACAAACATGGTACCCCTCCCCCCCCCCCCAGGTTAGGAGGTAAGGCGTTTTATTAACTAGTTCACTTTATTCCGAATTTGATTCGCTTCTATTTCTACGACTTTTCACTTTTGTCTATTCTAAAGTCTGATTAATTTGATTGTCACGTTTGGCTCGATCGTCCAGGATAATTTTATCAAATATGCTTAATAATCAAGATTTAATGCCGCTGACGCAAATACAGCGAGAAGCAATACGGGGGGGGGGGGGGGGGTAATGATGAACATCAATGTGTTTCATGGGTATTTGTAATAAAACGTTTATAAATAAGTTGATAACTTATCAACAAGTCGATAACACAGGCGCAACAAAGTGTGTACCATATGTGTATTGTGTTTTAAGCAATTATCAACCAAATAACGAACGTACACCACCTGATGTATTGTAAAATAGTCCTTAATCCAAACATTATAAAAGCGATCTTTCTTTAACTGAAAACGGGAGTACCTTGTAATTTGTGAACTCTTTTATTGTTTTATTGCTAATTGAATCGATCGAGAGTAAGCAACAAAAGGTGTCTGTTGCAATGTTTTACAATGGTACATTTCAAATTAATTTACCTTAACAAATGCGCAGAAACCGAGAATTATTAATACAAACAAAGTTTGAATGCATATTTTTCGATAATACTGCACATTCACATTTCGCGCCAAGCATGAAGAAACTCACGATCACTGGCAATCATGAGGTACGCAGAAGAGACATATCACTATGTCCTGGAGCGATCAGGTGAACAGTGCTATAGGTCTGTCTTTGTCACACATAAGCTCTTCTGAAAGCGGAATGTCGAGAGGATTGGATAAGAATGTGCACAACGTACAGCAATTTCAGTGTGGCTCATGTTCCTCACCATTAAGGTCACGATTATTGACATTAAAAACATCACAAAAAAAGTAAACAAATTGAGTGTAAGGATAGGAAGATGGTGGCTGCAGCAATTAGATTAGGAATTTCTTCTCATCTGCGTATGTTTAGAAAAACATATTTGGTAAGACAAACGCAGAAAATTTACCAAGGAAAAACGAACTAAAAATAAACCTTGTAGATCTTTCGAATTGTGATAGTAACACATTCGGCTTTAGGTGGAGTGAAGTTTATGTGCGGAGTGTTCATATATGATATAATCATGATATGTGAAATGTTGATATTGATAAGACCCACAAACAAGGTTGTTTTGAAGTGCTTCCTAAACCTGCACACGCCACTCAAATTGTTGGACGCAGACAAATATTGTTCCAATTGAAATATTATTCTACAAAACGAACATATTCAGCTTTAGGTGGAGTGTAAGTATGTGTGTTGTGTTCATATTCAACCATAAGTTTTGATAAGACCATACATTTTTATTAATTATATGCCATGTCTAACGGGCACCATTTTTGATAATAAATAATTCGTGTTTCATTTTATCTTAAAATTATACAAATGTACACACGATTCGCAACCAGCTTTGTCCTGTGACACTGATGGCTTGTGTATGATTATCGCCCAACGCAGTATAATAAGTGGGGCTTTTATATCGTATGCTCACTGGATATATGGTATATTATTCTCAAATTTTATTAAATTATTACACGTTTATACCAAAAATAATATGCACCCTTAACAATTCAATAAATTATTACGGATCTTTGTCTCCGGGCGGGGAGACCAATGTATTGCCATGTCTATGCGTGTTGCCTCGTCCGGTTGAGAAGTCAGTGGGGGCTATATGACGATAGGAAACATATCAACGAATGGAGATGACTGCCAATATAATATGTTGACATTTTTGTAATGTTTTTCTTAGGTAACCGAGGAATGTTTTTAAGAAGTCTCCGTTATCACGGCATTGGCCGTCCCGAAAGGTGATTATGTTGACCTCCTGATAAAAGATGCACCGTTCCCCTCCTTTTATTTTCCGGACAGAAGTCATTTTGTCAAATAAAGCAAGAATTTATTTCTTATGTTATTTCGAAAGAGAGTATCATTTCCCATTTGTATACAATCCTAAGTACTCGTGAGAAGTTATTATTTATAATAAATATTAATTAAACTATTATCATTAAGGAATATAGATATACATACAATACCATCACGCCGTGCACCTTTTGGGATACGCAGAGAGGACAGATAGAAAGAAGTGGAGATTCTAGTATTCTTGTTAAGAGTAATGGGCGTTCGTTCTCGCCTCGTCCAAAACCATACATTTCGTTATATATGCTCGCCTGTTTCTTATACATCTTACCTTTCCGTCAGTTAAATTTTATAAATATTTCTTTTCAATCTTTCCTCACTCTTCATTCATTTTATATTTGTTTCGTAAGTCTTTCGCAACTCATTCTATATATGTCAGCGAAACCATCTTGAGATTCCTATCTTATACTCGGATATACTCGTATTTATTTTGTATTATTTTAATCTGTCAATAATAGTGGTCTCGAGTACCGAGTAAGAGCGCCCTTGACGCGAGTTACTCTAAACGGCGCCATATAAATTATCCGTTTATAATTATTCTATTAATAACATTCATCTCTCACCAGCACCCTTTATTCGGCAATCCTGCTGGAATACTCGTACAGGGTTATCCGAAATTTGATCATTTCCATGCGCAATGTGTATTTTATTCTTCTGCGCATAGATGAACAAACTGTTACATTTAGGCGATCCTAGGATGTGGACCCACCTGTGCATCCATATCTTGGGTGATCGCCTGGTGGTCGGTTGCCAGAAGGATTGTTCTACAAATACGGGGAATCCTTGTACGGTCCATTATCTTTACGTCTTGGTGCTAGTATCTTCTCATTTCTCTACTTAATCGTGCGATGTTCTCGGTGTCGAACATTTTTATGCGCACTTAATTTATTATTCAATTAGACATAGTTATATACATATACATTACATGAGATGGCTTATGAAATCCGTGACCTACTTGGGACAATGTTTGTTTCCCCCGCCACGATTTTGTGGTTCAATTCCCGATAGAACCTAACCAAATCCGGATTTCCACATAAAGCCTCTTTAAATATTTCTTGATGGTTGGAAGAAATTACCAATATGCTGCCCGGAAATTAATTTCGTATTTCGCTGATAGGTGTAATAGACAATATTTTCGTTGACTAGCATTTATTTCAAACGTGCTGAATGTATATCATTATGAAAGTCAATAGTTTAGCGCATTTTGCTTGAGCGTTTTTTTTGTCATTTTGAAATCGGAACAAAAAAATTGTTTTTGAGAGAAAAAAATGCAACAAAGAAAATTTGTCCAGTGTATAAAAATTCCGTAATGGTAATATAACACTTGAAGGTGGTGTCCGCTCTGGAAGTTCGATTACCACTGATAACAACCAAATCGACGCTTCGAAAATTAGCAACGAAATTTTTTTGTGACACGAGACATTTCTGAGATAATGAAAATATCGAAAACCAACGTCCACGATCATCGGGCTATTTTGCGTTTAATTTAACTTAAAAATCCAATATATTGGATGAAACAATAATTATGTAAAGAAACTGCGAACTGCATACAAATTTGTAACAACTAAGTATTATGTCAACAGAAAATATCGAGTAACGTATGACTTCAATTGAAGAGATAAGATTATCATAGCTGATTTATCTTTAAAACGAGTTTACATACGTTTATCATATATATTCTGAGCGATACAAACTTGTATTTAAGCGGAATTTCAAGAGAATTACTATAGAAAATAAAAATACGAAAAGGTCACCATTAGAGATTTTTTGTGTTTTCACCATTATAATACATTTGACAATTGCCGCACGACTTGTCTCCATCCTTCCTGGTTCTGGGTCATGATTCATGCAGCGTTTAAATACGGCCCTGTTCACTTTTACATTTTGTCCGTTCGTTTTGTATAAGACCTTCAACTCGCTCGTTTTCCCTCAACGATCCCCGTGATCATCAGCTTATCGAGACTTTCTTTGTTCTTTCTGGCAACACGCCTAAAGTATGCTAGGATACTTTTCCTGCAAGTTGTCGAAAGTCTTTCAGTAATCGGTAAATTTGGAATGTTAGACGTTAATGCGCCTTGCGGTTCATGGGATACTTCCGTCCCCAACACCACATCTCGAAAGCATATTTCATGTTTCATGATTAAAGAGAGCGCCTCTTGCAGAAAGTCACAGAATATTTTATTCCCAATACGCTTTAGCAGGAACACAGGGATGCCATAAAACGCCTGCATCCAGGTCGGCCCACATCCTGGCGAAAAGTCGTAGCCAAACTAGTTCCAATGAGATTCATGGTTGTTTGGAGGATCGACTAAATGGCCCCGAGACCTTGGAGAAACCCCAGGGATGGCACATCCAGGAGTTATATCGATGAATCTGTTAAAACCAATAAAAAAAAGATCGGAGAATAATTCGTAACCGTCACTATTATCCGTGGGGTCACGGATCAAGGAGAATAAGACCTCTATCTTCGTTAGGCAGCGTTTTTGGTAGTTTACAAGAGGCATACCATATACCCGCAAATAGAAAAATCGATTATTGAGGTCTCCCTAGGCATAAAATCACGAGTATAGGTATTAAAAAAAATGCAGGATTTATACTTTGTAAGAAATTACAACTTTCATCAAGTGACATCTGTGATTTAATAGTACACCGACCGATTTACACGCGGTGCTTTCATATTCAAACCACGGCGGTAACACAAAAAATACTTTAATCGCGTTAAAACCTTATATGTTTCCGGTTGGTCGTCAGAAATTGTCAAAATGGCAATAAGCTGGCTAAATTATTTTTAATATTTAAGTCTTATCGTCGTCGTTGCTGGGCATGGTGAGTGAGTAAACCGTTGCACACCAGCAAACTCACCGACAACACCACTGTACTGAATCCGGTGGCACACCTGAAGTGAGACGATCGGAGCACACCGGCATTTTCCATTTCTTGAGAGAATGTATATGACCGAAGTCATAGGTATCCTTATAGCCCCGAATACTATATACTATGGAAAAAATGCCTGTGTCATTCGAGGGGCGTAGCATAGCGCGGGGTTCGAACCGGCGACCTTCTCGCACGGAAGTCCAGTGCGTTACCGCGCGGCCTCTACACAAAAACTATTTTTACCGCGTCGAAACTTTTATATCATTCCAGTTGGTCGTCAGAAATGATCACAATGGCAATAAGCCATAATTTTTTTTTTAATATTGAAATTTATACTTGGGATTGGATCGAATCACTGGTCATTTTACTCTCGAACTCCTAATCTTTCATGCAATGTGCAATGCAAAGTCAGTTTATACAATCTAATAATTTTTTAATATTGAAATTTATACTTGGGATTGGATCGAATCACTGATCATTTTACTCTCGAACTCCTAATCTTTCATGCAATGTGAAAGCCCCAGTCAGTTTATACAATCTAATAATTTTTTAATGTTGAAATTTATACTTGGGATTGGATCGAATCACTGATCATTTTACTCTCGAACTCCTAATCTTTCATGCAATGTGAAAGCCCCAGTCAGTTTATACAATCTAATATTTTTTTAATATTGAAATTTATACTTGGGATTGGATCGAATCACTGATCATTTTACTCTCGAACTCCTAATCTTTCATGCAATGTGAAAGCCCCAGTCAGTTTATACAATCTAATAATTTTGATGACACTAGTCGTACTAATCGATTAACGTTTCTTCCTCTTTAGTTTGTTGATAATACTGTATATTATTGTACAATACATAAGTGTAATACAATAGTACAATACAATACAATACTGATACTGACTGACAGCTTGTAATTTCATACACTCATATTTTGATATGTCCTCAACAAGTCGAATAATTGACTTCCAGTGAATGAAAAAGAAAAATACGTTGTATTTGAAAAATAAAAATTATAATTTCTTTGCTAAACCAATATTTTGATTTATTCGCAAATACAACTTGTCCGAGAATAAATAACAATAAATAATGATGTCATAAAAATACGTAAGACTTACAACTGAAAGCCATCCATCGTTTTGACTTATTGCATTAATATTTATATTATTATGGGGCTTTTCCGTGCCTGTGAGGGAATTTGAAGCGTATTGGAATACGATCAATATGAGGGGGAACCAACAGTTGTTGAACGTTCTGAAAAGGGCGAAGACTTATTTTCTTTGTGATACTCCGCGTTGATGATTTTTATTATGATTCCTTATCATTTAAAAAAAAGTATACTTATTTAGCCAAAAATGAGACAAGCTAGTCCAAAACTATGAAGATCAGTAGGTCGCACCAGAAAGAGCTCGAGGAATCAGGTGGAGCGGTTATGCGAGAGACGGGACTCGATTGAGTGGAAACGGTCGAGAAGAGTTGGTTAGATATTGAGATAAGTGGAGATCCCAGCTGACGAGAAGACAATGATGATGAGTATACTGACTTAATTACTTAATATGTGAAATTTCGAGGGGAAGTAATATCGACAATAGCTGAGCTGATATCTAAAGCAAGAAAAGTTGAAGCGTTAGAAGACAAACAATGAGCTAGTGAGACGTACTCGTTAAGTCCGAATAGCACTATAATCCAGTCAACAAAAAACAACGGTGGCGCATAAGAGAAACCTAAACTCAGTAGTGATTGATTATAGGCAGACACGAGCACTAAAGCAAATGGACTATCTTCCATTCCTACCACTACGTCATTTTCTTTATCCAGCTAATCGGATGCTTTTATTATTTTAAACATTTTAATTATAAGCAAAAATAAAAAAAAAAGATACTCCTTCCTTCACACAACAATACTCAAGGAGGAATGAATTATAATAATGAACTCTCCCAGCTCTATCAAGAACGCTCTGAAGTTCGTCCGAAGTGGAAAAAAAAAAGTAAAATCTAAAAACAAATGTCGCGCAAATAACACACAATTGTCGATAGTAATTTTACACAGATTTGTAATAATACGAGTATATGTCGCATTATTTCCACTTACGTAGATAAAACGAAGTGTGTGCTGTAATAATTCAATTATAAAATATAACTAATTTCATTTTATTCACGTCCTGATATAATGTTGAATAAATAATAGTCGAGAATGAAGATTTAACAGTTTTGACAATAAGCAGTCAGTTGATGTGTAGGAGTGATATTGTTGTGTTTAATACGGTCTTTCTGAAGAATTTTTTTTAAACTTTATTTTTAAAATACATATTTCGTTTGTTTGTCCTCAAGCACTGTTTTATAACATTCCAGTTTTATAGTTGAACAGTTCAAAAACGTTATAAAAAATATCTGTAGCCGTGCATGACAGGGATTAAACGTCTAGTAACTATTATATGTACTGTATTAATGTACCCATTCTTTCGTAATCTTATGTCATTCTTGTACATACTCTTTATAAACCAACGAAAAATTAAAAATATTACCTTTTTCCACTTGTTATTAAAAAAAATTATACGGCGAACTATAATTTACCTGTATTCTATCTTATTATTTATTTTCGCTCTTATTTTTCGAAAATCATAAAACAAGTTTGAAGATGTCGTTGACGAAACTGTTCATGATGCTCATCGCGTTGCTGCTGATGCCGGTGTCGGGTTGCACTTGTACGGTGTTTATCGAGTTGGCAGCACTCGATATAGTCGAAATACGTATTCACTTTTCGTGCGGGGTCACAATGTAGCGTGTGTCCTAGTAGGACGTGCTGATGATGTTGATGTTGACATCGCTATATTCGTTTTAGTCGAATTCTGTGTTCCTTTTCGTTCGGGGTCACCAATTTAGCGTGATGCTTAACTTGATACGTCGTGATGATCTTGATATGTCTTGTATTTAAAATAAATACAAAACTCAGGAATGCGGATAAAAGTGAGAGTAAATAATCAATGAATGGTGGAGTGAATAATAATCTTTATTTGTCTACAAGTAGGTATTTTATAGTTGTGAGTGAATGCACCCGCGATATATACTTTGTCTCACTCCTGCGCGTGCCCCAGTATAGCGGGTAGAATATTTATTTGCCGAAACGGCGAGACAAAGCGTAAATACTATTTGTGAGTACACATTGTTGACGTTTCTAGTATGTGACAATTGTAGATTGTTCAGAGGTTGATTCATCGGTCGTTGACCCTGTATGTTTACAATTTATTTTGACAACAAATTATGTTTGACAATTATTTATTTATTTAGGGACGTAGGTATCCTACAGTTTTTTTCTTTCTTTTCAAATGTTAATAAGTTCACTGCGTATAAAGAGATGCTGAAAATTCGCGAAATTTTTAAAACCCATAACTTTGTTAAAAATCAAATTCTACTTTCTATTGAAACATCATATACAAGTGTATTCCTTCGTGTCTTCAAAACACATGAAACCCGCGACGAATCCTTATCGGGAGACGTTTATGAGTGCACTCAACATTCAAGGCTATTTTGTATGGACACGGGAGCCGTGTTCGACGCAGTGAACGTGTTAAGTGTAATTTCATCACATTTAAAATATAATAAATAAGACAAAGACCTAAAATAATAACTATGGCGACTATAAAATCAACACTATCGTATTAAAACGTTTAAGTTCTTAAAAAAACTACTGAATCAAAAGTGTATGTTTAAGATTGACATTTAAATGTAAGAGATGTAGTGAAATTTTATAAAATATGTTGCATTTTGTGAAGAAATATTAATGTGAAACGAACGAGTTCTGTACGCAAGACATATTAGCGATAACAATGCCGTCTCCCTTAGCAGGAGAAAAGCCTTGAGAGTGTGTTTGTCTATGGCCAATAATTGATCGGCTCACCCGGGCCTGTGGGGGGGGGGGGGAGACGGAACTGGAGGCGCGCTACTTTTGTTTAAATATTAAACCTACTTCAAGTGGGTGCAGGGTAGGCGTAAGTCTTCAAGAATCTGCACTGGAGTGCAACTTTTTACAATGGGACCGATAATGTAACAGGAAAAATTATTCTTAATAATATCTTCTTTATAAAATTAATTAAAAAAAAAACCGACCATAGCATTAGTAAACGGGAATAATTGGGTTGTCCGGAAAGCTATTTCGTATTTTTTAGTACAAAATTCAAACTTTTTTTTATATATTTAGATGATAATTTATTCTGGACGGTGGTCTTCGACATTTTTGGTATCTCAGCGATGTCCCATGTCGTAGAATCTTGGTTATTTCCGATCAAAATCTTGATTTGATCGTTATCAGTGGTAATCAGCATTCCAGAGCGGACACCGTATTCCAGTGTCGTATTATGACCAAAATGAAAATTTTAAACCACATTTGACATACACTATCGCCATACTCTGTACATGTATTTTCTTTGTTTGAGTTGTATTTTTTGTCTCTCGGTAATAAAAAAACTTTAAATATCGAAAAAAGAATTTATTTTGTTCCATCTTCGAAGTGATGCAAAAAAACGCTCGAGCAAATTTGGTAAACAATGGCCGAAAAAATGTGTAAAAATGAAAATTTTGTTCTAACATTTATCCGATAAATACGAAAATACTTTCCGGACAAAGTATTAGATCCCAAGACGGGAGAGACACCACTTGAATATAATTATAGCATACCGCCCTAGTGTTATATTGTGACACATATTAAGGACATGACATAGGCACATATTACGGACAGCAAATCTCAACCAAGTGAGTATCGTAAATGGTAGCGATTTGATATATGCCATAAATTTGAGCTTGTTAACATATGAAAAACCGCACCGAGACTACTCGTTTCGGGCAGTTGGTTTAATTGAAGTTATATTCAACTAGTTCAATTAGTGCAAATACGCGGGGGGGGGGGGGGGGGGGTCATAATCGTACACACTAAGGATTAATAACATTTTCCTATTTAAGAAAATGGACCAAAATCACATCTAAGATTATGATAGATAAGCTGAGGATATGCACCATTATGTATAATATTATACAATCAAACCAGTCGTAACATAAAGGGCGGAATAATGGAAAAATGCTTTTAAAGAAAAGCGCCAAATATTCTGGTTTGAGAATAGAGCTTTGACAACAATCCTGGGACCAAGACCAAGCGTTGCAGTAGGAACATGGAGAAACAGATGCAACGCGAAAATTCTAGTGTTGTCGAAACAGGTTATACCCAATTATGCGATAAATAAAAAACAAGTTGAAGAAACTTATCATAAAAATAAAAGTAAATTAAATTTTAGTTTATACTTCACAGTGGTTTGTTATATCTTCAAATACTTTAAAGAAACTCAATTTTTAATGTATCCAGTGATCCGTGGAAATATCGATTTCCAAACGATTCATTAAACAAAGTCACCAGCATGCGAGTAGGGGTGCTTTAATAACTCATTTTGAGAATAGAGAACCGAAGATAACCTCAACTACCGATTAGAGGTGTGTTAGACCCGGTCATTTAGAAGTTACGTATTAGTGGATCTGTATCATCAAAATTACAGAGTATTTTAGACTCCGTCTCTTGAACTAGATATTCACGTTACTCAATGGCCCATTTAGCTCTTTAGTTCGTAGTTCCCTCGAAAGCGAAGATGAATGAAGCAATGAATCTCAAATTAAATACGGCGTAAAAATATGTTCATCAAAAGGATTACTACAATTATATGATACAAATGTACGACGAACTCGTATATTTTTTTCCACGTTTCCAGAAATATGGTTTTACGGATGAAAATAAATACAACTGTCCTACAACTCTTTATCGCGAAAAAAATTGCTCAATATTACAAAGCTCATTTGCACCAGCAGAAATTCAAGAATGGTGTTCCGTAGCTCCAACTCTCCAGCAAAGCACATAACTTTTTCGGGAAAACTTAAAGAAATAGTGTTACGAGACGACATCCCGCGATGAATATACGTAGACCCGATGAATATACGTAGTCTTTTGCACTATTATACTACAAATAATAATACTACTAACATATCTAGATTAAGTAGACACGTGCTTCAGTTGTGTCCTGGTGACTCATAGAGCGCCGTCGTTTTGTATTATTCGACTTCAATTCGTCTTTAGTTCGTTTCACTAAAAAAATTTAAATGTGATTGAACTATATCTGGGAACCTTGTCTCTAGTTCAGTGTATCCTAATTTATCTTTAAGATCCGTCCGATCGCGAACTATTCATCTCTTCTATTGAAGACATTTTCAAGTTCATTAAACATGTTACTTAATATGGCTATTCTCCGGCTGCTTTCTTTGCTGGCCGGCACTGAAGACAATTCGGAAAATAAAAAGAGTAACACGCACCAAATTCAAATTAACGATTGCGTCTCTTTACTTTGGTGGATGACGGAAATTAAAAGTTGACACGCCAAGCTTCGACCCACTTAATGGCTTGGAAGCGTTCGATATTAATTCCTGACAATCTCTCGGCACTTATCTGGCCGGAGAATAGGAACACGGCGTGATAAGCTAAGCCTTGACACGCTATGATACAAGCCTCATTTGATTGGTAAATGAGTAAATTTTTCCTCATCCCTCCTACTAATTCTTTTAAGTGTTCCAATTGATTATTAAATCAAATTTGATTTCATTTAGTTTACTATCAAATTTCTGTTCGTTTCACTAAATACGTTCAACTGTGGTATTAACAATAAAAAATTGTATTTAATTCAGAATGCTTTTGACTTACACTATTGTGAATTGTTTGTTTTTTTTAATAAACCATCCAAACGTATATTAAAGACTAACACCAAATTCCGTATCATATTCATAAATAAAACTTTTAACTGCGTTTTGCTTTTTTGTAGTACAAAATAAAACATCCCAGAAAAACAAAATGGAAATCATTTTGTATAAAGGAAATATAAAAAAGCGATAACTTTTCACTTAGTATTATCGATTGATTTAAAGTTGCGTGGTTGGAAAGTACGAAAGAACAAAAGTTTCGCGAAGTATAACTGTATTTTGATTACAAGGTTTTAACTTCACTAGCGATTCTAGGAAAATGAAAGTTATTTTCTAGAATATTTTATCAACGCGATTGAACCAATTTACACGACGGCATTTATGGCAAACCATAAAAACTAAGCACTATTGTTATGACACTATTTAGAAGCACAGATAATATGGAAAATTTGCTATTCCTTGCCGCTGTTTATTACAGTCCATTAAATAAATTATTGTTCGCTTATATCTGTGTTAAAAAAGTAATATGTATTTGAAACAACTGCATCGGACTGAAGGAAATATTGCGTGGTGTATGATTTAGTCAGATGTTCAGTGTAATATGTCGACGTTTTCTTTATGATCGAACATTTACGATACTGTATATATTGAACTGGAGGATTGAGAGAATGGCGAATTAATAATCGCTTGTGAATACAGATCGAGCGTGTAAAATATTTAGAAATCTCTAATAATAAAGTTGTCTCTAAAAAACTTTTACCCACTTTTACAGTGTGTCTTTTACTTGAACTCACTGGACGGATTTGTCATACCACGCATTCATGAAGAGTTAAGGTATGACGAGGACTTTTATTTCCAGCAAGATGGTGCTGCACCTCTATATTGACATCGCGGTGTGAGGGTATAATTTGATGAAAATTTTTCAAACAGATGGGTTGGACGTAGATATGGTATTGCTTACCCCCTCGCTCACCACACCTCATCAAATATAAAGTTTATGGCACAAAGCCGGTAACAGTTAATTAATTTCTTCACATTTAACTTGAAAACAGCCATCGAAAGAGACTGCGCCCAAATACCAAAACAAATTATTTGCGATTCTACGTTATCAGTAGTGCATGGACCAGAACAGCCATCAATTTGAAACTTGCGATAACTTAAAAAAATTACGTTTCTTCTTTAATTTGAAGTTTTAATCTTAGATACACCTTAATAAATACTGAATTTATAATCATTCAAAGTGTGTATACAATATTTTGGGATACCCTGTATTGCGGGAGCGTGGCTTTTTCCTACAAGATTTCTTTTGGGTATGTTGAGATACTATCTTCTATCATAAACATGAGGCGGGAGGTGAGGATATCTTCCTATATATTTAGATTGCTGACAGAAACTACGAGTATATCAAATCCAATTATGTTGGAAAAAATATTGTTTCATGTTCTTGACATCTATTTGAGATTCACAAATATTGATCTGTTTTGACAGGCAATAAATAAGTATAACTTACTTACAAATGCTTATCGTTTCTTTAGCGAGCTCTCTTTTAAATGGGACTCAGATATCGACATTTTTAACATTTCAGAAAATATTTTAAAGAAAGCATATTGAGCTTTTTTAGTAATGGGAGTTAGTTGTTCCGACTAAATAATAATAATATTTATTAATAAATTGGGTTTACACTGTATATGTAAGCGATATAAAAATACATAAAATAAAGAAATATGTGATGAGGCAGTCGGTAATATGGCTGTGAGGTAAACATTAACGTTCATTTCTTTTTATGGCGCCATTTAGTGACCAAATATCACTCATTGGGCGCCTACATTTCAAGGTTACACCTTTCGAATAGTTTGAACTTAAGTATTCCCCTACACACCTCCAAGCCACCAACCTACCTACACTCGATGCTATGAGGCCACCCACTCCAAATGAACGATCGAGAAAGCCTTATTCACCCTAACTAAATGACGACGACCATCTTGTTACGACGTCTTTCAATCTAGGGATTACATACGAGTAATGTCGATTCCCGTAGGAACAAAATTGATATAAAACTGGATTCCATCTTTATTGTAAGTCGGAAGAGATTGCCACATGACAATAAACACGCCAGGTTGTACTGTATACAACGAAATTGTAGTACAATGCAATGGTTAACACTCTGAGACACGGACGATTTTAATGTAACACGTATCCTAAAGGACACTTCTCGAACTTTGTTTATTTCTTTTTATGTTTCACCTCCGGGAGCTGGGTTATTTTTTGCATATCGCAACTACCTTATTTTGTTGTATGCAGACTTCCGAATATTATACGTGTTGTTTAAATCTCTTCCGACCAACCAAAAAAATATTTCAAGAGGGCTTAAGTGAAAACCATACAGGATACCTTTTTAAAATTAGGTTTCGAGGGGAATCAAACCCGTAATCTCCGGGCTGAAAGACTGTCATCTTACCAACGAAGCTCCTTTAACTTGAAGACAAGTGATAATTCACAGATATATTAAGAAACGCACTCCAACACAATATTACACGAGTATTTGAAAGCTTCCTCCCACAAACCACAATTTATGATAAAGGATATTTATTATACTCGTATTGTTATGGTCTTATCGTTGTCTTGCGAATCATTAATGTTTTTTTTAGTATTCTTGATATATAATTCTAATTGTTTGTTTTGGAAAAAAATACAATAATGGTAATAACATAGACTGACACAATATAAAATATAATATACATATTTTTAATTAATTACAACATAGACTGATATGTTACAATATATAAACTATAATATAAATATTATTAATTAATAATATTGGAGAACTGTTGGTAGTAAGTCAACATCACCAGACACGACGAAGTTTTCAACAAATACATTTACAATGTATGGTTAAAATGGTAATCAATGAAAAAAAAAGATATGGCTGGGAGACTAGTTACTCCATTTGGACTTAAGTGTATAATTTTGCCATTAACAGTTGCCCTTGAGAGAGATTTTATATTTGCCTTCTGAAGTCTCGTATTATTGACATACATTAATTGAATTGGATTATATTTTTTTTACTTTCCACGTTGTATTTAATACATTCATATTATGAAAAGTACATTATGTATCGTGAGTTTTGATTTTTCAGAGGATGTGGATACGTTTTATTTTATTTTATAAATGTTACTGTGATGTGTAAAAGACACATAAGTTTCGTTTATTTCATTAATAAATAAAATATAAATAAACGAATCAAATTTTAAAATGGCGATATCCTTAAAAACATGTTTTCGGTAATTACAAACTCTTCGAGCTAGCCCCACGATAAGTGATATTCAGTGGGACTGAGCAAGTTTTCAATGTAGGTACTTAGCTAAGTTCGAAGCCCTTTTATCGCGTATAACCATAACGAGTGCACGAGCCATTACCAAAACATTCATGTCTTATTATGTCTCGTTTCAGCGATCCTCAACAATAATCTATTTAATAATTTCTAAATTAAACGGTGTTTCGGATAATTCAATATCGTCAAGTAAACCGAATTTTCTCATGCCGGAACATTGGTGAAAAACAATATCGTACCGATCGACTCTGTGGAAATCGGAGATTATCTCGACAGATTACACATATATCGCCGTCGTCCGTTGGTTTATTATAGTTGACACACTTGCATCGGTGTACCGAATTCAATTCCTGGCGGGTTCCGTACTATTTTTAATCATACCAATTATATAAGCATATATCCATCAAGACACGGGCACTTCTCTGAACACGAAACATTTTATTTACAATATATTAACGTTTTTCTTATGTATGTATAATTGTAATTTGTATAACAAAAAAGTACATTTTATAAGCCACTTATTTAATAAACAAAGCTATAAAATATGAAGATTTATTTTTTTACATATGATATGATAAGACTATCTATCCCTCGTGATAAAATACGATCGTCAGCCATCTTGTGGGTGGAAGTGCGTGTGTTGGTTTATTGTATGCAAGCTTATACACTTCAGCGAGCACAGAGTTTTCAAAATTCAGTTCCAAAGTTCCAATGGCAAGGACATCAATATTCCAAGACGATCGACAGGTTTGATCTGCAAGCAACCTTTCGTTAGTCTGAATATTATAGAGCGCTATATTTGAGTTGTTTAATAGCGCTTTATTAAGACTTTATGATACGTAACAAATAATCTATAGAAAAGCATATTCAAATTAATATTGGTCTAAGAGTAAAACTAGTTCGAAAGCGATTCCGACAGACATCGAACATAGGGCGCCTGCTTGCTTAGCGTGAATGTTAACCCGTGAGACCACAACCACACACATTTTTACAAAGAGGACATTTTAAGAAATATTTAATATTCAATTTAATAAAAATGTGCTAGTAAACAGTGACTAGATGTTGGGTCAGACCGTAAACAATATGAAAATCAACTGTTATTTGTTTAGTCAAACACTGTTTATTCCGCTTTATATAACGGTATAGCCCTACCGGTTTCAAGTGTTCACCTCATCGTGAGGTGAAAACCTTCACAGTGTTAATGCCTTAACTATAAATAATATATGAAAATCAACTATCCGAACACGTGGACATCATTTGACACTGGCGTACACTCCTTCATATATGAGTTCACGGCCATTATTCAAGAAGAAGAAGAACTATTCGAAATAATATATTTATAACCAATATCACTACAAAAAAAATTCAGCAGGGTGAAAATTGTATAAACCAAATAAAAACAATATCAGTGAATTGACAAATCACAAATGTAGGGATATGTGAAGACTAAGAGAACTGTCTTAAGGTAAATACAATGAAATAGGAAAAACTTAAGAGACTAGAAAAAATAAGATATATGAAATGTGGCACGTCTCATCTTTACATCTAAATAGTCCATTTAAATGAGGTATTTTCAAGTTGATTAAACATATAAACTAAGTCATAAATATGTAATATTTATTACTTTTGAAATACGATTCTCCATATCTCCGAAATAGATCGTGTGGACTTAGTACACTAAAATAACGAACGGACGAAGTGTCAATATTAAGTTACAGTTTCGTTTCAGATAATAAAGATAATGTGGTGAATGAAATTATTTTGAAAAACAACGCAGAAGTATTTTCAGATCTGGCGATAAGAGAGGAGAAACCACAAATGCTTTACGATAACATAACATACTTAAACTGCGGCTTCGCGTGTGGGAACAACAATACTTTATTATCGAAAGTCACTTCTTGGCCGATAACACTTGTATTGCATGTTATTAAAATACTTTTTTTTCTAATTCTTAAATAATTAACTCGAACTTAGGAAGTGACAGGAATGAAAAGAAATGATCATTCTATTGTATGCAAGATTATGTATACTGGGTTAACTGAGGTCCACTTGATCCGAGTAGAAGGAATATTCGCCAGACTTCTTTATGGGGTTTATAACATAATGTAGGCATCCAAATAAAGGTCCAATGCGGAACCAGAGCAGTTGCAGCATTTCACAAACTGCTGAACTACCATATAAGACCTTTTCCCGGAATGCCAAAGTGAGAATATACAACTCGATTAACTTACCGTAGTAACACATGGGTTGGAAATGTGGGTCATGACACTCAGATACCAACAATAGTTACTGACCTTTGAAAACCAAAAACTACGAAGATACCCGGCTTAAAACAGGCTATGGGAGAGTGGAAACTGAGATCTAATGAAAATACTCAAAAAATTACGACAAAATCACTAATTATTAGCGACATAAGGTCACGAAGGTTGGCTTTGGAAGACCTTGTAAGCATATCAGTTGATACGATAAACAAATTTCACTATGCAAGCGGAAGAAGTCCATTTAGCAGACATAGACTTTTATATAACATGCATCAGGATCTTAGGAGGCTGGGAGCGGAAGGAGAAGAGGAGAAGACAGCAAGTGACAGACCAGTCTAGAGAAAAATCGTCCGGAAGGCTAACACGAGTTGTATGGCCATCTGAGGTAGGTTATAAATAATATACAGTCGTTTGAAATATATTCAACGAATTAGAAAGCCGAAGATTACCCGACAGGACTTTTTACGTCACTGGACTGTTCAATGGAATGGTCTTCATGTGAGGTTTTGCTTAAATTAAATTGTCACCTTCATCACTACAAGGATGACTGTGTAATAAATGCAGTCAACACAGAAAGTGACGGCGAGCAAAAGAGAGAGCGAAACGCGTTGCAAACATAAGACTTAAAATAAGAAAAAAGAAACGAGAGGAGGCAGAAGATAATTACAATATGTTTCTCCACTGAATCAGAGATTATTTAATATTTATTTATTTTTATTCAAAATACAGACATCAAATTCTATTGGATTTTTTTAATGTCAAATAATTTACATAGTTCCAAAAATTTAAATATTCAATAATCTCTTAAATAAACTGACGACTGCTTTCCAACGTCCCCGGTCTTACAAGAAAAGTTTCATTTACTTGTAACAATGCGATATGTAATAGATCAATTTCCGATGCACTACAGAAGAGTTAAGGCATAGCGGCTGGGAGAACCGATCTTGCGTGGGTAGTTGTGAACAGTTCCTGCCGGTGCAGTCTAGTGTAATTGTTAGGAACATTTAACGCTAATCTTTCTAGTAAGGATCCGAAAATATCTTAGTACACACAAAGGAATTATATCCAAGCATGTCTAGTAGAAACTGAGTAGAATAAAGTCACGAATAGATACCAAACTGACTTACTTATTATTTTCTCGTTAGTTGCTATTTAAAGCTCGTAAACTAGAGAAAATCAAATATGAGAGCTTCATTGACATATCGCAAGGTGAAGTTATATTAAAATGATATAAAACGTGTCACATTTACTGCCGGTACAATGTATGTGCAAAGAGTAGTCAGCAGGCAGAGTGCAGAGAAAGTCTACAGGCCAGCACTCAGACGAGCCTCGGCATCAGGCGCGAGTTCGTGCCAAATTCAAAAAGTAAAAGTGCAGACCACCGCTACGCTCCGCTCCGGCCAAATTAGATGCACCACTTAACCGGGTTCATTTCGTTTAGCAAAATAAAACCGCTCCTATTCGGACTGTTTCAAACTAGTTTTATTTCCGAATTGTTGCCGTGTACAAGGTAGACGTGGCTCGTTTGTATTCCTCTGATTATTTTGTTATTTATAACACTTTTGTTATATACAGTGGATTTATTGCCAAATGAAAATATCTTCCGACCAACCAGAAAGACTTTTCGTGGAAATCAGACTGATTTTTAAAAAAAATGGATTCCAACTGGAATTGTCCCTAGGTTGTAATTCGAGCGTCTTACCAACTAGGTCACGGAAGTCGTCAATAGTATTTGGTGATGACAACTTATAATATATACAATTAGAACAGAGCAGATTTTGTAGATCACTAATTTTAGTAGATCAGATTTTGTAGATTACTATAATATCATTCATAGCCGTTGCCGACAAGTAATAACAATTAGTAAATTATTGAAAATAATATTTTTTTCAAAATGTTATTCACTCGATCCAAACATCTAGGTTGCCCTCTACCACGACTCCACTCCCACTTATGTTTAAATTATACAATTTTATCATCCTAGTTAACAACACATACAACTTTAGTTCCATCCTTAACAATGCATCGTTTTAATGGTTTAAATAAAACATTTATTGTTTTTTTTTCTTTACATTAATTAGTAAATCATTTTAGAAACTTACAACATTTCTAACACGATATCTAAAAAAGTTTAAAAAAATAAGATAATTAAAAATAAAGAAATATAAACATATATACATATTGTATACATACATATACTTATACACACAATAACTCGCGGTGTCGAAACGGCAAAGCATAAATATTCCAAAGAGGGAACATAATATTTAAGAGAAAAGAAATAAATATATAAAAAATGACAAGCGAGGAGATAAAAAGATATTTATTATATTTGTGTATTATTGACCTAAGCCGAGAGCCCATGACAATCGCGATACGTTTCCACTGATTGTTCGTTTTAGCGTGGCCTGCGTGAACTATTGCAAAAAATATATAACATCGGTATAGCATATTATGTATCTCCTGAGTGAGCGTGAACATTCGCTGATAGCTTCGTGGATCAACGGGTTAACAATAACGAAACTATTATAGTAAATCTACATTTAATATAAAAAAATATAAAGTTTGATATTCTTAACTAAAAACACTAAAGATTTTTTATAAAAAATATTCACTTAAGAAAGCAACTAAAAATGTTTATGTCGTATTCCTGTTAGAATTACATACATACCATTACACCATATCTATATCGGGGTAGGCATAAAGGAGAGAGCTCTAAATTTTTCTATTGTGACACACTTCTTTCGCCTCTTCTACATCCATATACCTTCTCATACAGTTCTTACGATTTATCGGACTTCTTACATTTCCTTCTTTCATAATACTATATATACTTGATCCAACTATACCTTCCTTGGTCTTTCTCTACTACGCCTTCTGTTAACATTTACTCTGTATATTTTGATTTGTTAGTCTTTGTTCATTCATTCATTTTAAGTGGTCAAACCATCTCGGAGTGTTCTTCATCTTGCTCAATACACCAGCCTTCAGTTCACACTCATCCCTAATCACTTCATTCCTTAATCCATATTTTCGTTTCAATATATGGACCCCGGTCTTGATTACAATCAATTGTTAAATAATTTTCAAAAAATTAAAAATTACATCGTTTTTATGTTACATTTCTTAAATAGTACTTTGGTCTTTTGAATGTCTACCTACACTCCTTTATAGAAACGAGGAAGTCTATTTCACGCTTTATGCTTTATGGACAGCCACTCCAAAAGACCACTATACATTTTTATATTGTATACACTTTTGTTGTTCATATTACAACCGGTGAACTTATTGCCTTAAGGATATTTTTAACAATAATCGGAAACATGTAAAATGAACTTATGAGACATTTATTTCCTTACTATCAGAAATCGAATTAATAAATCGACAGCGTTCAGACAAGCGTTCTACCAACTAGACAACGGAAGTCATCGTCATAACATAACATGTCTAAAACCCGTCTTTTCATGAGTCAAATATGAGAAAATAGATTTTCAATTCACATTCGGTTCTAGTAGTATAGATTAAAAACAATATCAAATATAAGTTAACATTAAAAAATACCTACATTATTGTAATTTGTTTTATCAAACACTGTTTATTCCACTTTTTGTAACGGTATAACCCTACCGGTTTCAAGGATTCCACCTCATCATGTTCGAACATAATTCGGTCTTGTTTGTGCTTCCTGATGATGAGCTGAAAGCCTTGAAACCGGTAGGGTTATACCGTTACAAAAAGTGGAATAAATAGTATTTGATAAAACAAATTACAATGTCTTTTAACGTCCACAATGTTAATGCCTTAACTATAAACAATATACCTAGATTAATCAGTTATTGAAATATTGAATCAAGAATAACATACACTATTAAATAAAAAATATTAAATCAATATAACAATGCAGGATGAGATTTGAACGTAGAAGAAAAAATGCTTGGATAAAAGTGTGACTCTTTCATTTATAAAAAAAAACATAATAAATATCGCATAAGCCGTTATTTCTCTCGAGTGTGATAACTCAGTGTAGTTGTATTAAATGGCAAAAAATACGAGCAAAAAATTTTGCATGTTAAATGACAGGTTTATTTGCAAGGGCATTTATTGATTAATTTATTTAACACACGCTGCACGAAAAATCAAGGCTTTTTGGCACAAATACTTCAAGTGAGTTACGATATAAAGAGTACGCAAATTTCTTGCTAATGTGCACATTGATGATTTTGCTTCAATTATATGAGTACATCTCTAAACACGTGCATTATTATTACTCGTATGTACCAGTAGAATAAATCCGCAAAAATACTTTCGTTATTATATACCGTTATTCCACTCCAATTGAGAGACCGATTTTTTTAAAAAGGATTCTAGGCTTCTTTTCATTTAAGGCCTCTTCCACGTTCTTCTGTCTGGTTGAAAAAGTATTTCTCAATATTCAAACCAATTATAAGAATCACGATTGGCTGAGTGAACGAGCTATTCTTACCTACAAGAACAAGGAGGTCTACGAACTTAACAATATTATTCAGTTCCTTTTTTAATGTTTCGCAATTTTATAGTTTTTTGTTATAACCTATTTCTTTTTCAGTGCAATCGATCTGCTTTAGTTCATCAAAATGCCGAGGAAGCAGCAGAGTGACGTGCAACCAGACTTGAGGATGCACGGTTGCGAGCACGGCGATCGCGTTTTGCAGATTCAGATCTGCTTCGTTCTCAACAGAATGAACGCGACAGGCTGAGAGTGGCTGAAAGCTGTCAAAAATATTGTATAATCACAAGCATTGTGAAATTAAACATATTAGAAACGTGTGCTTTCTCTTTTATTTATTTTCCATTTAACCAGTCTGAGCCACAGCAACGCGTAGCCGGGTACAGCTAGTTTATAATAAAATCGTATGTATTTTCAAGACAGTAGTTGAAATTTACAAAAAAACTTAAAAAAAAAGGTTCTCACGTAAAGATGAGTAAGCTGAGTTATCATATTTTGTGCATTACACGATGATATAGCGGCGATTCGGCAAGGACGAGTGGCGAATATATCCGATATCTTTCGAGTATATCCGATATCGAGAAAGCAGCTCATTGCCTGTTTATACAATGTTTAGTACTTAGTGGTATGCATTCATTAATGCTCGTATTACAATATATTGACACATATTTTTTATTCAGAATCAAAACACTTCGATGGGGAGTTTTATTTTTTTAGATTTTTGTGTCCATATTTTATATTTTGCAGTCGAGTGTTTTATTTTCAGTGTAAACATATATATTCTGTTAATGTATTATTACAAATACAGGTTTTACAAGAAATAATTGGCCAAACTGCCTCGCAGTTTCCCCTCACAATTAAAATGACGTTTATCGAAATTTATGAAATTAATAGAATTCTAATATACAGTTATTTTATATAAATGTGTTTTAAAGATAATCCTTATTGAAAAAAATCTCTGAAATTTATTTGTCAAAACTGACAAGAGGTAAACCGGGGCAAACACGCCTGGATCAAGTTGATAAGTTTCGAAAGAAGGCAAAGTGAGAAATACGAATTATAAAAGATTGTGCATTACAAAATGTATGAATGTCGAGGAAACGAAAGTAGTGTGTCCTCTCTGCTAATCTTGAAAGCGACATGACGTGATAATTTGTATGTATATAAAACTGACACAGGTTATCGGAAAATATTGCATTTCTTATACGAACTATAATTTCACGATTACGAAAAAAATGTAAGGCGGAATTAAAAAGCCTCGCAAAATGTATATGCCAAATCGGCAAACAATAGATAGAGCTGACTTTGACATAAATGTGATGATTTGCTGCTATAAACAGGGAAATATCGCTTCCTCGTTATTTAAATTCATCACATTCTGTGAATGAATGATCTTTCAAATCTGGGAATGTAATAAGAGGAAATAAAATAAATATTTGCGCTACTTTTATGAATGCCATAATAATGTGGCATTCATAATGGTAAAAAATATAAAAAAATCGTATAGATTAATCTACTTATACGATTTTTTATGTTTCTTCTTTGACAGTTAATAACTGCTCACAATGACATCTATGTTCCGATTTTGGAATACGCATCGGGACTTGAACCAGAGCACGCTTCCAACAAACAAAATTTCTTCGACTTGCTCTAATGTTTCGTTTTTCCCTTTTGTTTCACACACAATTTTACTTTATCTCTCGATACCCATATTTTCGACTTTCTAGTATTCATTCTCAGCCCATTCGATTCACACATTTCATACATTCACATATTTTCTTACAATATATTGTAAACATTCCTCGCTTTCTGCTAGCACTACCATATCGTCTACACGGTAAAACAATGAATGGTAGAATCAAGAATAAAAACATTAAGAGAGAATTAGGTTTGAAAGATGAAGAAAGGTCCACTGAGGTGTTTCAGCTACGTACGTAGAAATAATAAATGATGAAATATTAAGGATCAAAATCTATTCGAGCACTATGGAAATGGTGAGAAGTTTGGGACAACCTGGAAAAACATGACAAAAGTAATCAAATTTGAAAAAGGTAAAGCCTTTAATACATGAATCAATGAGAAACGAACAAGAAACACCTCATTGTTAACATATTAGTAAAGAATGGTTATGACAGAAAAGATGCAAGAAAAAAGAAGGAAATTATAAAAAAAGACGTAATTTCAAAACAATTGAAGATGAAAAAAAAGAAGAAATCGAAGTTCAAACGAGAAAAAAAAAACCAAAACAGTGAAAGATGCAACAAATCCAAATACCTGAATAGTAAGAAAAGACGAATGTTAAGTAAAAGATCCCGTGAACAATGAGGTGCGGTGAACTATATAAGCCATAAAGACAGTGTAAGTCGACATTCAATAAACACAAAATCTTGTTTATCGATTGTCGTGCCGCTCAATCAAGCCACTCCACTCCGCCCACCGTTTGGGAGATAATTACCCTCGAGCACTGGATTAATTCCACGCGAGAATCGGAGCCCTCCGAGATCCTGTGTCGCTCCAAGGAAATCCTCGGATTATCCTTGTAAACTTTATTCAATTGTACAGCTTCTTGGTATCGCGACGTACGTTTGTAAATATTTGTTAGATGTGAACAAAATACGGACTATGACAGTTTTAACGTTTTCGTACTTCTAATCCGATGTTTGTTTACAGTCTTCATCAAAAAAATATCGCTTATTATACTCGTACTTATCTATGGTCATACACAGATTTCGAAATTATTTGAGGATCCTATTTTGCAGTCCTGGGCAAAATACGGCACGTTTTTTTTAAATTTATATTAACTATTTTTTAAATTATAACCTGGTCTACCTACTAAGATTGAATTTCAGCCCGACACTTAATTGTCCTTTACGTAATACAGTAAAACTTAAAAATAACGTATCAATATCCACCAAAAAATCTTACAATCTATAATACATATGTATATATTTAAAAATATAATGCTTAAATATGCTAATGCACAACATAAATAAGCAACAATACAAGACTTTAGAACATAACTTTAAAATAATCTCTGGCAACGGGATATTACCGGACAAATAACACGCATACTTAGATTAATAAACAATAAAATAACAGCCCCCAAGTCAAGACTTGAGAGTGACGAAATGTTAGAGAAAGACACTCCTGAACTCAACATCTACATTTAAAATATCCACCAAACTAGACGTGGAGTTGCCCAATTGTTGTATTCTCACGATTGATGAATTACAGCATGCAACTGCAGTTAACAAATTGCTATTGGCACATTTGAATTGTAAAAGGTTCCGTGTGTTTTTCGCAGGAGTGTGAAAACCAATTTGAACCAGTATGTCGAGGTAATATCGACGATATTGTGAAATAACCTTATACAGAAACATCAAATCGAATATAATTCTTCTTTCAGCGAGTTTAAGAAGGTGGGTGTAATTGAATAAGAGATCGTAGTCAAGCACGTTAGGTGGGATACTAGACAAAAACTTATATATTTGAGAAATGTATTCTGAACCCTTTCAATTGTGCTGGAATGGATAATATAGTTAGGTGACCAAATTAAAGAACAATACTCCAATATACTTCTTACTAGTGATGAATCGAGTACTCGCAATGCAGAATGGTCTCCTAAAAGGTTTGTCAACTCTTAAGACGAATCCTAACATCTGAATTCTTCTATTTATTATATATGTTATTAAAACAACTAGAGAAATTCAGACGGTGGTTGAATGTAATGCCCAGATCCATAACCTCAGTTTTTTTAGTACTTTATGCACATTGAAATATCATAACTCTTTGACTTGCTGAATAGATAAAAAAAGTTAATAAAAATGTATTTTTATCCGTTTATTATAAAGATTAACAAATATTATACTAGAGACGGTATACAATCTGTAGTGAATATGAATTTATGATTTAAAGCGAATGATTTCATCCCCATTCGAGCTAAACTTAAGTGAAGGTATACATTCAATAGTAAACATTTACATTCACTGTACAATCCACTTCCATTGTGACATAGAGGTAATCTATTTTGTTTTAAGTATTTAAACTGTTTCATGCATAATATATTGTTCCATCGATTGTATTTTTCACAGAAAAATGAAATAACGTTGATGATTCATCAGTTTATTTCCTAAGTTCAAATCTCAATTCCGTTAATGCAATTCAGTTAATACAAGTGCTATTGAGGTAGCTGACTCACTAAATTGCGCTATATAAGCATTCTATCGACAATAATGATAATTGATGGCAACATTTCCGAAATTTAGTGTTAATTTTGAAGATAACAAAATATTGAGGTAACATTTATTTATTTGATACTTAAACACTACACTAAGTGATGATCCTAAATACGTTCATGTTAAATGATAGACGATATCAGCGATATACCACTAAGTTCCAAAAGTTTCAGGTCTAAACACGTTAGCCATTGTTAAGCACCTTAATGGAACATATATACGAAGGGACAAAGTTTTTCAGAGACGTGGATGATATATTGTAGGAAGGCGTTATAGGTTATGTTGCAGGAGGAAGAGTACTCAAATGGACTTAAGTAACAATTAAATCGATTTTTATTCTACAATACGACTTAATTGACTTATGTATCATAAAATAAATCCCGGAAATCATTTTTCATTATATTTATGTCATATATTCGAGCCAATTTAGTTTTTTTAGTTGGATTTACAACTAATAATCATTTAAAGAAAATTAATCAATTAGATAAAAAAATCAGGACTTATCCAATACTTTGGCTAAATGACCGCATTGGCAATTTAAACATAAAAAAGGGCGGCTAAATAAAATACATTTTTTTGTAGACGCCTTATTTTATCATACATTGACTCTTACAATGCGACTCGGGTTTAAACATAATATTTTAGTAGGCAAACCAGATTATAATTATAAAAAAACATATATTATATAAACATAAAAAAATTGTCAATGTAAACAAAAATTTGTTATACGAGTAGTTGATGGGCCACATTAAAATATGTGGTGGGCCGTACATATCCCGGGGGACGTAATTTTTCCATGTCTGTAATAAATAATGAACAATTGGCTTTAAAACAATAAAGAAAATAGCAAATTTACACCGCAACCTTTCTCTATTTTAATTTTATTATAAGATAAATTTAAAAAGTTTCGTCATCCCAAATTGGTATTTTTTTTCCTTTTCAAAAGATAAATCGGAGAATTGTGTAAAAAAACGTGATTTTTCAACCTTGTCTACGTACCTATTCAAATCCTAGTCCCCTTTGGAATAAAGAATCCAAGATAAAAAAAATGACCCCTTAACAATAAGAACTCTTATTCAACAAAATGAAAATGCTCTTAATAACCTTGGAGATAAATTTGCATGCCGTAACGTGGATCCAATGTAGAATGAAAATATATTAAAAGTACAGTACATGTGTTCTTTCTATGGATTGATAAGACTGTGGGCGAAGTTTGATCGATCAAAATTGAGAAACCGCGCGTGATAAGATATGAAATGAACGATATAAAACTGAAAATACACTGTCTGTATCTCTTTCTATATACGAGTATAAGTAATACTCGTATATAGAAAGAGATACAAATTAAATTTTATTTTATATATTTATTTACTTATTTTACATGGCAAGTATATATAATACGAGTATGTATTCATAGTATATATATGAAAATACAAGACAGATTAAAAAAGTCATTTCAAGTGGATTACAAAGATCCGGGTTTGTTACCTGTCATTTGTAGTGACCCCAGTAAACTTGACTTTTGCCTGCGTCTTATGTACTCTGAAAAATGATGTTGATACTTATACCAATTGTTGATTATTATTTAATACCTTTGTCCAAAATTTTAATTAATTTATAAAATTGTGAGACCTAATTAATTACGAGTATACACCAACGTGAGTCAACCCTTGGCGTATCAATTTGAAGAGATATACAGCCCACCCTATAATGTAAACCAAATATTTATCAAACATCTATTATATTTAATTGGATTTGAAAATGCCCCAGCATTAGTCTATGGTTTTCTTACTCTATCGATCCCCAGTAAAATATTCAATTAGGAAAGATTCAATAACATTGGTACGAATTGCCGAAAAAACACCAAAACCGACCAAATGTATTTCTCAAAATTAAAATAAATCATCGGCGGTAAGTATATACAATGCAAAATTTAAACGAAAATATGAGAAAGTAAGACTTTCTGATACTGGTTTTAGTGGTGTTCAATTCATGAATAAATTTTGCACAGCTGTTATAATAATTGTTTTGTATGTTGAAGCTAAAATGCTCATAAAAATATTTTAAGTATTTTATTCCATCTTCTTGCATATATTGATTAATATTGATAACATCACTATTAAAACACTGTTTCGAGAATCAAACAAAATTCCTTACGCCAGAGGTCATTTATTTTTGTGGTATTTATACACAGGGACTAATTTTCGTTTCTATTAAACGAAAAATAAAATAAAATAATCACTTTTTTGTAATGACAAATTTTTCTTTATTCATTGTTCTTCGTAGCTTTTTTTTTCGAAAATTACGAAAGAAGAAATTAATAGGTGGGGTTTCAATGAATCCCGATTCCCGGTTACTTCGTGGATGAGTGTCCAGTATATTAATTCCCAGGAGGACTGGAGATTGATACAACTCCTGGATATGAAACATGGACGAGAAACCTCAACATACGAATGTGACAGAGAAATCGTACGAGAAGTATTTTTTATTGAACTATTTTTCACGTAAATTATACAAGATATAACAAATAAAACGTATGAGGATGCGCGTTGAGCAAAACTGATACATCGGCAAAAAGTGAAATAATATTCAAGTGACTTGTTTTGGTTTGTATAATTAAGGAATTCCACCGGAAATTGTCAACCGACAACCCTTCATTTAAGATTTTTTAGAGTTATAATTTGAAAGTTGAAATTCTTTCCATAGTAGATATGTGGATTGATTTAAAACAATTAATTCGGATCGACCAATTTTTGTTTCATGATTATTATTGGTATCGATGATTGTGTTTTATCGTTATATATGAAAACAATGTTTGAGAAAAACTTACAATATTTCAATAAAATATACATCTCAAGGAAAATAAGAATCAGGATGGGAATTATATGCTAGTTAAGGAGAAGGAATATTTTGAGATAAATAATGCTTCTGTAGTTTATTCTTAAATATCGCAAGGATGTGACTAACATCTGACTGAGCCAGGAAGGATGTAGCATCTGACTGAGCCAGGAAGATCGTTCCAAAGTCGAACCGAGTGAACCGCAAAATTATTCGCACTTGAGTTATTTGTAAGACAAGGTCGTGTGTCCAACAAACTAAATTGAGCGCAAAAAAATATTAAAAGGGATGTTACACAACATGCAAAATCTTCTACTATAATACATATGTACTTATTAAGTTAGACTATGCCCCAAAATGATGACGATGAGCTCACAAGAATACATCGTTGCCAAGTTTAGCGCGATCAAACAGAAAGTCCAATGCGGATGCAACTGTAAGGAATGCAGGAATGCAGGTGTAGAAAGACAAAGAAAGCAATGCTGGTTTAGAACAATAACATTTTGTAAGGAGATTAAAAACACAAAAGGTCACGAAAAACTGGACATACGAGCTATTCCACGTTAACTTAAACTCACACTTTCCACCTTAGCTTTAGATTTCCTTGATTTTTTGGTTGACAGTTTATAATATACCTAGAGTACATTAAAATAATTGAGTAGTAATAATATGTATTTAATGGTCCTAGTCTTTAAAATGTCATGAAACTTCGTATGAGTTGACATTTTTACTAAATCAAACCCAAATATTCATTTATGATTTTCTCAAATTTGAATAATTTTAAAATAAAACATAAAAAATATTTATATTTTTTTGTATATGCCCATCAAGTTTCGTATTGGGATCATGAGCCAAGAAATATCAACCATTATGTATTCCCTAAACAAGCGGATTTTTTAATAAACGTTTTTTTTTTACGAAATAATTTCATGCCAAATAAAATTGGAAAACATTAATCTTAGTGTCCGATGTGCACAAACTGGAAACCAATAATCAAAAAGTTTAAAGTAGAATTTTTATTGAAATTGTGATGTAAAGAATGCAGAAAGTATTATGCTCGGTTTTCTGTTTATCTATCCTTACATTTAAATGGCGTGATAGTGTGCATATAAAAATATCTCGAAGGCACGTACGTTATCTACAGTTTTGATTCCATTGCTGAAATTGTATTGTGTTGTTTGCAGTTTGAATGTGCTATGCGCTATACTATATCGTACATCATCAGCTGGTGATAGTTATTATGTGCGCACACATAACAGACTAGGTCGGTGTGTAATTGCCAATAAACTTGGCCAAGTGAAAGTCACACGAGGGCGAGGAGGGGGTCAACATTGAACCGAAACGACGCGCGCTAGATCATCTATATAAAGTTAAATCCAATAATATTGGTGGTGCAACAGAGAACACAACGGGGAAATCATATTTGAACTGCCAATATATTGAAGTGCTTTAGCTATCTTTGCTTACGGTCGTCTGCCAGGTTTTGATTGATGCACTTCTGAGTCGATGAATATGGAGAAATAAGCGTATAATGCGAACAAATAACTCATTTATTATAATTACAGTAAGTAAGGAATGTGGTTGGTGACTTGTTAAATATGTAATTATCACAAGAAATTAATAGTCTAAACATAATACTTATTTGTTTATACTATTTTAATTGATTTGCCTTCTTTAAAATATTTTTAATTTATTCTTATGATTGTGTGCAGTATATTGTGGGATGAATATTTTTGGTCTTTCTGGAGCGATAATGTGTGAGGAGTTGAGTTTCGCAGGGTGTTTCCAGTTGTAGTTGAGTGTCACTGTTTGTCAGGTTGATGAGAGCGTGCAACGGGGCTTTTTGTGTTATCAAAAATCGGAAAGAAGTATCGATTTATTTTTTCATGCTAAATATCCTCAGTGAGATACAGGCAAAAGCCTAGTTTACTGGGGATACGACAAATGAAAGGCAACAAACCCAGATCCATTAAAATTATATGTCCAAATCAAATTACCTGTTGTTTTTTCTCAAATTGTGTATATTTCTTGTCATGTGTAATAATAAAAAAAAAAAATAAAAAAAAAATAATTGTTTTCTTTATATATCGATCGTCCAGTTCATTACTCAGACAAATCCAAATAACCTGTTTTGAGATAATGAGAAAATCAATATTATAATCGTCACCATAAATCAAATACTATTAATTTTTACCCGAGTTTTACATATTTTATCAATAGATTTTATCAACATCTATAAAACTCGGGCAAAAATGAAATAGTATTTGATTTATGGTGACGATTATAATATTGATTTTCTCATTATCTTAAAACAGATTATTTGGAGTTGTCTGAGTAATGAACTGGACGATCGACATATGTATATCCTTAACTCTTCATTTTTGCCTATGTATTTTTATATAACTTGTGTTGCATGGCACACCATTGCATAATGGCTGGAATCAATTATTATGTTTAAATGGTTTAATCTCAAGTATAAGGTCATTTATCTAGGAAGTTATCCATCCAATGAATCATACAATTCGCGATACAGTGGATATTTAGTGTTAAGCAGAAAGAGTTAAGATACAATTTTCAATTGTTTCCTATTATAATACATTGTGCTATGTGAATAATTATGGTTTTATGATGACTTATGTGTAAAATGAACCATTTTAACAAATAAGTAAAGATTTAAATCTACTGCATTGAAAAATATACAATACAATACAGTTTCAGAAAGAAAGAGAATTTATGATTGGACCAAGTAAATGAAATTTAGAAAGGATGAAGTTTAAGAAGTAAATTAAATGTAAGAAGCTGCATGGATAAAGAAGAGGGAGATAAATAGGATATGGGAGAATTTCGCGCTCTGTCTCACGCTAAAACGAAAACGTCGTGGTAGTATGTGCATACATTTAAAAAGAAACAAAAAAATATAATTAGGTTTGAACTATTTTTTTAGTTTAAAAATATAACCAATGACCTAAGTAACTTCTGAGACACTGGTATAAATTTTCAATCCTATTTTCATATCTGTCCACTTGGTTCACAATGTCAATTTTGAGCTTATTGTAAATATCAAATTGTATATGATTGTTTCTCAGAAATGCCTAGAAACTACCAATCAAGATTTGAATATCACACCTTACGTATTGTAACGTGAATGACGAGTATAAGGTAATATAAAATGTCAATACAACAGAAAAATGTGGGTATTAAATACACACTCGACAAAAAAAAAATATATATAATACAGTTTTGAAAACAGAAACAAATTGCCAGGAAATAAACTAGAGTTAGATTAGTAAAAGCGTGTATCTGAGAGTGCTAAACATGTGTTCACGTTGTGGTTGCGAGTGCGGGGGGCTAGGTTGGTGTTTTGTCGTGTGTAATATGTTTGGCAATGTTTTTGTACATTGTTTTGAAGATGAAGGATCCAAAGCTTTCGAAATGTGTGCCATCGTTTAAGCCAACTCAACACAGCAACAATTACAAAAAACGTTTTAAAGTCGTGGAATACAGCAGTGAAAATCTTCTTAGATATAAAACTAAGTGATTACCAACATTTACGAATTCTAAAAACACCGCTTAGCACCGATTTCTTTTAAAATCCCGATTTACGTAATTTTTATTACTATGCCTACACTCAACATTTATCGAGTCACAGTTAAATAGTAATCTCTTACGATACCAAATAAAGATTCGTTGTACGAGTACTTTGTTTTTGTGTTTGAACGTTTTTTTTCCCTTTTATAACTAAACGGACGAGACGTCGACTGGAGAGTTAGAAAGTATCGAAATCTCCGACCTGTTGCAATATTGAAAGTTTTGTGATTTTTTTATTCCGATCGGTAGGTCTGTTCGGCCGATAAGTGAATACGATTGATTCATTATCAATGCGGTAACAAAGTTAACGAGTATAAAATGTATTTTTATCAGTACGTTAAAAAAACTATTAAGTACAGAGAAGAAAGTTATTTATCGTTGATCTTCAGAAGTCTCAAAGAAGTGATCATCGAGGTCAAACTAGCGGAGAGCAAATTGTACTTTTGTATTGCATAACAGTGACGGAGGTGGATGTGTGCCGAAATCAAATAAAGAGGCGTCTGGAGACGATATTCAAGAATACATCATGATAAAAAAACAAAGATACCGTTAGTAAGAGCTCTGTTTTTTTCTGTACTGTGTGAACACATTGACGTTGAGGGAATCGGAGATACGCAGTGTTAGCGTTGTTTGCTGCATATTTCATGGACGGGCATGCGTACTAAAGCTTCAAGCCTAATGGCGTTATAAATCGAAGTCTCTTGTCTCTTCCACATGCATGAGACGTATAATGCAGTTTTTCGAGTAAATACTAGGAAGAAGTCCAACAGTCTGTAGAAGTTGGTGGTGAGCGCAGTTGAGGGTAGCAGATCGCGTGGACTAGTAACTTCCAGTAGATTAAACACTATCTCACACCCATTCCTTATTTTGCTTTTCTTGCTCACTCCTGAAATCTATCACATCGCGCGCATTTCGGTAACAACCTATTTCTTTCTGGCTTCTTATTAAAATGCAGCAGCAATGGTTTATTAAAAATGACTAGTGTCACATTGGCTACAGTTTATAACATAATAATGCATTCAGAGTTAGATTTGTGTATAGTATTATGCGGGCTCTCAGTCCGCCGCGATAACACTGATAAGCTGCCAACTACAACGCGTATATTGGCGGTAATAAAATATTTAAAGCGAATACAATACAATGTACTGAAAACGGATAAAAAATATTTTTACCGATAATCCCTGTTCAATGTCTTTTGCGGAAAGAAAATTAAATATTCCTTTTTCTATTCCAAGGAAATTAACACACACGTTCGTTCGATAGTATGACACGACTTATATGTCCAAAGCTACACTCAAAAATATTTTATAACAGCTGGTTTTACCGAATATCTGCAATATTCATTTTATTTTACATTTAACATAGGTTTAATCTAATCACATTCAATAAAATGCATAGTATAAGAAAAAAAAAGTTAAATGAATAAAAGTCTAAAAATAATAAGGATAATTTTTGTGTGAAGTGGCTCAGCTATGCATACATATTTTATTAAAGAGCTCAATCCTCAATTTAACCGCAGAAATATAAATGATATCAATATAAAAAAATCTGTTCAACAAGGTCATTCCGTGTGCAAGTGGTGACGCTGTTAATATCTCAGTTCGTGAAGACGGCGACGAAAACAATCATAATTTACGATGTCGTAAATAATTGTCAGGTACATTATACAAATGTTTCTCAAGGAACAAGGCGTTTGCAATTTTTTTTGCTAGTACTCGTATTGAATAAGTTTCCTGTATTACATACACTTTTCGGAACGTTTTTCATATCAGAAATATCACAAATCACCTTTGATATATTTTTAACAATGCAACACTTATCTTGAACGTATCGTTCAGATTTTGTTGTTCGTTTTTACAATACTGACACTTAGAACTTGCACTGTGAAACAAAATTTTGTCAGTTCTAACAAGTGGTTTGCTATTTTTATATTTAGTTTGTATATTTAGTAAAAGGCATGTAGGTATTATAGATATCTTATAAGATTTAAGTAATAATAGCCAACATATATGCCTCTGGAGTTGAGTAACCCTGCATCAACATGTATGAAGCTTTTATTTCTGCAAAGCAACTTGCATCTCGTTCTACTAATGAGGCCATGTGTTTTCTATATCTCAATATACATCCATAAAATTCACACAAAATTCTCAAAGATTATTAAATAATTTTAAAACGATGACTGTAATTTATTATTACTACTGCTTTTTGTATCTTCATGTTAGTTTAAGATAAAGTTTTGTATTATTTGTCAATAATTTTAAGTACTTGTATAACCTGTCACATGTTCATTTGTATATAAAGACACTGTTGTGTTGTTAATTAAATAAATAAATAAATACCCATTATAAAAATTGGGTAAAATCTATGGCCTCTGCAATAAAAGTGTCACATAATTATTTTTAGGATTCGCTCAACTATCATATCCGCATAGATGAAACCAGTCCTGAATTGTGATAAGTTTTAAGTAACACAGAAACAACAAAGCCCACTGGATGATCGATTAACACCTTTCAACCGCAGGCTGCTTTTTCTTTCTCGTATTCAAAGAGCACGGTGCGAAGATACAATCATTGGATAACAACAATTCCAACGCGACGATCGTAACGCCACGATCGGCACATTAAACTAATGAATCGACAGTAAACGTTCAATAATATCGATGCCAGGCGGAGTTATTAACTAAATTTGCGTCGTAAAAGTATGGAAACGTACCCAGACGTGTGGTGTTGGCTGTGTGACGGCCGGTGCTTTACGGCACGCGATGGATTGAATTGGGAGGGACATAACATTTCATCATCGTCATTGGGCACAATGATAAAATAATAAATGCACTAGTATTATATTCGTTTGAACAAATCATATTAAGTCATATTGTCACTATTGTATAATATCCTTATCAGCTTCGTTGCCCCTTATATCACCGAAAATATTCAGCGTCTTTCCAAGTATGCACTTGCGTTTCGCTCAATCAGAGATTGTTTATTGATTTTCCCAGTTCACAGCTCTCCTTTTTTTACGTCGTCCTTTACTGTCCATATAATGTGACTCTGGAACCAGTTACCAAATAATGTTAGAGTCGCTACGTCGTTGACCTTTCCTCTACACCGTCCTTTAATTTTTACTTTGATGGACCATATTTCAGTTTTATTTGTATTATGTATACTGTTCATGAATTTAGTGCAAATAAATAATTATGTGCTATATTTTTTGCGACAATGTGACTTCCTTTATTAACTTTTGTCCGGTTGGTTGGAAGATATTGCCACCTGACAATAAACCCGCCAAATTGTTAAACAATGAAGTATTAAATAAATAAATAAGCCATTTGTGGCTGAAATTAATGATAAACTAGGAAGGTCGAAGGAAGAAATAATGGAATACTCAAAATCTATTTTTCAAAAAGTTTTAAATACGTTAAAATAGCAATATGTCCGCCAAGTTGTACTGTAACAATATAATTGTATCAGAATCATCAAACAACATAAAATCGGTTTTATTTAGGTCCGTTTGTAAGAATATGTATCGTAGTTGCGGTTTAGTATTGTTAATATTGTCTTCAAATAAGTAAATTATTGTCAAACGGTTCAATCAAATAATAAGGAATGGATCCAAACGAAAGAAGAGCAAAGCACGCTGAATAGACATACGAGTATATGCGCAATTTTCGGAGGCAACAGCGTGAAATTCAAACATCAAAGGAAGCCCAATTGAGCGTCGCGCTGCAGTAGCTCAAAGAAAGCGTGATTTTCGACACGTGCAATAACAGCAAGAAACTGAAGATAAAGCCGACTAGCGTTGTGCTGAAGATGCATAGCAAATACGAAACTTTGGTCAACGTTCTGAGAGAAGATTTGAAGTTCACCATGGTGACAACTTTGGACGAAAAGAGAGTTGAAATTCATAGCTATGGACTCGATGAATACTGAATTTCTGTCATTCTCTCGATTTTGCAACTGAGAAATCTCCTGACAAAACATTCAAATATTGCTGCCATAAAGAATGAGTCACAGAGAAGGTGTAAAGATACACGGGCAAAAGGTGGACATGATAAGGTTCGCTGACGATATTGCTATGGTTGCTGAAAGTGAAGAGGAACTACAAGAGGCCTTAACAACTATGGAAAGCATTCTTCAAAATAACTACAGTATGAAGATAAATAAAGACAAAACAAAGCTGCTGACTGTAGGCCGAGCGCAGCACCAGATGAGAATAGTGATGTCGGGTAAACCACTAAAGAACACCAAGGAGTTTGTCTACCTCGGGAGCAAAATAACATGGGACGGTCGGTCCAAGAGCGAGGTCGACAGCCGTATACATCAGGCTAGACTTGCATTTAATAAAAGGTCGAAAATAATAGAATCAAATAATATAGACCTTAAACTGAGAATACTCCTCATCAAGACCTATGTATGGAGTATCTTGATGTACGGCTGCGAGACATGGTGCCTATCCGAAAGAGATAGACGAAGACTAGAGGCTTTTGAGATGTGGTCCTATAGAAGACTATTAGGAATTTCCTGGAGAGACCGCATCACAAATGAAGAGGTTCTCCAACGAATCGAAGGAGGAAGGCACCTGCTCAGGATCCTGTCCGAAAGGCGTGCAAGATGGATCGGTCATATAATACGACAAGAGGGCCTCTTGCATGCCATAATGGAGGGCATGCCCGAGGGGACAAACTCTAGGGGACGCCCACGCCGAGAGTACCTGGAGGACCTGTTGGTGGACGTGCGCTGCTCAACATACACAGACTTAAAAAGAGCCGCACAGGACAGGGGGGAATGGAGGAGAAGAGTTCAAATTGCTGCAAACCAGTCTTAGGACTGCAACCACGGAAGGAAAGAATCTGTTCTTCTTGAAGATGAAAATGAGCCACGACGTTTTTGATGGAGTTGTTAAGCAATTCAGATTTTCTGGGCTACCAAAACATTAAAACAAACATTCGTTCTTATAACTTTTTCAACCATTCAGCTTAATAAGTCAATGTACACCCCATATTTTTTACAGGTTACAGCTAGTACAAAGATAATAATTTTCTCAGTCCGGCAAGATTCAATGCCAAGCACTTTTCTCGAGCCTCACTATAAATCCCGTTCATATTAAATTTTCGTCTCGTTTTATATTATTGTCAGCCCATTATTTTCTTTACACATATCCAGCCGGCTAATAGCCGCAGTCACCACCTTCCTATTCGCACACTTCACTAATTTTTGTGATATTATAAATCTTTCAATAGGAAATTATTGAAGACAACACTTTTTGGGAAGTATCAAAATTTATGATTGTATTTGAACACATACACTAATCACTGCATAAAAGTCGAATTGTTACTATCACATGTCGGAAGATCTACAAAGGTTTATTTGTAATTCGCCTTCCCTGGGTAATTTTTCAGCGGTTATCTTACCAAATATGTTTTTCTAAAAATATGCAAATGCGGGATGTTCCTTATCTAATAGCCGCAGCCACCACCTTTCTATCCTTACACTCAATTTGTTTTTTTTTTGTAATATCTTGAATCTTTCAATAAAAGTGGAGTCCATTTCAGTTACAGTGCTCTCTGGGAGACACTGCCATCTAAACAGCACTATATAAATTTTATTATAATCGCATTATTAAGGTTAAAAACTGTACGATGAAAAATGTAAAAATAGAATATACCTACATCGACTTCTTAAGACGGACATAATTCTAAATTTCAAAAGCATATTTACGAGTACTCACTTTATTTCAACGGTCAAATAACCTTTCTGATACAAAAGATAAAAAACAACAAAAAATTTAATCTAACATTTACATGTAAGCAGTGTTATACAATATGATAATAAAACAGTATAAAACGAACAAATAACAAAGCAAACCTACACAATTCAATAAATTCATTCAGGCAAGAACAACTTCTTCACTTTACTCCTGTAAATAGTCCAAGTCAAATGGAAAAACATACAATACCCACATTGATTGCCCAATCTGTGCAGTCTCGTTATGCAAGAGTTGTACAAATAATTAGTTGCATCCAAAGTAGTGGCAGAAAACGGCGAGACAAGATGAAACGAGGATGCCTTCATCCTGCAGTGGATTGACAATGGCTAAATGTGAAGGTGAGGATTGGGTTATTATTTTGAAAATAATATTAAAAAGAAAAAACGCTGCGTTAAAACTGGCCATGATAACGACAGTGATTTCTTCATACTAAAGTCAAGACATAACTCCTTAATGTATTTGTCGTTAGCAGCACATTCTTGACATTGGAATATGTCACGATAGCAAAACACTTGAGGCTGACTTATCATTTTTAATATAATTTAATACTTACGTTAACTCTTTTACGGGTATTTTTACCTTATTTGTAAAACAAAAACCCATCAGAATTGAAGTGGGTTAATATTTGTATATTAACACTTATTCCGTGGTCTAACGAAGAATATGCTTGCTAAGCAATCTGGCGTTCCGGTTTCCATTACAGTAGGTTTCTGACTGTATATATTTTCATTGTCAACGCCGTGACCTTAATGGTGACCATGTTCGATTCACGGCGGTTTCCGGACTGGTTTTACTTTGAGGCCTTTTTTCATAATAATTTATTGTCATATGCACTGTTCAAATCGCACGCGTTCAATTTGTGCGAGGTTTTTTTTGCCTCTTCATGTGCTGTAACATTGTTAACACGTGTGATGACGAACTACGAGTTCCATGCCTACTCCAGTGGTTCTAAACGAGTTCGAAGACAAATCATGCCCCCCTGCAACGATCTTCAATATATCAGCATCACTAATTCGGAAATATTGAAGGAAATCATACGAATGAACCAATCAATCTGCTCGATTGCTAGAATAAAACTATTTACTAAAAACTCGATGAAATGTGGAAGAACAAAGTGGCGATAAATGATTTTGGCTAGTTAAATGGGAAGGTGTAAAACTGAAAAAGGATGAGGTCGTCTGATTTAAAAAGAAAGAAAACAAAATGATGATAAAAAAGACAACAAAGGATACGTGATAGAATTAAATTTGCTCCAAGTTTCTTTAAATCAAAAGTACACTACCAACAATAGATAACTACGTTTTGAATTTTTTTTAATCAATTGAAGAAAACTCCAAATAGTCCAAATACCGTGTTTCCCGGCAAAAAATCTTCAACATCACTAATTCGGATATGTTGAAGGGAAAATAATGAATTATTATCCTTGGGCTTAGCAGTCGTCTCGTCTAACATAACGTACTTGGAGTGATCTTGAAGTATTCTAACACGTGTAACGACAGAGGGCTATATCACTTCTTAGATGTTTAATACAATAGACTCGTACCAATATAATCTCAAGGCCTAATCGCCATTTGTTTATTTATTTATTTACTGAAAAGATTTACGGCACTTAAGCGTCCTTTACAAACCAGAGCAACATTTACCAAACAAAAGACAAAATATCAACAACTTGATAAAAAATCAACACAATGAAAATAACGAATGTGGGAAAAGCAGCATGGGATACTTTTGTTTGGTCACTTAATAGAATACTTTTTACCCAAAAATAAGCTCCTCCTTCCCAAAAATAAGCTCCTCCTCTATAAAACCCTTATTCGTCCTATCTTGACCTATGCTGCACCCGTTTGGGGTAGAGTGAGCAATACGGATCACCTGAAACTCCAGAGAGTGCAGAACAAGGCATTCAAGATATCTTTTAACACCCATCCCAGAACAAATCTTACCCGACTTCACGCTGAACAGCGAGAAGAAACCCTACAACACCACATCCTCGCTTGGACCGTGAAGTTCTATAAAATCCAACAAAATCACAGAAATCCCTTAGTCGCTGCCCTGGGGGCTTACGAGAGTAAATCCGACCTACCCTTCCGTTATAAGCACAAGCTCCCGAAGCATTATCTGTTGCCTGACTAGTCCACCTACAGTATTAGCTGGGACGACCAAGGTCTGAGTGAATGTGATGGAATACAAGTAGCCTGAACGAGTGGACTTGTTTTTGCTGAATAATTAGTGTAAGAATTGTTATCTAGTTATAAGTAGTATGTAGGTGTTAATTATTTCTAAGATCTCATATATTAAGATTGAATAAATAAAATAAAATGATATGTAGGAAAATAAGTTTAAATAAGTTCATAAATTATAACATAAAATTAAGATTAGTTAAGTAATAAATTTGTATATAGGTATAGCCTTGACAAATGTTTGTATAGTAATTTACTTGTTTAATAAAAAAAATAAAAAAAAGAATACTTTTTATATGAATTATTTTATTGAATTATTTTTATATGAATTATTTTTATATGAATTATTTTTATATGAATTATTTTACTTTTTATATGAATTATGAATATTACGAATTTAACAATTTTAGCAGAACTCGAAATAAACGATATTAATATTAAAAATATTTCAATGTCTTAAAAATTTATTCTTTCTATCATATATTTTCATCGTTATTTATTGGAAATGAGTGATTATTGCATCGAAATCAAATTACAGAAAATGGGTCAAAATCCAAAAAAAAAAAAAAAAACCACCCTCTCAATCTCGTCTCAAATGGCCATATAACTCTTGTAGAACTTTAACCTGCCAGATGATTTTTCCCTCCTAAAATAAGCTTTGTTGGTCGTGACAACTGAGAACTGCTTACATGGCCTATCCACGCCAATATTCGCGACCTTCCGAGTACATCGTTGGTAATTAGTGGTCGCCTCAAGTCGAGTTTATTCTTTAAATCCCAGATTCTACTCTCCTGCAACCTGTTTTGAGCCAAGTATATTTAGAAGTAGACCATTTTTGAAGCTCAGCTGTTGATAACTTAACTACCAGCTAAATTTTGTTGATCTGAGTTGATTAAGTTTTATGTAACTCTTTTCGGGAGGTCTTGTCAAAATTGGACATATAAAAACTTCACTACACCTAAAAAAGTATTGTGTGCTCTTGGATGTTAGAGAACAATTCCATGTATTTTGTAATAACATATTCATAATCAAAATTGAAATTCGAATTTTATAAAATGAAAACTTGTATTTGAGATCCCCCATTGTTTTTTTTCCTTGTTACTTCCTTTGATAAATAGAAGCCAAGAGAACGCAGGTGCTGTCTAGTGGTCAGACTACATATAGATTCGGTCGAGTGGTCACGGTACAAAGAACAAATCTTGAACGCAATACTATCTTGTATCTGGCCCTTGGATCTAGCCGGAAGTCGGATCCTACTGGTCAAACATGCGAGCTATCAGCCTTAAACATTAAACACACTGCTTCCTTTTTATTATAAGAATAATACAAGGGCGAACAAGAAACGGTTAATGCATTTTAAACTGAAATTTTCACTTTCTTGTAAAAAAAAACAGACTTGGACACTGAAAACAAAAAAAAACTAGATGCTTTCGAGATTTAATTATAGAGAAATTTGATGAGGGTATCCTGTATAGCATGATGTACGAATATATCTATCATGCAGCAATTTAGAAGACGGGTCAAGCTAACCACGAATTAATTGTCTACGAATAATTTTCCAGTTTTTTTTTTGCTAAAAACACTTACGGACGGAAGAAAGACTAGGCAGAGAAAGGTAACCGAGTAAAGAACGTCATTTTGTAATCTACGGCATATATCCAAAGAAGGGAAAAATGGAAGGTCGTCATAAGCAAAACTCGACAGACGAATCAAAAAGATCAGGCTCTCAATTGTGAGAAAAAACTAGAGAACACGATCGTCGACAGAAAGAAATTTTAGACAAAATGTATATATTTTAGATGTCTTATTATTGTATCCTTTCGTGTCTTGTTACACAAACATACGATTAATACTAATCACTTGAACATAAATTCTACTTTTAAATCATCGTTTATTAAGTAATAAGTACTGGGATGTTATTATTAACCAAAATTCTTAATTTACAAGAGAGCATTGTCCTAGTAAATACATTTGCAATATTGAAAAGCGTTATAATGATTCTTTATTCGTATTAATTAGATGTTTATATAATTCTACTTTACACAAGATAAATGTTCTGAATCAGCCGTCTCACTAGGTTCATTACCTGGTTTGAGACAGAGTTCATTTACACCCCCGCAAAATCTACACATACATATGAAATGCAAAAAGTCCCAAATTGCAGTCGTTCGTGAGATCTGACAACACTTAGCAAAAAAAAAAACACACTGACAATTTTATTAAAACACCCAAAATATGGATATATTCTTATTTACATTAAACCCAATATGTCGAAATGTTCTTGTATTACAGTTTAATTCGCTAATCGAATTGAAGACTAGTATGTTTAATAGGAAAAAGAAAAACATTTAAGTGTTTTAGCCGTTTCGTGTCGACTTCCATGGCCTAGAAGTTAAAAAAAACGATTTTTTTTACTCAGAGGGCTCGTGTGCAATTCTCGATGGTATTCATAAAAAAACGTCCCAGTTTTTTTTTCATACATGGCCACACAACGTCTTTCTAATCAGTTGAAAGATATTATTGCCACATGTAAATGGGTCATCCAGGTTGTTCCGTAAACAACGGACGTGTTAATTTTTAACAGAACAGATCTAAAATTCGAACTGTTTGTATTACTGTAAAGCAGGGTTCCCAACCTGTTTTGGACAAACGTCCCCTTGGAGCGTCTTAGGATCTCAAAGCCTCCCTAGTAAAACATTGGATATATTTAAAGTTCTTACAGCGTTGATAAGGTAAACGAAGCGCGTTCAATAATACAATTTTTTTTATTTGTTTTGTCAAAACAATAAATTGTGTTAGTTATAAAACTTTAATAACTAAAACGATTACAAAATTACACGACTTTCAATTTCTAGCTGTCTATTTTTTGTAAATATCTAACTTACCGCGCTAAACTCTGTTTCAACAAACTAGGAAGCTGAAAAGCCATGAATAAAAGCTTACCCGTTTTGTAAAGAACTGGATACGTGCAGTTGTGAGACGAATGGCGTTCACAAGAATTGACTGAGATTTTTTCAAATTATTTGAATATTCAATATATACTGCAAAAACCTCATTTAATCTCAACGCCCCCTGAAAAGTACGTGTATATTAACGCCCTCTTAAATTTTGCGCACCTTAACGTTTCCTAAAGTTAAAAGTGGACCCCACCCTCCATGGACACTAAAGACGGTAATATATTTCTTTTATACTTGAACAAAACACGGTCTATTGAAGAATACGCGTATTCATATTTTAAATGATTTCCTAATATCATATGCATGTTCAACCGGTTGTCCCCGATCTAATTTTTCACAGCCACTGATCTTTTAAATAAAATTAAACATGATAGTTGATACCGATGGGCGTTGGATTGGTATATAACTGGTGTAGGGCTCTAGATATAAATCAATCTAACAATCTATCCCTTTGACACCATGGTTTAATATATTAAGAATTAACAAGATGGAAGTGTCAGTCATGTGTCGTTTGCGAACGAGCTAGCTGCGTGGTGGCCAGTCATCTTTACAGAATGTGTGTTATGGAGAATCTCGACTGCAAGTGTGAGCTGGATAATGAAACTATAGACCATGTATTTTTCGGTTGTCCTTTGCGAGACATGTTTGATTTACCAAACGCCATATCTTTACCGCGTCCAATGAATGTTGCGTTTCTTCTTTCTTCGAGGAACTTTTCCACTTATTGATTGTTACATTTTTGAAGCTTTATCAGAATTGACCTTTTTTAAAATAAATTTATTATATTGACTCATATAATTGCATAGTGACTAATTTGGTGGTACAAAGCATCCTATTTTTGGTGGATTGATTATTAAAAAAACTGATTTTATTCAAATAATGTAATTACTGTTTTTTTTATATGCAAAGATTTATTTTCAAGAAATGTAAATAAAAGTCACGCTATTCATTATGATGAGTCGTTATCGGTTGTGATAAGTTAAGCAGGCGCAAGAAAGTGGTCAGATGGTGATAAAATACACGTAGTTCTGGTTTCATTGCTTTTGCAGGTAAAACGATTTCCACTTTCTTGCCCTTCATTTAAAATAACTTGATTGTTGAATCAATACTTTTCAAAGATCTGTTTCAGATATACCAAGAATTAATTCCTTTGCAGCATTTACTTAAAATGTGTTTCATTTTATATTCTTATAGATTTCGATTATTTGAATATTTTTTCAAGATTTTGAAAAACTAATTTCCACCCAGTCACTGAAGGAATAAATATTTGAATTCTTGTTTAAAAAATAATTTGACGTGTTTTTTTATTTCATAAAGTAATCTATAATACAAACATTTCCAAAGGAAAGGTTAAAAGGTATGAGAAAAGGAGAGCCTGTATGGATGTGAAATAGGCGAGAGCTATGTGCATGGATAGAAAAGTGTGGAGATCGGTCCTTCCTGCCAACCCCAAAAGGGACTTGGCGTGATGGTATTATATACACGTATAATATTGTAACATTATCTTATTTAAGTTTATTATATTAACATTTTTACTAGGATGGATCCATTTACACATATACATACCATTACGTAATTTCCCTGTTGGGGTAGGCAGGGAGGATAGATCACCAAACTTTCCAATCACGACATATTTCCTTCGCCTCTTCCACATACATAAATCTTCTCAAACAGTTCCATTTATTTCTCTTAGCACGTTTATATTAAGATCGACTGATTCTTAACATAAACGTGTTACATATATGCATCTGCTGACTTCCGTGGCCTTGTTGGTAAGATGCCGGTCTTTCAGCTCGGAGCTTGTGAGTTTGATTCCTGTTGGAACCTAAATTTTTTTTTAATCCAGTAAGTTTACACTTAAGGCTTGTTTACCATACTCGTATTTCTAGTTAGCGGGAGATTAGCACGTGGCAATAAGCACGCCAATTTGTGCTGTACTGTATACACATACAACAACGTTGTAATACAATAATAATAAACAAACCAGTCTTTAATTTTTTCCCAAATGTTTAAAATGTCTCGATTGAAAAAACTATTAATGGCGGCCACCGATAGTGATTTTACTAGAATAAATAATAAACATAAAAAAGTTGAAGCCGCGATTTTAAAGATCAGACAAAAAAACGGCAGATAGCTAGAACTGCTGATCGTCAACAAGCTAAGGTATTTTTTTGTTTGAATGGGTCCGTGTTTACCTGCTCGGGAACGCGCGAAATGAAGCAAAAAGAAGAATTTTGGGATGAATGCACCGTGTCCCGAGGCGAGGTACAACGGTTTTGCCCGTAGCCAAGGCCGGACTATCACATTAGGGGTGCAATAGGGGACGTTGCTCCCGGCACCTGGCCGATGTGACTTTTTTTGACAATAGATATATTCAATTTGAAGCCCCTTGCGAATATGATTCTCACGAGAGGGAGAGATATTTCTAAATTAATTTGTTAAACATCATCATCGCTATCACAAATCCGAAAAGTACAAAATCGAGCATTTTATTATTTGTTTATTTATATGACAAATATCTATAGTGTCATCTTCAGCATGTGCTCAATGCTATGCATCGTGGTAATCTGCTGTCTCGATCTCGGCGCACCACCTGTCTCCATTCCTCCCGGTCCAGGGATATATTGAATGCAGCACTTAAAGAGGCTCCTGTTAACTCCTTTATTTGATCCGTCCATCTCATAAGAAACCTTCCTCTTGCTCGGCTTCCCTCTACGTGATCACCAGTTTCTCTAAACTTAAATTTTTTTTCTAGCAACATGCCCGAAGTATGTTATGATTCTTATTATGCATGTTGTCGAAAGCCTTTCGGTATTCTCCGATTCTTGGATGATAGAGACGCAAGTGCGCCTTGCGGTACATGAGATACGGAGCATTCGCCTCCAAAATTACATCTCAAAGGCATTTTCCCTCCCTTCTCATCGTCCATATTTCCATTCTAATGCAAAAAGTCCCAAATACTAGACTTAACCAGATGGATTTTGGTCTACAATATATATGTACACATAGTATATGAAAGCTCAGACAAACAAAAACTAGTAACTGAAAGTGGACACTCTTAGACTATATGGATCCGGGTTTGTTACCTGCCATTTATTCGATCCCCAGTAAACTGGACATTTGCCTGTATCTTAAATGAAAAAATAGATTGTTATATTTTACCGATTGTTGATTATTATTTCATTGATTTATCATAAATTATATTTAACTTGATAAATTGGGAGACTTAATAACGAGTATGTAGCCACATAAGTACATCCTCGGCGTATTGCATCAATTCGAAGAAATTAATAGCCCGTTTCATAATCCCCTAATTATGGGGGGAAAAAACTTGAGATAAACGTGAGCGTAAATCTAATGCAAGAATATAATTTCAATATTAAAAAAAAACAAAATCGTTAATTGAAGGGAATTGAGATCTTAGACGACATCGTTGAAGAATCTACGGCAGATATCTGTCTTTGTAGCCAAAAAAGCAGTTAAACAGAAGGTGAGATGACAGTACGTCTTATTACGAACGTACCCAGACAACACAAAACTATCACTTTTTATTGTCATCAACATCACCATCACGCCATGCCCCTATTGGGGTAGGAAGGGAGCACATATCTCACATTTACCCTGTTCTGGCGCATGTATATCGTTCCCTCTTTCAGTATTTAATTAATTTGGTAGTCAAGTTTGTCAAGGTCTTTTCCAAGTTCTCGTACCTTCTATACAACTTCTTCATCTTAAGCACTGCATATCCATTCAATTCGCATTATTTCCTTAATATCATCATTCTTTATATTTATAATCAATGTTTATTTTTTCATTTTTATCACGCCATATCCCTGTCGGGTAGGCAATGTTATTATTATACCATATAATAAAGTTTCCTGGCGCATTTGTCAACGTTTTCAAAGTCATGTATCCATTGCCTTGATCACAATTCCAATGTCTATTTACCAACAGAAATAACTTTATAAACACTTTGGCTTTTGAGGAATAAATGTATTTCAAGTACACAAGACTGATAAGAGTATTGAGGTTGATTTTCAAGTTATGCTGTTGGAATACTTAAACATTTATTTTGAATTTAAGGTTATTATAATTGGCATACCATAAGGGTCACACCTAGGGCCAGTATTGAGTGTACTCTTATACTTGTATCATAAAAATATAAAATATTGTTAATATAACACGTCTTAATGTATTAAAAAAACGATTGATGAAACTTTTTATGATACAAGCGATATCATAAAACGTCATCACAACGCTAGTGGCTTATAAGCAACAAAATGAGATAACTTGAATAAATTAATAATAAAATTCTCAAATTACAATGAAATCCTGTACGCATATTGCATTTTTTTCTTCTGACAATAACTAACATTAAAACTACGGATTCTAAATGAAATACACTAAAACGTCCTTCTTATAAGTGAAAAACAGTAACTTACTGTATATGTCTAATAAAATTATCTTCGAACTGATTTTATAGTTAAATCGAGCTTATAAAACAATTCTTAAATCATAATAAAATATATTTTATTTATTTATATGACAAGAAATTTTATAAATACATTATTTATAAAAAAAATAGCAGGTAATTTAAAGTGGACACAATTTATATGGATCTGGGTTTGTTGCCTTTCATTTGTCGTGTCCCCAGCAAACTAGGTTTTTGTATGTTTCTTGTAGATCTGTACCAGTATCTTATATATTTGTATTACATGTTTGTAATGATAATAAAAGGGCAATTTATACGTTTATGGAGCAAACTCTCATCGAGGTCAATTAAAATGAGAATTTGCTGTTTTTGCCCAAAAATAATGGTCGAGAACCGAAAGTGAACCAAATGAGATATGAATCATATTTAGTTCCTGCTTTCTTGCTTACAAGAGCAGATATATAACTAAGAACATGTTCAAAGCCCATACATAATGGAGGAAAAAGGAGCAATGACCAACTTGGATAGAATTATTTATGAATGTGAGCCAAACAAAGCGAAATAGATGTATCAATATAGCAATGAAAAACAGTTATTTCTGTCTATTCAATAGGGGCATGGCGTAATGAAAAAGAATATATGTATATAAAATTCGCGTCTAGATAAAATACACATAGGTGTGAAGGGATCGTTGATACCGCAAAGATTAACATTATGAAATATCGTAGCTGGGTCAAAGTCATTTTGGCAATAACGTTGTGGAAAAGGATATACAATTTAATGGAACATAGATATTTTTTTAAATAGGCGAGTACCTATTTTTGCGCTATCGTCGGGTTTCTGACACAAATGGGAAATAAAATTTTAGTGTTTCTGAGATATTTCAATTTAAAAGTTGAAACTTCTCCCAATATACTCGTAACATATATGCATCTGAACACTTACATATTTTTCGATTGTGCGAAAATAGAATTTCCAGTTAAAATAAGGTTTTACTAGATTCATCAATATTGGCCATTTGATGATAATTACCAAAAAATCTCATTTTCGAAATTCCAATTTGTGCTACAATCCCGACGATATAACGAAGAGCAAAAATAGTAATGGAATATAATGTACGGTTTGTGCAGTGTACTGGTATGTATGTTCAGTATTTCTGAGTATTAGGCAGTAACGTTATGAAATGATCCAATTATTTGAAAAAATATACTCAAATCGTGCGCAGAATTTCTCTCAATGGTCAATAGCAATAAGTAACATATATTTCTTATAAAACCGTTTATTGGCTCTCACTACACCACCCAAAAAACCATTTTTGATGTGATTTTGGTAGAACTATTATAATCGTATATGTTATTTCCTTGATATAACTATTATATATTTCTTTATGGTAACAATAGGATATTTTACTCGTTTTGTTTATTTTATTGGTTAAATTACATATATGTTAAGACCCTAAAAGTTATGAACGTTTTCTATGCGACAAACTCAAAAGCTGTACGAATACAAAGAAAGTAATCAGAAGGATTGAAAATGGGTAATCTAACCAGAGATAGGTGTCTTTAAAAAAATGTTCACGGTTTCCCTGTCGGGATTTGGTCGAGGACAGAGCGCTATACTATCATATCGCGACACACATCTTTCTCCGAGTTTTCCTTAACCAGCATCGATGGATTTAACATTCTACGTCATTGTTATGTCGCATAATTCAGATATGTACTTAAACATTGGCATTTAAGTCTCAAACTTACTTAAATAAGTTGTATTTAGTGGTGCTTTTTATCAATCAAAGCGCTCTTGGGGTGATCTTATATTAAAAAACAGCTTTATACTAGTAATGTGTGTGAACAAATTGTTTGCTTTAGGTATAACAACTAGAAACTCCAAATCAATAAATGTAGGTTCATACCTATCTTTACAATAACGCTTTTAAAATCTTGAAAGGGGATGAATGTCCGAGTGAAACGCAAACTGCAAGCGTAGTGACAGTTTGATGAATGTGTCGTGATGAAAATTAGGTCAAAGGATGAGCAAAGATGTGACAGAAGTGGACCGTAGTTCTAAATACTCGTGAGTTCAACACCAGAAAGCCTTATGCAAAATTAATCAGTGGATGACTCCACCCTTGGCATTTAAGTCTCAAACTTACTTAAATAAGTTGTATTTAGTGGTGCTTTTTATCAATCAAAGCGCTCTTGGGGTGATCTTATATTAAAAAACAGCTTTATACTAGTAATGTGTGTGAACAAATTGTTTGCTTTAGGTATAACAACTAGAAACTCCAAATCAATAAATGTAGGTTCATACCTATCTTTACAATAACGCTTTTAAAATCTTGAAAGGGGATGAATGTCCGAGTGAAACGCAAACTGCAAGCGTAGTGACAGTTTGATGAATGTGTCGTGATGAAAATTAGGTCAAAGGATGAGCAAAGATGTGACAGAAGTGGACCGTAGTTCTAAATACTCGTGAGTTCAACACCAGAAAGCCTTATGCAAAATTAATCAGTGGATGACTCCACCCTTCGATAGTATGTTATGCCAGCAATGTATTTTTAAAGGCTATGTATTTTAAGTGTGATATATTGGTGAAATAATCATTCTGCTTCATCTTATAATATATATTCAGTGAGGTTTTTAAAGACTGCATAACTAAGCTTAGACTTTTTATACAAATAGCTATAAAATAATCTACGAGTCTTAAGGATTATACATACTGAAATATAATGTCTATGGACTGTCCTTAAATGTCAAATTTGTTTATTATTTGCTATGTATGTGTGGCAAAATAGTTTATGCTTGAATTCTAATCTCAATCCATAGAAATTTATGTAGAAAAGAATAATAAAATGTTAAGTAGTGAAACATTTATGAGATACATACATACTCGTATAGGTAGGACGACAAAGACAGACCAATTATATATTGCATAAATGATTCTATTTAAATTGTGGATTAATAATTCAGTTTTCTATAGGATAATGAATGAAGAGACTCATGAAATAAATATTAATAACTGTTTACATAATTAGCTTGATAGTATTCAAAATTAATATTTGATAATCTAGTTGTATTTCTTAGTCTGCGGATTTTTTTCTCATTTGCAGACGGCGTCAGGAAATATCCTAATCAAATGAAACGTTTAAAAATGTGACAACTATCAGTATAATAAAATAAATATACTAACATATTATAACTAGCAATATAATTATTGGCGACATTTATACAACAGAAATTGGGACCCGACAAAACGGAATGTTAATGCATAAATACGTGTATACGTCACGCGACCTTCTGTTGCCGTCTCGCTCGGCACTCTACGCTCAGACAGAGACAGCCTGCTCGACACTGGCTGGCGGGTACCTTCTACACGGTTCCAAGTAATGTAGCGCCGTCCTTATCCACCGTAAAGGCAAAATCCCAAGAGAAAGTAACACAAGCAAAATATTATGTACTCAAGTGGCAATCGCCATTATTATTAAAAAAATAGATCCAACAATCTATTCCATTTTTAAAACAATTACCGCCAAAACAATAATTACCCGCCTTACGAAGATAGTCCAGGGAATTGAATTAATCAAAATAGGATAGAGCATGGCGAATGTCACGAATGCATGCATGAGACCAAATCTCGTCGAACCGAGCGCCAGTCAACGGTCGTAATAATATTCAACTGGTAGATGATTGTTTATACATAAATTAATAATCATAAAAAGCGCTGCCCTTGGCAAAGGAGTCCTTGTCTACAAAACATCTATCTGTCAAACGGACAAAGTAAAGATAATACAGTATATATCTCACCGTCGTTTCTTCATGAGCCAAGAGTTCCTGGAGCCAGATTGTATTTCCAACTGATAAAGCACATATCCATTTTAAAACACACTTCTACATGGGTATGGGATTCGATGATATCCCTAAATGTCACAACACTGTATTATAACTCTTGACAGAACGAGAGAAATGATTGATCTAATTTTACTTAGAGACGTCACTGACAATACACTTTTGAGCCTAGCATACTGAATTGCAATAGCACGATTATAAACACTACATTATCTTTATATACATAAAAAACATCACCAATTTTTATCACTGCATTTCCTTTATTTAAATATAATCACTTGACACGGATCGAAATCGTCAATCAGAGACGGCCGTGCGTACAGCTTACTACATACGGCGTGCACACTTATGTGCTTTTTCACACACCTACTTATTTTGCCCGATTCAAAATGGACCCGTCCACTGGACCAACAACCTGACATTAGTCACAAGAGTAGCAGCTGATTGATTCCACATGCTGCCAACGTTGGCGCCACTTCTCAAGGCTTCTCTTCGCGAAATCGAGTGGTGCTAGTGGCCATAGCAGGTCCTATCATTTTTATGTACAACATGTGTGGCATAAATAGGCAACTATATTTATGGGCATTCATGTATTTTTGAAAATATTCGTGTGGGGATCAAATTGGTTAAATCATGATGATTCTAATTTCGATTCCAATTTCGAGTCACCGATCTCCAAATTTGACAATAAGATTCAGTGGAAGATAAGCGACACTTATTATTTCTCTCTTTGTTCTTAATATTTTTACATGGTTTATACGATTAGTAAAGTCACGGTGGTGCATATTTTGCCAGCAGGTATGTGCCTATAAAATGCAGTGTAACGTTATGTTGCGTTCAATCAACAATATAACCAATAAATTATACTCATCAGTATCTTCGAATGGCCTCTATGATCCTGCGAACCCTAGGCAATGTGATCACTCACATTACCACCAGATATTTCAATCAATATCATCGCAGATAGAGAGAGGGGGAATGGCAAATCTCCTAAATAATTAGCTGTGAAAAGATAACCTTAACAGAAAAACCACTGGAGAAGCAACGGCAAACTACAGTTCCCGGCGGTAAGTAATACACATCGTTTGTAGAGCGTCATCTCTGTCATTCATACACGTGCTCCATCGCGATTTGTCAGTCGTTACCGGACCAAACTGTTAGCGCATCGTGCGACAGAGACGACGCTCTACAAACGATATGTATTACTTGCCGCCGGGTACTGTACTCCAGTTATTATTTCCCAGGAAATCATTTTAAAGAGAAGCCAAACAATGGCCCCAAGATCCATTCTCAACTGGGCGAAAGCAATGAAAGAGGGGACAGCGAAATATAACTCAAGATAATATATGCAAGAAAATGCAAACAGAATCTTGATAATACCCAATTCGATTTTAGGAACGCATTTGGTACATGTGAAGCACTATTGGAAGTAAATGTACTATTACAAAAATGTCGTGATCAACATAAAAACGTTTGTGACCACTTTATCGATTTCGAAAAGGCATGCGATAGGGTTAAGCATAGTGAACTTATAAAAATGCTTCGGGATAATAACACTGGCAATAAAGATGTACTCGTAATTACAAACTTGTATTGGCATTAGAAAGCTGTGGTTAGACTGAGAAATGACACCACGGATGATATTAATATCCAGTGGGAAATTCGCCAGGGCTGCATATTGTCGCAATTACTATTCATTTTTTTCTCCGGTAGAGTTTTTAAAAAGCATTCGTGAATGTTGATATAGGATTGAAAGTAAATGGTGTTCATCATCAACATCAGGTATCACCAAAACAAAGCTGGATAAAGTTTAAGTTTAAACATTAATGTCGCCAAAAAGAAAAAAAATTGCATTCAGTCGTAATCAATATGATGGCGTGCCACTTGTTATGTTATGTAAACGAATGTAAATATATTAGCAATTTAATAAGGGAGACTCTTGATTCTAAGATCGATGTTAAATATAGAATTGAAAAAGCGTGGGCAGCATTTAAAAACCTGAAGGCATTCTTATGTAATATAAATTTCACTTTTAAACTTTGACAAAGAATGTTCGATGTATTATCTGTAAATTTATATGGAATGGGAGCATAGACTCTTAAGGTGAACACCATGAGCCGATTAGAAGCGTTTGAAATGTGGATCCATAGGATAATATTTTGAATTCCTTGGTTGGTGAAGAATGATATTATATGATAGTTTATATATAATCTGTATGGCAGATCGTTTATATTTGTGATTTGGGCGAAAAAGGCGATAAACGAGTTTGAGTACGAATTTATCCGAATTCAATCATAATAGTCGAGTATTATTTGGTCGTAGTGTCGCTTGAGTGTAGCGCTGGATGAATATTTATTTTGTCCCTTATACAGTGTGGATTGTGTGGGGAACTGGAATCACAAGGCAATATAGCACTTGCAGTGTAATTAATTTTGAAAAAAATGTTTTGAAGACAATGACGAAAGTTATTAACTAAGGTTGTTTTTTATATGATAAATAATAATGAAATAATTACCTAATTTTTTCACTCGGTGCAAATTTTGTTTTCGCTTGCAGGCGGCATAGTTTTAGGAACTGCCCTGCTTCAAGACCATTTTTAAACGAAATGTTATAATAAAAAAGATATTTCAATAGTATACAAACAATTCGGTACCATAGACCGATGTTAACCTTTTTATGAACGTTTATATTTTCAAAATAGGTACCAACATTTTAATGGTTAGTTATATTTTCACACAGTAGCCATACTGTGGAAAAACTTTGTTATTATTTTCGGTATTTTTGTGGAGCATAATTTTGTCAAAATATAAGCGAAGTGAGAAGTTTTGCAATAATTGTCATGGATTGGAATTATTCTCCTCCCGAGTCAGGTAAATATTGAAGTCAATATTTTTTTCATAACCATATTTCGTTTGTTTTGTCTTGTGATCTGTCATATTTTGGTCCGTAAATTTTCTTTAAAAATCGCTTACACTGACCTGTCGTCTCCCTTTATTATAAATTGATAAAATATTTTACATATGTCTTAATTCATAAGCGGATATTTTTGGTGATGATGATGATTTTTTTCTAGTTGTATATCTGTGTCTGTTGTTTTGTAACGTCAGTTTGTCATAATTTAAGAATATTCTGCAATGGGATCCAATAATTCAATTGGTTTGTTACTTTTGTTGTACTACTATAATGTCATACTTTAATTTGGGAGCCTGTTGCTTTTTTGTATTATTTCATTGCCTTCAAAACAAAACTGCGCACATTCCGCTATCTAATTTATTCCCTTTTCCTCCCATTTGATGTCAAATGACAAGATATTTCGTATGAAATTGGATATGATGAATAGAAACGGTTCGTAATCAGTTTGAAATCGATTGTTAGACGGTTCATTATATTTCAAATAAAAAAACAACAATTTCTTTGAACCATATAAAAAGTTTAATTTAGTCTAAGAATTTCAGAGACAATAACTAATAATCGTCAGTAGTATAACATGGCAGTTAATGCATAATCTCACGTTGGTGTCAAACATGTTATTTGTATTGCTACAGTAGCCGGCTAAAAATAATGACATCAAATTGTAACATTCAACTTCAAATATGCATTGTGAAATACCACACATAATTTCATTTTATTTATTTTTATTTCAAATGTTGAGATAACTATTTATCATAAGTCTATATAAGTTGCTTCGCTAGGCTCATTGTCCGTTCTGAGACAGCTGACTTACACCCGCATGATTAATGTACAAATACACAAAAACAATGCAATAAGTCTGAAGCCACTATGATATTTGACAACTCGAACCAAAATCGAAATATAATTACACAATTTTATTTAAATTCCTCATCCAGGAACCGCTGCTAAATAAAAAAATAAATTAACAAACTCATCAGTCATACACATTTTATATTATTACTTCACAACTATGAAGAATGTATGGGGTGACAATGTATGGTAGAATACGGAATGAAGTGATTAGGGATGAATGTAAATATAAGGCTGATGTATTGAATGAGATAAGGAAGCGCACTCTGAGACGGTTTGGGCATGTAGAAGGAATGAATGAAGTAAGATTAACAAAACAAATATACAATGCAAATGTGAGTGGAAGGCATGAGACAGGAAGACCAAAGAGACAGGAAAGGATGGTTGGATTAAGTGAATGATATTTTGAAAGAAGGAAACATAGAAAGTCAGAGAAATGGTAGTTGTATAGGAAGGTGTACGAATGTAGAAGAATGTGAAATGAAGGATGTGTGTCAAGACCTCTGCCTATCTAGACAGTAAAATTGCATGATGGTATGTAATTACAAGTATTTACACATTACAGTTAAATATATAATTGTTTCAATATCCCTCTCAGAAGACGTATCTCTCCTATGAGGGCTTTTAAAATGATTCAACATTATATAGAGATTATGTTTTCGACTATGAAACTTTAGAGTTTTAGAGTTTGTAAGGCTTGGGCGATGTCTTACTCGGTTGAAAGAACAACCTTTTACATCTTATAATTAAGGCAGATGTTTTTGCTTTGCAAAATCAGATACTAGTCTAAAGTACAGGGCGTTGAGAGCTTTTTTGTTTGGTTAAAGACAGATTTTTTTCCTAATGATTGGCCTTTTATTTCTATGTTTGAGGGGATTTTCTATGTTTGATACACTTGAATTGTAAATGGTTTCGTGTTTCTACCAGGAGTGGGAACCATTTGAGCTTATATAAGTATTGTATATTTCAGAGCATGGCTCCGATGCCGAATATGATTACACAACGGATGCTGTGGAAGATGGATCAGAACCCGATGAAGCAGAGTCCATGGAGTTTGACAGGAATCTTCCATCAGCACATTCGGTATAAAGATATATTTATCATTATTAATATATGTTTTCTATCTGATTTAATACCCTTTATGAGTATTTTGGTTAATTGTGTGCATATTTTTGTACTTTAGCAAGTAGACAATCTTGACAGATCAAACCTGAGATTCTGATGTGAGAGGAGTTTCAAGTCTAATTCAATATTGTGTGTCCTTTTTTAAAATACATTTATAAGTTATATTTTTGTCAATCCATAACGATCATAGAATTTATCCAATGTGAAGTCACATTTAAAAGCATAAATCTATTACTTTTTTCTCATTTGCTTATCTTTGTTTAAGATTAAAAGTAATGTTAAAAATAGTCATCCATGTTTAAAATGGCTGAAATAAATGTATCGCTTGTTGATACATGCTGAATTTTTAAGGGAAATATTTTTTTAAAAGAATCCTTTCTGTTGGGTTCTTCCAGTTAAATAGGAAGTTTCGACTCTTAAATTGGAATTGAAAACACCGTTTAACATACATACATATATATACACATCATGATATTTCCCTGTCAGGGTAGGCAGAGACGAAAGAGCGCCAGGCTTTCCTATCTCGACACAAAAACTTTGTCTCTTTCAGATCCATACACCTTCTCACCTAAACAGCGTTTAAGTAATTAAAAAATCTTTATGATTATTAGTTTGTTTCTATTACAAAACATACGAGTATCTCCAAATCCTAACCAGTCTTATATAAAGTCAGACTGGCACCCCTTTTAAATACTGTTAGAAATTGGATCTGAAAATCCTTGTTGAAACAAAGGCATTTTATCAACTAAGCTGTAAATTTGGGTTATTAATTTGCCAATACTTGTCTTGTAAAAATAAAGTAAATTTTTTTATTTGGCAGTACTTGCCCGGTGGTTTAGTGAGCGTGCAGGGGCGTTCAGTGCTGGAAGCAGGCTGGGTGGGCTGCGTGCCCTGCTGGGGCCATCACAGTGTAGTTTTCCCGGGGGAAACAGTACCCATGATATTCTCCGACCTCACCCATACGCAGCAGTTGCAGACCATGATGAGGGCTGACAGGCTCTTTGGACTCCTGTTCTTTGAGTATGCATATATACCTCATGTTTTTTTAACCCTTTATCTGTATTATAACATATTGCTTTTTTGATGAACCCAAATTTTTTTTTAAGTATTAGCTTCATACTCAATTTTTTATTACTGAATTAAATTTAAAAACCATCTGAAGAGAGAAATTATGAATGTTGATTTTAGCAAACATAAAAATATTAGAACTTAGATTTATACAATTTTCATGTGTTGACGATAACTAAAGGTTAAGGTAAAATGTAACTCTTTTGTAGCAAGATTGAAGGTAGAGTCAAAAAATACTTGTTAAAACCAAAATACATTATCATCATCATTGTTTAGACAGCCCAAGGTGAACCTTAAACCAAAGTATACTCGTGTAGTCGTCACTTGCAGCGTTGCACTCTCAATTAAAATATTTTAATGACGTTTGCATTGGTGCCACTGCATGATGGATTTATACCATCCCTTGTGAACGATCATGTTGAATAGTCACAGAAAGATGTTGAACGAGGGTCTAACACCATAGGTGAGCTGTCACACCAGTGAGTTTGTGTGCTGTTTAGCCTACTACAGAAATCTCTTCCATTTTACTGTCTTAAACCAGATTTCTCCAGTTGGAATATCTAGCTATCTTGACATCTTTAGTGACTCTCTACAGCCATTGAAGCCTGTGCCTTCCAAAAAATCTACAGCCTTCAGGTCCATCTACCAGAACATGTAACTTACTAATTAACTGTTAAACAACTTCTCCCTTATATTCAAAACAAGCAATGTATGTACATTTTTTGAATAAGTCTCAATTAATAGTTACCTTAAATAACAAAGTTCTACTTGGCATTATTATAAAAAATGAATTAATAAATTCAATGAGCTACAAGTTTCAATATTCTTTCAAGATAAACGGAAGCTGGTTAAAAAATATATCAAAGCTGCATTTGTGATATTTCTCATAAAAAAATATACTTAAACCAAAAACTATAGGATTATATTACTGTAAATTAGATATCGACTCCGGTGATATCATCCCTACCAATCGAAGAATGCGTATTATTGTGGGAGCAATATAATCATCTCTACTAATTGAATAATACGTTATATTAGTAAGAGCTTTAGAAATGAACAGTTTAGTACTGTTTATTCCACTTTATGTAACGGTATAACTCTATCGGTTTCAAGGTTTTCACCTCATCATCAGGGGAGCACAAACAAGACTGACTGAAACCGGTAGGGTTATACCGTTACAAAAAGTGTAATAAACAGTGTTTGATAAAACAAATTACAATGTCTTTAAACCTCTACAATGTTAATGCCTTAACTATAAATAAAATATAAACAATTTAGATTTTTTTTGTACATGTAATATAATACTATGTGAAGTCTCCTGAGTAAATATAAGAGAAAATAGTAAAAATCAGGCAATATTTGGGTAAATTTTCATCATATTTCCAAAATGAACCAAAATTTAAAAAATGCACATTTTTGCTAGTATTTTTAGGTTAAAATGATAAAAATATATGTTTTCAGTATTGGGCTAACCCAAACATACGGAGTTCTTTGCGAAGTGATTGAAGCAAACCAGCCAGCCCAAGAGAGGAACCTACTGATGAGGAACATTCTATCCTTCAAGGCCCGGGCACGACAGAGATTCATTCTGCTGGATTCACCTCAAGAAGAAGTGCTATTGTCACACAGGTACGGGGGGATCGATTGATCATCTTGATCTTGATATCTTTGTTATCGAGTATGCCATTCTGTGAATGGAAGACACCTGTGAGTGTATTGGTTTATTGTGTGCATGCTGTTTCATTTCAGCAAGCTTACATTCTTCACATATCAAACCCAGAGTTCTGATAGCAAGGAGATCAAACGTCCAAGAAGATCGGTAGGTTAATAATAATAATAAGATAATTTGTATAATGCTGTTTTGGAGAGCATACTTTCCTCAAAGGCGTTTGATCCGCTGCACCCTTTCATTAGCCAGTTATATATAGTGCTATTTTTGTGCTGTTTAATATCACAATAAGAATATATGATAAGCAGCATATAAGCTACTGAAAAAAAGGGTGCCAGACTGATAAAAGAGTTCATCTGGTAACAATACTCACACCCACCGAGCGGTAGTGTTGTAAACACGTTCAATGATGAACCGCGAGTTCCGTGCCTACTCCAGAGATTCTTAAAACCTGAAAACTCAATTACTGGAGCCGAAGAGAATATTGTTTCCCAGACGCTCATCAATATGTCCATAACAATAATTCCGATACGCAGAATAAAAAGTTACTCTAAATCATAATTTCATATGCGAAATGGTTTTTAACTCTTTCACGGCTACGGGCCACTTAAATGGCCCATACATAATCGTGCCGTCCTGGCGAGCGGCCATTTAAGTGGCCACTTACTTTGCGTGTGGATATCTCGGTCAAAATTAAATCTTCTTTAAAATTTTTAACCTGAATATAAGACAAAACGTGTCCTCTAGTGACATCTCTTTTAAAATCATCAAAACTTCAAGTATTTGATCCATAAGAAGGATTTAAACAGACCCCTTGCAGGCTGTCGATATTTAAAGCATTTTGAATAATCGCGCCATGCGTTCGGGCGATCCGAAGGTCATGTTTCTAATGACGATTGCTCCCGATCAATATGAAGTATTATGCGTCGATATTTTTTTTGTAAATACGCGTATTGCGTATTTACAAAAATTGCTTTTTCATTGTTTATGGATTATTGTTTTCTTCGATTATTGCTTCTTATATTGTCGCACTTTATTTATAGCTTTGATTTGGATACCATTACACAAACTGTTTTTTAAGAGATTTTAACATTCACTTACTTTTACAACTTTTCAAATCGTCGTTATTTTTTATGTTACGTGTGTTATACGCCATTGAAAAATTCATAAAATTTTTAAAATAACTTTAAAAATTCAACACCGCTTATATTATCAATATGGCTAAAATGAACTTGACTGGAGAGGAAATTGAAGATATCACGGTAGTAGAACTTGATTCAGATTTTGAATTAACCGATGAAGAAGACGATGTTGATCCATTAGAAGAAGAGCAGAGAATGGATGATACAATTATTCCAGATATTGGAGCAACAACCAGCGGCAATGTGGAACCAAACGAACTATTAGAAAATGTATTTTCTTCATGGAGCCGAGGTTCATTTCCGCCAATAATCCACGAGTTTGATGAATTTTCATCTGGCATCTTGCCCTCGTGCCAACTTACACCAGAATCATCCGAACTCGATATTTTCGAATATTTTTTAAATAAAAATATAATTGAAAATGTGGTACAACAGACTAACCAATTTTATAATTTGAAAAAATTGAGTAAGGAATATTCCACTAAATCACGAATTCAACGCTGGGTGGATACAAATGTACCAGAATTATATGTATTCTTTGGTGTCACAATGTTGATGACACGAAATAAGCATTTAACCATACGGGAACATTGGTCCACAGACCCACTTTTAAATAGCCCAATTTTTGGCAAGACTAAGTCAAGGGACCGGTATGAACTGATTTTAAATATGTTACATTTTTCTAATAACAATATAACAAATAGTGGTGACAAATTGCGTAAAATAAGATTATTGCTTGATCATACTCGCAAAGTTTTTACAAGTGTCATGCTGCCTCACAAAAACTTGTGTATCGATGAGAGCATAGATGTTTTCAAAGGTCGTCTTATGATAAAACAATACATCCCTTCCAAACGTCACAGATTCGGCATTAAATTATTTGTTTTATGTGATGTTGAAACCGGTTGTGTGTTAGATCTAATTGTGTATTGCGGTGATGGAACAGAAATAATTTATGATAAATCGTTGGGTATATCGGGTGCAGTTATCAAAACGCTTCTCAATGACTATCTTGGAAAAGGACACAACTTGTGGTGTGATAACTGGTACACAAGCCCACAATTATTTAAGTTTTTACATGACAATAAAACAAATGCATGTGGAACCGTTTGAAAATCTCGTAAAGATATGCCCAACTTCAAAAAAACCAAGAAAGGAGACATTGATTCTCAACATTGTGGACCCTTGTTGGCTATAAAATGGCACGATAAGAGAGAAATTCATATGCTGACAACAATTCATAGTGACAGATTTATTTCAACAGAGAAATTAAATTATAAAACTGGCGAACAGGTAAAAAAACCTGAGTGCATTGTGGATTACAATAAAAATATGGGTAGTGTGGACAAAACCGATATGATGCTTAGTAGTTTAAATTGCCTTCGAAAAACTTTAAAATGGTATAGAAAGCTGGCTTTTCATTTTGTTGATCTATACATGCTAAATTCATATTTTATTTACAAGCATACAACCGGAAAAACAATAGGTTTAGCGGAATTTCATTTAGCAGTTATAAGACAAATATTTGAAAAATATAAACTAGCATCAAAATTGTCCCATTCATCTCCGTCCACTAGCAATCCACTACATCTTGGTTTATCGGGTTCAATAATAGCCGCACACAGTCCTAAAGAAATTCCAGGAACTGAAAACTGTGCGGAACCTTCTCTTCGATGCTATGAATGCGCTCATAAACATAAATTAAGGAAAAGATCTAGATATATGTGTGGTGAGTGCAATGTGAGTCTGTGTGTAACATGTTTTGGACCATTTCACGCCAGCAAACACTTTCCACAGTAGAAATATTATTATTGCAGTGTACTTATCGTTATAAATCTTTTCGTGAAAATCCAAAAACATACTTTTATTTGTATAATAGTGTTATAAGAATATTTTCTAATATTATGTGTGTATAGTGTCAGCTAAAAAATGCATCGGCGCACAGTTCGACAGTACTCAGTTCGGGATAGTGGTGAGTCATATTTTTATGTAGATACAATATAAATTTATTGACTTAAAACACTGCCGCCTGTGCGACACACGAAAGATACTCGAGCCATCGCCGTAAAAAGGTTAATGAGTAAAATCAGTTCAGAAGTGAAATCACCAGGAATCGAACCTGGGGCATCGCTTACTTGGTGTAAATGCTAACAATTAGACCATGGCTGTCGATTTATATAACCATACCATGAATAGGTAAACCTAGATATGGGGTTTGAGTACATCTCGGAGATTAACAATTGTAGCGAGGATAACACAGAGTTCTGTCACCTTAACAGCAAACAGGGTAATTGATGAATATGACATTTAGTTTTTGTTGACATTTAATGAGTGAATCATCTCAATGACATCTTGACTTCTCAGATAAAGTAACTTTCTTCTGAAAGCCTTCACCATGTGTACCTTCACATGCAGAGTTCTCCAAGGGGTATGCAAGAGATTTATAAGAATCAAAAATATTTTGCAACAACTGAAACATATCTTTTAGAAAACCATATTCTGTAGTAATTACACTATTGTCATTATTAAGATAAGTGATGATTCATCCGATGGAATGATTTATCTAATTATTTTTTATTGATTTACAAAACACACGACAATTTGTCGCGCAACTCGAAACACTTGCATGAAAAAGGTCTTATCATCTGTTTGACTATATAAGTACAAAAAAGTTAACTCGCTGCAAATACTTAGAATTCAAGTGGTTTACTTGTAGTTAAGTATTATATAATAGACATTCATATATGGGGTTCCATAAACAAAAAAGGTTGAATAATGATGCTATGAACAAACAATATTAAAAACATATAACATTAAACAAAGCAAAAGAAGGATTGTTTTTGTTTTCCTGGTTTTTTATTGAAAGTTAATGCAGTGTATACATAATTTATAGGCTAATTTTCTTACAATATCTTTTTCTAGGATCGACATGTGTGAAATAAAAATATTGCCAGATCTCCTATTGTCTGATCCCCTCAAGAATGTAAGATTTTTCAATGCCGGCAGGTACCGAAGTTCTCCTAATAATAGGTAAGGAAGTGATTTTTGTTTATAATCCATTCCAGTTTTCTCATTCAGAATTAAATGTTTTTTATTAGGATAAAATTCTCTCATTGGCTACTGACACTTGACAGCACTTCTGAGAATAATATTGAAGGAGGAAATCTGCAGGCTATCAAGATAGTCATTGATTACAAGGTCATATAGGTTGGCCTGGATGGGACACATATTCCTAACTCCTGATGCAGGACACTCAAAATTATCTTTGAGACAAGTAATATGCGTAAAGGCCACTGAGTAGACTAAATCAGTAGCTAGAGAATAATGTGTCCTAGAATTTTAAAAGTTGCAAAGCGGAAGATTTGAGAATGATATCAAATGATAATCATGGTGATAGGGAAAGTAAATGCGATACATGGGTGAACGAAGAAAGATTGAGTAAAGAAATGATGTATTTTTTCAGGTGATGGAAAAGCTATCGAATATAAGAGAGATGTCAAACAGTGTGTGGTATTGTACACAATTTGTACTAGATGGCACATAGTTCATTATTTCAAAATGTAATTTATGTTACCGATAAGTCTTAGAAAATGTAAAAAAAATAAATCAGAGTCGATTTTAGAACAGTATCTCCTGACTCCGACTCCACAAAAAACCAACCGACTCCGTGACTCCTGACTTTGACTCCGAATCTACAGCCATGCTTTAGATTCGGAGTCAATGTCAGGAGTCTTTTACCTTATGTATATATGTATATATATATATATATATATTAGGTCCTTACATATGAAATTGGCGTTTTGTTTGGGAGGAACATAAAGTTGATTTTTTTAATATAATATATTTATTTAATCAAAGTATGTACCATTGCTATCTATGCACTTTTGCCATCTCATAGGTAGTTCATCGATCCCTTTACTAAAAAAACCATTCGGACGGGAATCAATAAAATCTTTGAAGTCGGTTTGGACTGCCCCATCGGAGTTGAATTTTTTCCCTTGCAAGAAGTTATCCAAATTTCGAAAAAAATAGTAATCTGTTGGGGCAAGGTCCGGAGAGTACGGTAGATGTCTTAGACATTCCAATTGAAGCTCTTCTAATTTGGTAGCCGTCTGTTGTGCAGTGTGTGGTCTAGCGTTATCATGAAGCAGCAGTGGCCTAGAGCGATTAACCAGCCTCGGTTGTTTAGCAGCTAGCTTTTCCATCATGGTTTGCAGTTGCTGACAATAGACATCTGCCGTAATCGTCTGTCCAGATTTAAGAAAGCTGTAGTGAACGACACCAGCACTAGTCCACCAAACGCTCACAAGTAACTTTTTTGGAGTCAATTTTCGCTTGGGGCATGGTTTGGCTGGTTCGGCAGGGTTCAGCCATTGCGATGAGCGCTTCCGATTATCATACAGGATCCACTTTTCATCACAGGTAATGATTCGATTCAAAATCCCTTCATTATTGTGCCAGTTGAGTAATGCAACGCAGCAGTCAACGCGCGTTTGTTGATTTGCTTCACTCAATTCGTGAGGTACCCACCTTTCAAGCTTTTTCACCTTCCCAATTTGCTTCAAGTGGATTAAAACAGTTTTATCACTAACACCGCAGCCTGCAGCTAACTCGGACGTGGTTTGCGATGGATCCGCTTCCACAATAGCCTTCAATTCTTCATTATCAACTTTGGTCTCCGGCCGTCTACGGGGCTTGTTCTGCAGGTCGAAATTTCCAGAACGAAAACGTTGGAACCAAAAACGCACTGTGTTTTCTTTTGCGGCACCGTCGCCATACACATCATTAATCCTTCGAGCCGTTTCTGCAGCACTGGTGCCACGGTGGAACTCGTACTCGTAAATAACGCGATATTTCAAGTTTTCCATTTTGTAAACTGATTTTTTTAAACTGATTTGTAAACTGATTTGTAAACTGTTTTGTAAACTTTTCGAAACACAAATACTTGAGTAAATAGCTGTATAAATTTGAATTTGAAATTCCTAACCAAAGAGAAGATATTTGAGATCAAAGTTGCCAGTACGGCAAAACGCCAATTTCATATGTAAGGACCTAATATATATATATATATATATATATATATATATATATATATATATATATATATATATATATATATATATATATGTGTGTGTGTGTGTGTGTGTGTGTGTGTGTGTGTGTGTGTGTGTGTGTGTGTGTGTGTGTGTGTGTGTGTGTGTGTGTGTGTGTGTGTGTGTGTGTGTGTGTGTGTGTGTGTGTGTGTGTGTGTGTGTGTGTGTGTGTGTGTGTGTGTGTGTGTGTGTGTGTGTGTGTGTGTGTGTGTGTGTGTGTGTGTGTGTGTGTGTGTGTGTGTGTGTGTGTGTGTGTGTGTGTGTGTGTGTGTGTGTGTGTATATATATACAGGGTGTCCCAAAGGGCAACATCAAGCCGGTATCCAGGAAGAGGTCAGCTTATGACGGTTCAGAATTTAAAAAAAAATCTTGAAAAAGCCTTATACTTTTCGAGTTATAGGCATTTCTTCGAAAATTGTTAAAGTAGCTACCCTGAGCCGAATGTTTGTATACTGTGACTACAAATTGCCATATTTTATGATTTTAATGGCTGTATCGCAATCCTAGATAGCCCTGCTATTAGTCGGATTCAGATATAAAACAAAAAAAAATTTGCACGTTTGAAAAAAATTGAAAAAAAAAACGTTTTTGTCCGATCATAAAAAATAATATTTTTTATCAGCCAACTTTAACTCACCATACTGTAAAAATAATGTACTACGCTAACCTGGCAAGTTACATCAAAAGTTGGCCTGTTTAGTCAGAATTTCAAAATAGTACAATACATACAGACTACTCCTTTAAAAATAATTTTAAAACATTAATTTTTGTAATTAAAGATCGAATTCAAAAATTTTGAGCGAGACAAACGATACTGCGCATGCACGAGTTAGAGTAATACAGCTGGTGTCGTCATTTTTGATATGTAATATCTAGTTCCTGTCAAAAACGGTGTCTATAACTAGAAAAGCCTATAACTCGAAAAGTATAAGGCTTTTTCAAGAATTTTTTTAAAATTCTGAACCATCATAAGCTGGCCTCATCCTCGATACCGGCTTGACGTTGCCCTTTGGGACACCCTGTATATATATCCTAGTATACCCATACCTCGCTTTACAAACCTCTTTCAACAGAATTCCGCTGTAATGGAATTGAAAAAACATTCAACAAAATCACTTTATGGAAAAAAAAATTATCTATGGAATATTTAAAATTGACAGTTGAGACAATTACAAAGAGAGAACCATTCTAAGTATTCCTGGTATGTACAGATCTAAAAAAATACACTTTGTCACGTCACTTTGATATTACTTGTTTATTTATTTTTTTTAATTTTAAGCCGTTCAAAATGTGTTCAAAACGTCAACCTCAGAAAAAAAATCAAATAATATAAAAAGTCAATAAGTCATTTTGTTAGAGACAAAGTTAAAGATTATGGCGCGTTTTTAAAAGGAGTAGAAACTTGTTGAAATTGCAAAAGCTATAGGACTTGCATTTCTATGATAAGGGACAATATACGAGGGCGGTCCGATAAGTACTTAGCCTCACCGCCCGATAGCACCACTATCGCAAGAGAATTTTTTTATCACGTAGTACATTCTCGTTGACACCTACTGTCAAAATTTCAGCCAAATCGGACGCGTAGTTTTGTTTTGACCGCGTGTGGAAGCGAGCGTGTCCGCGGATTTGAGAAAAATGGAAAAAGAGCAATATCGGTCGGTGATTCGATTCTTGTTTTTGAAAGGGAAATCGCGCAGCGAAATCAAAGAGAGCTTGGATGCTGTGTACGGTGACTCTTCTCCTTCGATGGCGACCGTCAAAAATTGGTTTAACGAGTTTCAACATGGTCGCACGTTGGTTTTTGATGAGCCACGCCCAGGTGCCCCAAAAACGGCTACCACGGAGGATAACGTGACAAAAATCCACGATCTCGTATTGGCAGACCGCCGATTGAAGGTGCGCGAGATAGCTGAGACAGTAGGCATCTCAAAAGACCGCGTGGGTCATATCCTGCATGAAGTATTGGGCATGACAAAGCTGTCGGCGCGATGGGTGCCGCGTTTGCTCACTCCGGACAACAAGCGCAACCGTGAGACCACTTCAGAGCAGTGTTTGATGATGTTTAAGCGCAATCCGAAGGAGTTTCTGCGTCGTTTCGTGACCGTCGACGAAACATGGATACACTGGTACACACCCGAGACCAAGGAACAGTCGAAACAGTGGACTTCACCCGGCGAACGTGCTCCGAAGAAGGCGAAGACTGTCCTATCGGCCGAAAAGGTGATGGCAACCATTTTCTGGAATTCAAAAGGTGTGATCTACATGGACTTCCTGGAGAAGGACAAAACGGTCACAGGGCTCTACTATGCCGAATTATTGGGCCGATTCGAAGCCAAATTGCAGAAAAAGCGGCCCCATTTGGCAAAGAAAAAAGTGCTCTTCCATCATGACAACGCACCGGCTCACACCTCCACCGTTGCCACGGCCAAATTGGTAGAATTAGGCAACGAACTGCTGCCCCATCCACCGTATTCTCTGGATTTGGCCCCGTGCGACTTCTTTTTGTTTCCAAGTTTGAAAAAGTCACTCGCCGGGCAGAAATTTGAGTCGAATGAGGAGGTTATCGCCGCCACGGAGGCCTACTTTGCAGACCTCCAAAAAACGTATTTTTCAGACGGGTTAAAGAAGTTGGAGCATCGCTGGGTCAAGTGTATCGAACTGAAAGGAGATTATTTTGAGAAATAAATCGCCACTTTTCAAAAAATTTTGTTATTCTTTTGTAGGCTAAGTACTTATCGGACCACCCTCGTATGAAAATCAAAAAAAAATTAAGGTATCTTGATTAGCTGTACTGCAAAATGCCAAAGAATAACTCGTTACATAAGTAATTTGATGGAAAAGACAGAAAGGCTCCTATTAATGTGGATAGAGGATAACAATCAGCATCATATGCTAATAAGTAGTGTGATTATACAAAAAAAAGGGAAAAGGTCTATATGAATCAGTGAAGAAGGATTTTAGGAAGAGCTCTCAAACAGAATCGTCTAAAGGCAGTCAAGGTTGACAAATAGAAGACTCATCATAATCAGCATAATATGCCAATAAGTAGTGTGATTATACAAAAAAAAGGCAAAAGGTATATATGAATCAGTGAAGAAGGATTTTAGGAAGAGCTCTCAAACAGAATCGTCTAAAGGCAGTCAAGGTTGACAAATAGAAGACTCATCATAATCAGCATAATATGCCAATAAGTAGTGTGATTATACAAAAAAAGGCAAAAGGTCTATATGAATCAGTGAAGAAGGATTTTAGGATTAGGAAGAGCTCTCAAACAGAATCGTCTAAAGGCAGTCAAGGTTAAGGAATGCAAGACTCATCATAATTTACACAGCATAAAATTAAAGGAGAAGCTACAAGAACTGACAATGATGCAGCTCATGCATATCCCAAATATCTTAGGTTAATTATTAAGGTGGGTTTCTTCATCAGCAAGTATTTGATGGACTGGGCTTTTTTGAAAACTAATGCCTAATAGAACACATCCATCAAAAGAGATACTGCTTTAGACTAAAGTCTAAAAAAATCGATTAACACTTCTTTTTGGAGGCAATGTAGCTGGATATTAAAAATTAAAATTCTTACAGGTCCATTTTTACTAAAATCCAAGGATAATCTAAATAAATTGATTAATTCAAGTTGGCCATAATTTGGAGGTCAAATAATAAGGGTTGGATGACTAAGGTTATATTTGATGATTGGTTAAAAAATTACTTCATTCCTGAAGATGGAAAATATTTAGAAAGTATGAATCTCAACAAAAAAGCTTTGCTCTTATTAGATAATGCACCCGGGTACCCATTTAATCACAGAATTTGTTAGACAAACTATGAATTGAGTATCTCTGTATCAAGTATCTGCCATTAACCTCTCCATGCGTACCGCCCCAACCATGGGACCATGAAATACTAAGTCAGATAGCGTATGGCCCCACAGTTGGGGCGCAGTGATTATTTCTCGATTATTCCCAGATTATGTCAGGATTTGGAGTACCAATGACAGCTATTTATGATACCACACAATTAAATCATTTATCGGCTAGTTACATGTTTTACCAACTAAACAATGTTTTAAAAATTTTAAACTATCTTACTACTCAAGAGGTTAAGATGTGATATCTAGTTTTAAAGCATATTATTTATGAAGAACTTTTCGTCAACTTACTGACTGCGAAACAGGGAAATCACATCAATTAGAGACTTTTGGAACAAACAATATCAAGGAGGCATTGCATAGTATCAATGAGTTGTAAAAAAAATCAATTAACAACGATGAATCGTTCATGGAATAATATTTAGCCAAGGATCACAACTTAAGCGACTAACGGACATTTATCAAAATAGCTTATGTATGGGAAGTGAATTTAGAAAATTTGTAAAATTTTATGTCAGAGATTAGAGGACTCGTGGACAAGGTTTTTCCAATAAAGTTTTGCGCAAGATGTACCTTAAGAGAGATGGAAGACAAAACAAAGATTTCTTGAGAATTAACACTGACAAAATTAGTCAACGCTTTTTCACATTTTGAAAAGGAAATTCTAATTGAAAATGATCCCGATCAAAAGAGACAGTCAAAATTTGGTCTAAAAATTAAGATTTTATATTGTTATAAGCAGCCTGAAGAGGAAAAGAAAAAATTTGCAAAGCAGCAAACTTTGTATGGAAATTTCCACCCAGTTCCTGCTTCCCAATGGACAAATTCTGATGTGGAATCTTCTGATTCTTCATAAAAAGTACTGTAATTATTTTTTTGTATTTCAAATGTATGTTTTGTCTCTGTTCTAAATATTTCAGAATACGCTAGAGTTTTCTCAAATATTTCATCGACTTTTTTCTTCATGAAATATATCATGCATATTTGACGTATATTAACTAAGAAAAAATAATTCAATACACGGAATTTCGATTTACGGACAGTTTTTCAGGAAGATATTTTTTCCATAAAGCGAGGCATGGGTTTATGTATTTATCTTCGTATTTTAATTTTGTTCTATCTATTATGAGTTTTTTTTTATCTATTTATTAACACTTCATTGTATAACAATCTGACGTGCTTAATATCAGGTGGAAATCTCTTCCAACCAGCCACATGAAAAGTAAATAAAGGAAGTTACATGGTCAAAAAATTATTATTCAAATTATTACAACATTCTTGACTCAATTATCATTGCAGTTTCACAAAATGTGATCCAGGTGGCCACAAAAATTACTACAGAGCGAAAGGACAAGATTGAAGCTAAAAAAAATCCATTAAAGCTCCCATGACCAAAGAAATCGGGTAATTCAATAGCTTGAACACACTCACGGGGAGCTAAACTGTGCCCTGATGCAAGGAAAGAATTGAAATGTCTTTCTTCCTACAGTGAATGACAACTATAGTTGCCAACTGGCATCCAGGCAGACTATAAGAATCACACGAGATGGTGATAAATTCTCTTTCATATAACAAACTATCTTTCTTTCATTCTATATTTTGATAAGAAAGCGGCTAACAATGTTATTTCCTGAGAGCCTTCATTTAATGCTTATGTCAAATGTAATTATGAATTATTTCAGCTTAAATGAAATGATCCGGAGGTCTGATGCCCTCTTCACACCTTGGCCGCACATAGTTTATGATATTTTTGATGAACAAAAAATTATTCAACACATCAAAAACTATTTCTGTGAACTTAAATTTGGTAAGATTTCTTTTTATTATCATAAAAATAAAAAGACTATCAAATCTAATGTATAATCCAAAAGAAATTTCAAATTTTTAGGTCAAATTCAAACTCAAAATTGTATCAAATGCTCATGCACGGTGGTTTTGGATATTTTCAGTATTTTGGCAATCTCTCATGTAGTAGAAGGCTGGTTATTCTCGATCAATGCCTTGATTTGATCAGTACCCGTGGTAATCGATCTTCTAGAGCAGACACCATTTTCGAGTGTCGTATCACCATTACGAATTTTTCAAACCACATTTGACATACATGATTGCTTACTGCATCATCACTATACGCTGTGCATCATTTCCTTTTGTATGGCATTTTTTCTTTTGTGATAGTAAAAAGGATCAAGCACCGAAAAAAAAAACAACTTCTTTTATTCCATCTTTAAAATGATGCCAAAAAAACTATTCAATTAATTTGGGTAAATAGTGGCCAAAAGATGCTTACCTTTTATAATAATATACATTCAGCATGTTTGAAATTAAGTTAGCAATAAAAAATGTTCTAACGACATCTAACTGAAAATTACAAAATTACTTTTCGAACAGCCCAATACTTTCACCACATGTTTTTTGTCTCAGGAAATTCAATTTGAAAGTTCCGGGTGGAAGACAAGCTTTCTACCGATACATACAGAGTTTGTCTTTTCATTTTAGTTTAAGAAATACGAGGATATATCTGATAATTAAAATAGCGGTAAGGATTGTGATAATTGTGTTAATGATTTATTTTTCTTTAATAATATGATTTAATTATTTTTTTGCAGAAAATTTCCCCTCAGACACGATATCTCTGTCGTTTTGGGTGGGTACAAACCTGACACTATCCAACAGTGAGAGGCTGGCCCTCTTTATGACAGACAATGCTCTGCTAAGGCTCTACCTTGAATCCTGCCACATCAGGCAAAAGGTAAATTCTGGAGAGTATTGTGTATACTGTTGTAAATGGGATTCATCATCTTCGACGCTACAATCTTGTATGGATGCTGATCATCCCTGGCAAGGGGTGAAGGCAGACATCACTTATCCCCGCGGATTGACCCTGATCAAATGGGAAAGAAATCAAAGTTCCAAGACATTTGACTTGTTCCATCTGCTGCAGTTAATTTTATGGCAGATTTATACAGCATTATTTTGTTGCTAAATAGGGGTCTTAGACTTTGTAAAAATACAAAATTTCAAATGTAATAATGCCTAAAAGTAAAATCAGTCTGGAAGTGAAATCAATAGGAATTAAACAAGAGTGCTAACTGTTGGAACATGATTATATTACAAGGACGAAGAACCAATGACTATATATTCTGTTATCCAATAGTAACCATCAACCCAGTGTTAATTCTTCAGCAAAACTGAGTAATTGCAAGTGATTGATTTCTAACTTTGTCTTTTGTATTCAAGTTCCATAATGGGATGCCTCCATTATATCTTTCGAATCTGTATCTCAGAAATGTCGCTTAAGAGAGGAGTAGAACTTTGAAGTCGATTTCTTCTTCATCGAATAAATTTATTGTTCTGAATTAATCCAATAGGGCAAGGTATTATGATAGGACTTTTGATATTGCTTGTCCTGTGACATGGAATGTTCTAAGCGTATATGGGTGGTGTGTGCAGCTTTGGGAAGCACTTGAAGATAACCCTTTCGGGAGGTCTTATCAAAATTATTATATATGAGCACTACACACATACAGTACACTATATCTAAATCTGATTGTGTTACTATCATATATCAGAAGATCTAAAAACGTTTATTTGTAGTTTGTTTTGCTTGATAAGTTTTCTGCGGTGTTTTACAAAAGATGTCTTTTTAAATATGTATATGCAGATGTGGAAAAGTTCCCAATCTAATGGTTGTAGCCAATGCCTATCCTTACACTTAACTTATTATTTTTTTGTAATATTTTTAATCTGTCAATAATAGTGGGTTTAAATCCCAAGCTAGAGCGCCCTTGAGGAGAGTCTATCCTCCAAATGGTGATATTAAAAATTGTCCGTTTTATTATTAAGAGAATTAAATATATGTTCCACTTAAAACCTATGAGTTACTATCACATATTGGAAGATCTACAAAGAATTATTCTGCTATTTTTTACTAAATATATTTTTCTAAATACGTGTCGATGGGGGGAAGTGCCCATTCTAATTGCTGCAGCCACCACTTTTCTATTCTTACACTCAATTTTTTTTTGCTGTAATATTTTTAATATGTCAATAATAGCGGATTGGAATTCCAAGTTAGGACACCTTTGAAGTGAGTCTGCTCTCGAAATTGTTTTTTTTATTTTTATTATTATAACGCTAGTTTTATAACTCGTGCATTTTTTCCAGAATCGTATGCTTTGCTGTGTAACATGTATGACAGATATTTGTGACAAAGACGAAGTATTCGCTATGTCTAATGAAGGAATATACTCCAATTACTGCAACGTTGGTAAGTCAATTGTGACCTTTTTATATTTCGCTGTAAAATCTTCTATATGCCTATTTGAAATTTTTGCAAAACTTGCTAATATTTAAAATCAACACAATTACATAATAGATATTTATGTTTTCTTCTAAAAATTGAATTTGGAAACGTTAGGGAATATACAAAGTCGTAATAAAAACAAAAAGTAATAAACAACCAAAGGATTCAAAAGGTTTCACCCCTCTTAAACATTTTTACTTTGGGTCAATAGACCACACACATTTCCTATGTAATATGAAACCAATCTGACCTAAGTACTACTCTCATAAAACGGCAAACTGAGCTAATTCCACCTGAAGAGAGCCTCGGGATAGGAGGCAGAAACATGTGTAGTGGGGATTAATGTACTTAGTGGAATATCGTAATTTATTGTAAAATATCTTAAACCTTATTAATAACCAGAGTTTATAAAGCAATGGATATGCGCAGGTGGCCTTACAAAGTTGTAGCCATGATCAAGGCCCTATACCAAAATACTGATGTTTCTTGGCTCTCTTTATATTTATCATATATATGGTATTATATTTATCATCCAACAATATTCTAGTACCAACTTTGATGTATGGAAGTGAAACATAGACATGAAATGTTACGTTTCTTCATTGCAAAATCACCTGTTTACAAAAATGATTGTGACCAAGTAAGACTAGCCACAATGAATCATTTTGTATTGATGTTTTAATCTATACCATCCAAAAAAAAATTTATTTCCAGGTGGTTTCATCCATGACATAATGACGGTGCGATATGTGAATCATGTGTCCTTGCAAGGGAGGCCCTCCATCAAATTCACCTGGTTCCCTGGGTACCTGTGGACCATTGCTTCCTGCGCCTCGTGTGGGAATCATCTCGGATGGAGGTACGTGCCTTTCTTTTGTAAATAATTCCTTTTCTTATCCATATAACTACATTCATCTTTTCCAAACAAAATATTTTCCTTATGTATCTTTCTCCAAATAATTCATTTGTGAAGTTCTTTGAATTAGCTCTCCTTGCGATATTGGCAATCATCATGGTTATCTTGACCCTGGAGGCAGCAACTCTGAACAAATATATAATATTGCAATGAAACCATTCCCATAAGTTCTTTAACCAGAAGATGTATCTTCTTCCTGCACTTACTCCTCCAGTAATTGAAGTATATCATTCAATGTTTTTTTGCATTATATGCCCAAAATATCCCTGTGATTTCTGGCTATTCCCAAAACTGATATCGCCCTTGAAGGGAAAGAGATTTGAGGATGTGGAACAGATCAAACAGAATACAATGAAGTAGTTACAGGTTATTCCAAAAGCTGAGTTCGAAGATCACTTCTGGAAGTGGAAGAAGTGCTGAAATAAGGCTGTACCTTCCCAAGGGAAGGAATTTGAATGGAACTAAGGCGCCGTTTTTCTTGAATAGCTTTTTTTTTTGTAACATAGGCTTCAACAATTTCCAGACATGCGTAGAAATTATTGTCTTGGAACAATTTTTTTAATAATTGAAATATTTACTTTTCTCCCTAGAAAAAAATTGTATAACAATGTTGGACATTGGAAGAAATGTGGATCGAAAGTAGATACAGTGCTTAATATACAGAAAGGAATATTGAGATAGTTCAGTCACAGAAAGTATGAATGACGGAAGATATACAAAGAAATCTTGATGAGTAGTATAGAAGGTACAAGAAGTTTGCGAAGACCTAGAAAAACATGGATCGACCATATGAATCTAATTTTGTAGTTTTCAAATATCTAAACAACTATATTAAGAATTACCGCTCGAAATTGATGCATTCAGAAAAGCACAGTTATTGGTCATAAGTATGCCCAGCTGAGGTTATGTCATATTTTGGAACAAACAGTCTTCCATATTCCAATAAGAATAATGTGACAGTCAAAATAATGTTGACTGTCACATTATTCTTGTATGTTCAGGGATAGTAATACCATGAGCCTGCAGGAGTTAAAATGAAGGGTTTAATCACAATGAAGGGTTTAATGATTTTCACACTGATTTGATAACATTCTAGAGATTTATTTTGAATAAATCTTAGTGATCCAATTTTACTTATTTATTTTCGAGCAACTTTTTTGAAACATGTTTTTTTTTAATTGTCATGTTGCATTTCAGCTTTCAGCTCAAAAGTGTGATTCTTTGCATGATTTGTAACATAAAAAGAAAAGTATCTATTTATTATCTTCTTTTTTTCTCTTCCTTCTCTCCAATTTCCGCACCGAATATGTCACATGCTGTGCATTATGACTTGAGTTAATTTTATTTGTATTTTGCTGATGATTTTGATAACTATACTCTGAATTTTTATTATTGGTTTACTGTTAAATATTATAATCTACTTATAAATTGATAGTATTATTAAGTTCCTGAATAAAATTTAAAATAAATCCTGAATAAAATATGACAAAAAGGTTGTCCCCAGTGTGGCATATTCAGATTTAAATTAGTTTTCTATGCGTCCAAGATAATAACTGAATTCATCTTATCTTTACAATATTAGGTGTATCGGAAAAGAATGTCGTTTTTTTTGTTATCGCTTTTGAGTGGTCAGTTGTGCTTCGGCAGTCGAACTTTTACAACGTGTTCTGTGTTGTTTCTCTGACTATGTATACCTGGAGTGTACTAGGACTTTTAAACAAAAAAATTTACAACCCTATATACAATGGAGAGCTTTGTACCGAATGAGGAATTTATTCGAAATATTATGCTTTACCATTTCATGAAGAAAGAAAGTGCAACACGTGCTACAAAAAATATTTGTGATTTACTGGGAGATATTTTGAATGTTCGTAAATGCAAGAGGTGGTTTAAACAATTTAAATCCGCCAATTTTGATCTAAAAAATAACCCTGGAAGTGGTCGACCTGTTAAAGTGGATAGCGATGTTTTAACTGAGCTGATTCAGCAAAATCGAACTTCAACGATTCAAGAACTCGCGGAGCAACTTGGATGTTCATGGTCAAGCGTGCAAGAGCATATAAAAAAAATCGACAAGACATGGAAACAAGAAAAATGGATACCTCATGAATTAAGTGAAGAGAGTCTAGGTGAGCGTATAAACGTGTGCACTGAGTTATTGGAATTAAATACCGAAACTCCATTTCTACAACATCTTGTAACTGGTGACGAAAAATGGGTGTTGTATTCAAACCAAAGACGCAAGAAACAATGGCTTTCAAAGGGCCAGGTACCAAAACCCACCCCTAAGCCCGGGCTCACTGCAAAAAAAGTTATTTTGTCTGTTTGGTGGGACTGCAAGGGAATAATTTATTTCGAAACATTAAAACCCGGACAGACAATTAACGCCCAAGTTTATTGTGATCAACTAGAGCATTTAGATGCAGAAATAAAAAAAAAAGACCTGCACTGGCTAATCGTGGACAAGTGTTTTTACAGCACGATAATGCACGACCGCATACCTCAAAAATTACGAAAGAAAAAATGAAAGCCCTAGGTTGGACAACTGAACCCATGTCACCCACCATATTCACCGGATCTTGCTCCATCGGATTACCATTTGTTCCGGTCAATGCAACACTTTTTAAACGGAAAAGAATACAAAAGTTATGAGGATGTCACAAAAGGCATATCTGAGTATTTTGCATCGAAACCAGCTGAATTTTACGAACGTGGTATTAAACAATTGACTGAGAGGTGGAAGGAGGTTATATCAAACGATGGAAATTATATTTTGAACTAAGTTTTAATAAATAAATACATTAAATGCACCAAATTGTTTTATTAAAAAAACGACATTCTTATCCGGTACACCTAATACATAGAAAAGTCTAAATGAGAAGAATTGTTTTAAATCATTCTTTTTATTCTTTTGCAGGTTCAATGCAAACAAGAAATCTCTTAAACCTCAGGAGTTTTGGGGTTTGACCAGGAAATCACTCACAAGCAAGCAAAAAGATGTACCTAAACCGGATTAAATGATAACATAGAAAATGATTACTTGTAATATATTTAAGTATATACGATTAAAGAGATATTTATATTATACACAGCTAAATAAATATTGTGAATGAAACAATATTTCACATACATATTTAGAGTAACCCTACCCACAATTTTGGGTAATCTATTATATTCTTGTATACAGTACAATATTGCCGTGTTGCAATTTATTCTAACTAGAGATATGTTAGGCCTGTATGTAAACCTTAGGAATCAAACCCAAAACACCCAAACAGATAAACATTCTACCACTAGGCATAAGTAGTCATATTGCGACTTGTCTAATATTGAAAGTAGTACATATGAAACTGTCATGGACAAATATAACCTCTACAATAGACTTTCGATTATTCAGGGTGATAGGGAAAATAATTAACCAGATAAAAAAAACCCTGGATAATCAATCTAAAAAAATAAAATAAAACTAGATCACACGTATATGTGATACGAAAATACAAAATTGAGGGTATTAAATACGAGTATAAACAATTTTTAAATTCTATAGAGTTTTATAAAATTCACCCTAGAAACAGAACAGGATGGAAAATTAATTTTTTTGGACGTAACATTACATGGTACATTTGACTTTGACATATATAGAAAAGACACTTATTCAGACTATAATTCCAGCAACTTCCAACCATCCTAATCACAAATTCACCACCTTTAACTGTATGCTTCATAGATTGCTGAGTGTCCCCTTAACCGATGATAATTTTAAAAAGGAATTAATAACCATTAAAAAAATAGCTACAAATAATGGCTACTATTTATAAAAAACATATATGAAGTAAACAAAAAATTCCAAGTCACAGAAAGCCAGCTTTTTACACTTATTTGAATCGCCGGAAACTTATTTAATGGGAAAGGCAAAAATGGAATACTTTGACTGTGATAATTTCTATATAGGAAAGACAGCAAGATCTTTTGAAAAGAGATTTCGTGAACACAAATCCTCTAATTTATTCTGAAATGGCTAATCATTGTCACCGTGAAAACCACACATTTTCTATCGATGATGCCAAATTCTTACATATCAGTAGTAATGGAAATAAATTGGACAGATTAGAGGCCCTAGAAATTTCTAAGTCAGTGCATCGGGGTGAACATCTGGAAAACACATATATTCCAAGAATCTCGCCGCTGCTTGCTGAGGTTTCCTCCGTCTCTCCACCCACAGTCCCCAACCCGAATGTTTACCATTAGAATCGTGTATGTTGGTACTAGTTCGAACAGAATTTAGTATTGTTTGTGCTCCCCTAATGATGAGGTGAAAGCCTTGAAACCGGTAGGGTTATAGTGTTTGATAAAACAAATTACAAAAACTATTTTAGTTATAAACTTACATTTGTTAATTTTACATGTGATACAGGTTATATCAATTATATTAAATAAAATGCGTAGAATAAGAAAAAAATTAAATAGATAAAAGTCTAAAAATAATAACAACAGAAACAATGGTTCCTCAAGCTTTCCCGTGAAGTGGCTCAGTTCTGCCTACAAAGTTTATTAAGGAGCTCTATCTTCAAATTAGCCACTGACACTGACATGGAAGGAAGATATCAATATCAGAAAATTTGTTCAACAAGGCTATTTATTCCATGTGAGAGTGATGGCAAAATCTTAATGGCTCAGTATATGAATACGGCACTGAAAGCAATCTTGATTCATGATGGCATAAATAATTGTTAGGTACATTAACCAAAAGTTTGTCAATCAACAAACATGCTAATACCTGTTACTGAGAGTACAAAATCCCCAAACCATTTGGGAAAATTCACACTTTGATGTGGCCCATACTTCATGCATATTAGGCATTTGATAATTACAAAAAAAAAACATTTTTTGAAATTTTGCACTTACCAATTCTTGGTAGAAACCCGACGATGTATTAGTGTTTCTGATTTCATATTGATTAATAACTATGGAATTCTGTTGCATAATATGAACTCCGTTACATTGAATAAAACTGAAAAATCATCTCTTAAGTATTTTTTTTAAGTATTGTCTTTAAGCATTTATTTGTGTTGGTTATTAGTGTAAATTTATTAAATATGAGATGATTGAATAAGGAAACTAGAAAATATTTAAGTATTGTATTAAATTTAAAATCCTGACTAAACGATGTGATGATTATGATGACTTATTATGTAGCACCATAGTGACAGTGATTCACCCCAAGGGTCAAGGAAGAGAGAGATTCACCCCAAGGGTGCCTTGATGACTTTTCATGTCAAGGAATATTTTTAGCTTTCCAATGAAAGCTTCCAGATTATCCTCAGTACGTAGGTCCACTAGCAGATTATTCTACTGAACAGGCCAGCAACATAGAAGATCCTGTCAGAAAACTTTGACTTTTCATCTTAGAGCTCTACCTGAAAGTTCAGGAGGCATCATAAATTCAATGCTCTGAGATGTACAGTACAATATGATAGGTTATCCTCATGATCAAATATAATTGTCAGCCATCCTGTGGAAGGGGAACGCCTGTGGAATCTGGGGTGTCCGCTTGCTTAGTGTGAATGCTAACCATTAGACCATGGCCACAGCGCTTAGTGACAGTCGTTATTCTTTTTAGGTCCTTGAGGCACAATTTGTAACTAGTTCTCTCCTAACGTCTCAGCCAGTGTATCTAAGAAATGGTGTCCTTTGAGTGCATTTCTGTTTTTCGAATCGCATCTTCATGTGGCTACAGCTACAAAATGCTTTCACACAGTATATACTTAATTCATTGTCCTAATTTACTAGTTGCTGTAGCATTCAAAGCACATTTGAATTTTTCCATTTTAGTGTAAATGGATTGATAAAACAAATGTTTGTGATTTTTTTTATTCCCTTCGCAGAATGGTGGTCCTATATGATATTATCTTGACTTGTTTTCTTCTAATCACAATTAAGACGGTTCTTCTGGACACAGCAACAGCTTATAACCACCACAATAAGGGTGAGTGATTATGTCATCTATTTATCTCCCATAAGGGATTAGACAAATCAGTCCCCAATTCTAAATTATACCAGTGTTACAAGAGGGAGATTTGCAGGCAGTGTGAGAGGTCGTGAAGAGCCATGTTGTGACCTGGATTGAGCCGTTTTATGGCATGTCTATCTTTCTGATGAAATGGTGATAATAACAGTGATGTAGTTGTGCCGGTGATAATAACAGTGATGTAGTTGTGCCATTGCAGCCAAAGCGGTGCACTTTGGTCCATGTTAAATAGGGACCCAAAATGTTAGCTTCCTACTAAACTTTTGCTATCAATACTTTTCCTAGATCTGATATGGACAAATAATTTGTAAATCCACTATAGCAAGAAATGGAATTATAAAATTTGAAAAATAATTTCTTCCATGTATTACAATTTTTTTTATAGATATGTACAATAGTATCCTACTAATATGTTTGGTTAGGGACCAGACCATCGCCACAAAGCAAATATCACCAATAAATCAAGACTTTTTCAATTATGAGAGCTGGAAATACTATAAAGCTAAAGAGGTTATAGCCCAGGGCCCCCAAATTGGTAGAACTCCCAGGGCCTGAAAAATAATAAATTGAAAAAAATCAATGAAAATATATATTTTTGAGAAGTATTTAATATTATCTTATATATAATACATATATAGGAACCCTTTTTTTCATTTTGCATTGGGGTCCATATTTTTAATGTCATGGGTGATAATGATGATACTCGTATATGAGCCCTCCTATATCATACTGTCTCATATATTGGATGCCACTTTTCCAAAATATTAAGAATTAAAGACAGCAACGTACCTTAAAGGTAGCAACGTACCTTAAAATAACAATTTAAATAAATGATTTCAGCCATTAAAATTTTTCATAAAATATAATTGAAATTTAGAGTATGCTTGCTAAAATGACTAATATAATTTGCAGTAAAAAAGAAGTATTTATGTATTATTGCACACAACATGCCAGGGCTCAGAAGGCCCAGGGCCATAAATTGTAAAACATCAAATAAAATCTCAGATATTTGAGAAAAACCACAAACTTATTGTATTGTATTGCACTTTTATTGTACATCTACAACTTTGCAATATCTTAAAACCAATCGGAAAGATGTTAAATAAGTCTGAAATGAAAACTCAACTGGAACGCTTTATAAAAAAAACTGGGTTACAACATCGACCAAACCTTCACATCAAAACCAAATCTTTAATTGTAAGATGGGTGTTCAATTCGACAAGTGCGTAGAGGGTCTTAGTCAGCATTTACGCTCTACATGTCTCCAGCGCCATACCTGTGCTATGATAGTTATAGATTGCTGCTGCATCCAAAGATGAACTGTCATATACTTCAACGCATCTGTTCTCAATGAAGATTTGTTTTTCTTTTACCTTGGTATCTAGCCAAAATTCACAGGTAGATAGACTGGATGTAGTTGCCAAATAGCCGACACATAAGGATGAAGAGTCACATATGGCCTTTGGTACTGCTAACAGCACCTATTCTAATGGGCAGCTCATGTCGGAGACCACCATCCCCAGTAACCGTGGTGCCCAAATACTTAAATTTACCAACTCTCTTGATAGGGGGCGTCACTGATGCATAAGAGGATGTCTTCATGGGATCATTTATTTACCAACTCTCTTGATAGGGGGTAACACTGATGCATAGGAGGATGTCTTCATGGGATAATTTATTTACCAACTCTCTTGATAGGGGCGACACTGATGCATAGGAGGATGTCTTAGTGGGATCATTTATTTACCAACTCTCTTGATAGGGGCGACACTGATGCATAGGAGAATGTCTTCATGGGATCATTCATTTAATAGAGTATATTTTACACAAAGTTGTCTCTTCTTTTTAATAATTAAATATGTATACATAGCTCAAGGAAAACATTGACCATACACTTTGGTATGGAAATGTATATGGCAAAGGGCAGGGAAGGAGTGAATAGTTGGAATAAAATTTTATTAATTGATAATTAATAAAACCACCTTTTATTTTTGACTAATTGGAGAAATAATTTTTAACGATGTATCAATAAAAGCCTGATAAGTATCACAAAATATTTTTTAATTTTAAATATATATATTTAGCTTCGAAACAAAACAGCAAAAAAATACTGTTTTTTATTATTTTTATATGTATTTTATGTCACTTGCTTTTTTGTAATGAAAAAACAATAATCGCTTTGTTATTTATATTTCTTTTGTTGAATAAAATATATGTTATTTATTGGCCCAAGATTTCTGGAATATGTAAAAAAATTATTTATATGAAGACTGTTTGAATAAAATTGTAAAATTTGAATTAAATAACAGAAATTCTGAAAATATTTTTTTTATTTAAGTATCTTTTTTTGAAAATTTCATACATAAAAATTAATTCGTATTGTATTTTAGTTTGAAGAAGTCCGAAATCGGGTAACCATGGGAAACACTTCTTGAGACAATCATTATAGAAAAAACTCAAATTCACTGGCATAAAATCTTCAAGTTACCTCACACTGTCAAATCTTAAAGTTAACTTGCTTGAAGGTCCAGGCAGAGTATGATAATTCTTCATCAATTGTATGTTATCTGTATCATCTTGATATATATGGCACAAGGAAATAATACAACGGTGATGAATTAGTTAAGTTCAGTCTGATCCCACCACCACACACGCTGGATGAGAACAAAATAAGTCCCCATCCATCGCGATCAACACTAGAAGATTGAAATGTTTATTTTTTTTATGAGCCACATAGTGATGAAGAAGGAACTGCCCAAATGGACTCTTCCAGTGGCGACACAACTGAGTGTGAGAAGAATAGTAGTCGTGGCAGACTTAAGGTCCGACATCACGGGAGAAGGAAAATGACTCTCACCGTAGTAAATATATTTATAAAGTGGCTTAAGGCCTGGATTTCAAACAGCCCAGAAAGTTACCAGTACTTTCACAGAAAATTTCGAATGCAGCAAAACTATCCTTGAATCCAGCGATGAATCAAGCACTTTTATCATTGTGCATGGAATCCATCATATTTACATAACATTTGTGTATTATTGTGATATCCATGGTGGTTCAAATGATGTCCATGATGTTGGTGAGGGTGGTTTATCATGTGTGGTGTCATACCTGCATTTGGCATGTAATTTTGACTATCTGAAGTCATTTTTGGATGCATCGGAACTGTTGAAGACTGATGGTGATTTCCATTGGGATATAAATAATGTTGCAGAGCGGAGTAAGGGAAAGATCCCAATGAATCAGGGAATGAATAGGTGGGAGGTTGAGGAATCGGAGCTGAGCATGGAATGTTGGCAGGTACCGGCTGCTGCTGATCAGTCTTTTGTTTTATTGTATTTTCATTCTTGGATTGTTTCGTACACTGTGGTGTATCATGGTCTGATTTGGAATTATTGCCTGAAAATAATGAAAAATAAATATGAATTATTCTACATAGTTCAATATAAAATAATAAAAGTGTTCATGCTCTGTGATAAGCGTTTTAATGGTTTATATTTCAATTGCAACTTATTTTCATACTGATTCAAAAGCAAATTTTATTAGAATGGACATTTTTGTTGATCTTGCTTCAAAAGACGAATATATTAAAAAGACTATAAAAATAAAGGCAAATACTCGAAATAATTGCAATAAAGCAGTTTTATTTTATCTATGTTATCAATTATTATTATTTTTTGTTCTTATTAAATATTGAGTGATGTCAAGATGTGACAAGTGCAAGGTGATTCATTTTATCATGAACAACACAATGTTGAAATGTGACAAAAAGGATATTGATTGTAATGTGTCATAGTTCAATTTTGGATGAGTTTTTCATTTATTATATGGTTGAATTAATGAGATTTGGTATTCAAATAGATTTAGATATACATAAATGCAGATGGTTAAAAACTCACCATTTATTTGTGAATTTAAGGCTGACGAATTGGTCTCAGGATTCTTGATGTTTAAGTCTTCCTTGAGTATTTTTTTAAGGGTAGTTCTGGGAAGCGCCAGCTGTTCAGCACGGGCCCTCAAAGACAAGCCAGGAGATTGTTGAAGTGAAGCCTTGACTGAAGGAATAAAAGCTTTTCTGTAAAAATGAAACATTCCATAGTATAATTAAAATGTAATTCCTTAAGTAAACACACTATAAGTAACACATTTAATTCTAAAAGTAACTGTCAAGTTGCACTGTTAGTACTTTTTACTTAACATCTTGAGTAGCTTTAACGGCAGTGTAATAAATAAATGTCAAAGCGAGATAATGGTGTCCAACAAGGTAAGATAGACTAAATCGAAGAGAGGACTGACTTCTCACCGAGTTCTGCACTCAACATGGCTCAAGAATGGAAGAAAGGTGGTGAATCATCTACTCAGTTCCAGACCGTAAAGGGAGTCATGACACTCAGCCATGATCAACGAAATAGTTTGAAAATATTAAATTTCAATATATTGTCAGGTCAATAGAAGCTTGTTCCAATGTGTACATCATTCACCTCACTTCATCAATCACATCATTACAAGAAGAAGAAGGGCGAGTATAGTACAATAAGATATTTTGAGAGAGTCCATATTCACATAACTTTTATTACAGTATATTGTTATACGAGGGCGGTCTGATAAGTACTTAGCCTCACCGCCCCATGGCACCACTATCGCAAGAGCAATTTTTTATCGCGTAGTACATTCTCGTTGACAGCTACTGTCAAAATTTCAGCCGAATCGGATGCGTAGTTATGTTTTGACCGCGTGTGGAAGCGAGCGTGTCCGCGTATTTGAGAAAAATGGAAAAAGAGCAATATCGGTCGGTGATTCGATTCTTGTTTTTGAAAGGGAAATCGCGCAGCGAAATCAAAGAGCGCTTGAATGCTGTGTACGGTGGCTCTTCTCCTTCGATGGCGACCGTCAAAAATTGGTTTAACGAGTTTCAACATGGGGTCGCACGTCGGTTTTTGATGAGCCACGCCCAGGTGCCCCAAAAACAGCTACCACGGAGGATAACGTGACAAAAATCCACGATCTCGTATTGGCAGACCGCCGATTGAAGGTGCGCGAGATAGCTGAGACAGTAGGCATCTCAAAAGACCGCGTGGGTCATATCCTGCATGAAGTATTGGGCATGACAAAGATGTCGGCGCGATGGGTGCCGCGTTTGCTCACTCCGGACAACAAGCGCAACCGTGAGACCACTTCAGAGCAGTGTTTGATGATGTTTAAGCGCAATCCGAAGGAGTTTCTGCGTCGTTTCGTGACCGTCGACGAAACATGGATACACTGGTACACACCCGAGACCAAGGAACAGTCGAAACAGTGGCCCAGTGGTAGATTTGGCCCCGTGCGACTTCTTCTTGTTTCCAAATTTGAAAAAGTCACTCGCCGGGCAGAAATTTGAGTCGAATGAGGAGGTTATCGCCGCCACGGAGGCCTACTTTGCAGACCTCCAGAAAACGTATTTTTCAGACGGGTTAAAGAAGTTGGAGCATCGCTGGGTCAAGTGTATCGAACTCAAAGGAGATTATGTTGAGAAATAAATCGCCACTTTTCCAAAATTTTTGTTATTTTTTTGTAGGCTAAGTACTTATCGGACCACCCTCGTAAGTAATCTATTTCATTATTAGTTATTGTAGTAAATCAAACTGTGTCTATTTTATAAATTGAACTTTATCACACGTACGTATGTATAGGAAAAAACATAGTATATTTATATATAGAATACGGTACTATCCGTGGTTTCAGGCATCCACTGGAGGTCTTGGAACGTATTCTCCGTGGATAAGGCGGGACTACTGTACCTAAAAGTAGCCAAACTGCATACCTGTTTTGAACATTAAAAAATGTATCAAAATATAAAATAAAGTACCTTCGGCAAGGTCTTCCTGATCTCTTAGCATCCATTACTTTTCCTGTAGAGAACAATTTCTTTTCCCAAAAATAAAGAGTATTCTTTGTAGGAGGCGCTTTTCCAAACCTGTCTCGAAAATTTATTTTTATCTGAAATGAAAAAAAAATTAAGTAACTTCAACACAATATTGATGTTTGTCATAAATAAATTAATGAAAATGAAGGCGAATTAAAACATTAAATATGCTCAATGTATCTCAGAATATGAAATGAAGTGATTAGAGATGTATGTGGACTTTAGGATGTGTTGAGTAAGACCAAGAAGAGCACGCTGAGATGGTTTGGGCATATGGAATGAATGAAGCAAGTCTAACAAAACAGATACACGGTGCAAATGTGAGTGGAAGACCAAGGAAAGTATGGTTGGATCAAGTGAACGATATTCTGAAAGAAGGAAACGTAGTAGTAAAACATCAGAGAAATTGTATGAATGTAGAAGAGACTAAGGATGTGTCGAGATAAAAAAAAATGGCGCTCTGTCCACTCTGCCTATCCCAACAGGGAAATGATGTGATGGTATGTATGTATATGCCTAAATCAAAGTAATGGAACCTTTGTCTTTCTAATCTAGATATTTCTCTCTTTACACGATTAATGGGTTCCAGTAAAAATAACATAACTCGTTTATTTTTATATGAAACAGAAATCTGAACAGTTAAATGCTTAGCGATTTTATTACTATTCTGGAGAAGAATGGGTTATCGAAAGGCTAAGAATTTGAAATATAATATCCTACAATGCTGATCTTTTGACAAACTAACAAAAAATGTCATTGTAGTTATCAATTCCAACCCAAAAAGCAGTGTCATGGATGTAATAAAATAAAGTTTTTATTTGTTTAATTTTCCTAGCAGGTAGAGAACTTTTTGATTTTGACACACGTTTTGCCAAAGTATAATACATATCCCTTTTGGGGTGGGTAGAATGGACAGATTTTCGGACCTTCCAATTCACACAAACAGCCTTTGCCTTATCTACACTCATACATTTTACACATGCTCTTCTGCTTCTTACTTTTCTCTGTCAATTTTTCTCAAACCCACTTTTCCTCTTTAAAAACTATATTAATTTATTCTTTGCTTGGCCTAAATCTTCCTCGCACGCTGTTCATTCTAGGCATATTTGTTTTGTAAGTCTTTCAAGTTCTCTGGATATGTCCAAACCATCTTAAGATTCCTTTGATGATGCTACTTAGAACATTTTACTCTAATAAACAGTTATCTCTAATCTGTCATAAATTTAATACACAATTATTTGCAAAGTGCATATTTCTACTGCATTTATTCTGGTCCTATCACTTTTCCTTAATGTCTCTCTCTTGAATAATAGCCATGACTTCTATCTGATTTCACTTTTATATAGTGCTATTTAGAGAACACTCTCCTCAAAAGCGCTTTAACTTAGGAATCAAACCCGCTCCTATTGAAAGATTAAAAATATTACAAAAAAAACAAATAAGGTGAGTATAAGGATAGAAAGGTGCCAGCTGTAGTCATTATATTGGGTACTTACAACATATTTGGTAAGAACACAGCAAAAAAATTAACAAGGGAAGACAAACTAAAAAGAAATTTAACAAGGGAAGACAAACTACAAATAAATTTTGTCAATTCCAATAAGTGAATTCCTCCGAATAAGAGAAATTTTATCAAACTTCCAATTCCAATTTAGGTGGAGTCTAGTGTATGTGTTCAGTCTTCATATAATATCATAAACTTCGATAGGACCTTACAAGAAAAAAATCCATAAGAAATTTTATAAACTAACCTGAGCTATAGAAGTTTTATCTAATTTTCTTTCATGGACCCAAACTGCAGCAACTAGCCTCTCTTCAATTGTGAAATTGGACGTGTCCACTTCGCCTTTTTCATCTTTATTCTTTGTGGCGCTCTTCCTTTTCTCTTTTTTATCATCTTTCTTATCGAGACTGTCTTTATTATTCTGAATGGTATTTGACATTATCTAGTAAATTGAATACCAGAAGACTTTTTTTCAATTTTAAAACCATGCTAGAAAACTTATCTGAAATATTATCTGCAAAAACTCAAGTAATATTGTAAAAGATTTTCTATTACAACCAGGTTATATATCGTGTCTTTCCTCTTTATGCGTATACGACACAACGCAATCAATATTATTATGAACTGTCATTATTAATTTTACTAAAAATAATGTTTCATTAAAATAAATAATAACTTTAGAAATAGCGAATAGCATTCATTTAACCATTCGTTATATTGAATTAAACTTGTTAAACATTAAATTTAATCTTATCAGCTTATGATCGTATACTATGAATTTTTACTCAATATTACACAAGATAGGTATGAAAACACTCAATATCATGCATAATATTTATAAAATCATTGTGACAGTTGGTTACCATTGATGCGTAACAGAAAAAATTATGTTTATAAATCAGATAGTTGAATAAATTTAGTAGAATTGCGTTCTTTCGTAAATTAAATTAAGGCTTAGTATCGCTTGTACTTTTTTAATTCAATATTTTCCAATTAGTTGCCATTAAGAAAAATGTTTTTATTTAAAGAGATGTGCGTCAAATAGAAAATTTAAAATCGATATAACACATACCATCACGTCATGTCCCTTGGCAGAGGTGACACGTTTTCGCACTCTTCTATCCACACACATAGCCTTAACCTGTTCAGTTTTAATATAGTTCGTTGAAAATACTCTTTTGTTTATCATACTTCTTACTGTTCCATTAATTTAAAACATCTAACTATCCCTTTCAGTCAATTTTAGGTTTACCTCTTTCTCACTTTTTATTTATTTCAAACATACATTTGTTTTGAAAGTCTTTCGTAACTCATTGTCTTAATGTATCAAACCATTTCGACAGTGTGCGCAATTGAACTTATATATACGGCTAGCTTTGAAAGGTCTAATCAATCGTTTGATCATCGCGTTGGGGTAATTTTTTTTTATATTCTAAGAAAATACTTTTTGTGACTTAATTTCATAAATTTTTATTTTGTCTGATTATTAGTAGCAAATGTATTTCTTTAATGATTCATGTAACATACCAGCTAAAAACTGGACTATGGTTGAACTCATATTGGAAGCAATTTTTTTAAAGTTATAATTATATTTTTTTATGTATGTAACAGGAAAATAAATTATTTCTGGAAAAAAAAACAAAGAAGTTTTAAGGTTTGGAATTTTG